>CM065394.1:19875000-20060000 GCA_033060915.1 Euryodendron excelsum | reverse complement strand
AGTAAGGGCGTTCGAACGGTTGTGCCCAGCTGCAGAATTTTAGAAGCCTATAAAAGTTGAGATTGTTTTGTTTTCAGGGTTGTTGGCATTTTTCATATTATTCTCTGTTATTATTTGAGTTGTTTTCATGGCCCTATGTGGCTAAACTCTGAATCTTGGTCAAAGAAGACAGAAACCTCAGAATTAATAATAAACTGTGAGATCTAATTTGTTTTCATTATTCGATTTATGCTTTGAGTATCAGATATTCTTCTTTGCTTATTTTTATGATTGTCTTGTTTAATCACTAGGAGGCCTATTAGTTTATTATTCGTTGCAATCTACTGCTAGATTAAATATCAAATCCGTAATTGTTTGATCCCTCTAATTTGTGAAGTAACTGAGATTGAATGATTTACTGCATTGGAAATTATTATATCTTAGGAAGGACGTTCGACTAAATTAAATGCAATTACTTGTGCTTATATTGTTTAGTTTCATCAATCTCTCTAATTCTTAAGGTTGCTACTAGATTAAACATTGTGTGCTTATCATGGGTTGTTTAATAGTTAGGGTTAATGAGATTGCTTATTTTCTAATTAACTACGACCACGGAGAGATAGAAAAATTATTCCGATGGTGAATATTTAATGTGTAAATTGATATACTTGCATCAATGATCAATTGTAAATTCTGATGGTGGATGTTAGTCTAGATCAAAGTTTGTTTTTTTGATTGATTTCGATACTTTAATCTTAATTGTTCCGTAGTAAGTTATTATTAAATTTTTTTTCATTATATCCAAACCCCCCCCCCCCCCAAAATCAAAGTTCACATAGCATAAAACTAGACTAAACATTCTCCATGGGAACGATCCTTACTTACACTACTACATATTTATTTTTGGGGTATTGATTTTATTTTTGGGTGCCCGCAACAGCACACCACTGTGGATTATTCGGTGGGAGTTCGGCAACTTCTTCTCCTCCAATTTCCTGCGCATCTTAACAGAAAATTTTGCCCCTCTACTTTCCACCTCTTCAATTACTACATCAATATGATGCGTTGCTGCTTGCGTGCCTTTTGTACCACAGTCAGCACTATGGTTGAACGTTGAGCTTATGACAGGCGACATCAGGATCAATTGTACCTCTTATGGAGTCCATATAAAGACCTCCAAGTTCTCTGTCAGCAGCTTGATTAAGGCCTTCTCTTTTGTGACTTCCAAGGATGTACCAATCATGAAGTACTTTTTCTTGTCCAGTCTATCAATCTCAATATTTTTAAGTTCCCTAGTGACCTTGTTAAAGTACAGACGATGCCAGTTATTAGTGAGATTTTTAGGAAGGTCTAATTCGCTTTGCGAACCAAGTTGACGTGCTCCAAGCAATCTACAAGAGAAGCAAACAATGAGAATGCATCGACCCTCTTTGGGCTGATAACACTCTGATGATTAAGTCAGAGCAACTTATCCTCAATGAACTTAACAAAAAGTGCTCTCAATACTAACTTAAGTAAACGTACCTTACTTCTTAGTGGTATGGTGTTTTTATAGGCTTCGGAGGCTCCATTCCTTCTAGGAATGCTATTTATTCTCCTTCTAGGAGTCAATCACTTTAAAATTATTTCAAGATTAATTTATTCTTATCCTTAGGTATCCTAGTCCGGGTTGGTTTGGGACTCTTGCCCATTAGGCTTGTCTATTGAATACTTTGGACTTAATTTACCTTGTTGGGCCTAGCCTCTTTAGATTGGGCCTGGCATATTTATCCTCTAGGCTTTCTAATTTATTTGGCCCATAGATTGCCATAGAGATTACTAAGGAATTTGAATCCCATGATTTGAGGCACTCTTTTAGTCTAATGGCAAGATTTTAGAAAGATTGATGACAGGATTTTATGCAAGTTTCTCAAGATACACACCAAGTTAATCATCATTTGACCATTGGGAATTTAGACCTCCATTAGCGGTTAGGTCAAATTATTATTCATCAGTTCCCCCCCCCCCCCTCCAACCCCAATTTCCAAGGTTACAAATCAAAGTAGCCAAAGGAAATAAAAGTGCGAAAATCTCAACCCTTTCTTTAAGGACTTGTTAATTTCTTCATCACATTAAAAGTCTTGACTTTGCTCATGATATGGTTATCCTCTTGGTACTAACCATTTTATAGATTTATTTTCTTTGTAGGGTGTTTGTGGATCCATAGACCTGGCCTTCCCCCCTAGGGGTGTTTGTGGGTCCATAGAACCCATCATGTCATCTCCCGTAGGGGTGCTTGTGGGTCTGTAGACTTGATCATCCCCTGGTAAGGGTGTTTATGGGTCCGTAAACTTAGCCTTCCCCCGTAGGAGTGTTTGTGACACTCTTTTAATATGATGGTAAGATTTTAAGAGAGATTGGTGGCAAAATTTTAGGTAAGATTCTCAAGATAAGCACCAAGCTAATCATAGTTTGTTCATTGACAATTCTAACCTCCATAGGTGGCTAGGTCAAATTATTACTCATCAGTTAACATTAGTTGCATTGAGATTTATATAAACACCCAAGGGGCATCAGCAAGAGTCACCAACAAATGGACATGGTTGTTCTCTTTAAAAGGCCTGTCCACTCTCTTATAGGTTATAATTATTCGGTCAATCTACCATGGGCACCCTGGTTTAGATCCACAACCCAACCTGATATCCAACTGTAATATTAACATAGTTAAGATGAAACATTAGTTCTACTTCCCCTTATGATTGCATTACATTTTAGTAGGACTGTGGAAGCAGTTTGTAGAAGGTTAAGAGTTTTTTTGTTTAAATTACAATTTTCACTCTTACATATGGTTTCATTACATGCAACTAGATACCTCCTAGCTTAAAGAAATAAGAGTCAAGCTCAATTAAGCTGTTACGTTGTTTCGATGTTTGATGTTTCTTTTTCGAGTCAAAGCTCATGGGTGATAATATTGGTGTCTTTGATGGTGGGCTCTTCACGAAATCCATGGCTTTTGAATGGAATTTGCTAGGTCATTTAGTTTTGGCAAATTCCGTCGACAACAACATATTGATTGTAATTTGTTTCTATAGTTGTAATTTGAGTTTTAAGTTGTTCTTGAGTATTGTAAAACACAAGGTTATAAAAGCTGAAGTGTTCATCATCCACGCATTGGCTAAGGAGTGCTTGGATGTGCTTAACATCATATTTGAAGCATCTCAAAGGAATTCATTTCTTGTCACTTGACCTCGCTTGAAGATTTAGAGAGGCGTTGTTAATCAGAGAGTTTAGATATTGTAAGCACTTTATTTTACCCGTTCAACAATTGTTGGTCTAAACTGGTCCTCCAGTAAGAAATCACAACAGTATCAAATCTCAAATTAGTTTTTCAAAGATCAAGTCAACCTTCCAAGAGTAAAGACATACTTCTCAGCTCATTTGGTAGTTTCATGCCAAAATACCCCTGGGCATTTTAGGCAGTTTTTTGAGACTAGGTGGTCTCTGAAACCCATTGCTAATACCTTCGGAGTGATAAAAACACTCATAAATCTCAAACAATTCACTTTTGGAGCCTGCTAGCACATCGACGTAGAATATCCGTTACGCCCCCTGGCATCAGGTAGCTTCTCTATATTAGGCAATCTCCAAAACCAATGGCAAAACCAAAGGAGTGGAGGAAGCACTCACAAAATATCAAATTGCCAGAGTGGCAAAAGCACTCACAAATAGGTCAACACAGACACACCGTAAGTAACCCTGTGTCAAAAGTCCGACTACTCCTCTTGGCCATGGCATGTTTATCAAAGGACATACGCCTTTGGAATCCAACTCGTCACAATCGTTAGAGTGATGAAAGCACTCGTAAAACCAGGTCAACACTAGCGCCTGTTAGCTTGACATAGTAAAAAATGACCATTTTGCTCTTAGGCAAACTGACACATCTTTTGAGAAAATACCAATCCCTTGAGACGGTAAGTACACCCTCAATACTGTCTCTAGAAAATCTAGCATGCTCAATATACCATTTGAACCAGCCCCGGTTCCATTCCAGTCAACTCCAGTTAAAATGATAGTTTTGCCCCTAGGCATCCTAACACGCTTCTCAAGAAGTACAAGTTCCCGAAAGTAGTAAGACCATCCTAAAGTACCTATAGGTAATCAAGCATACCCTTACGTTCAAATAGAGTCCATTTTGGACTCATTTTTGGAAAGTTTTGATAAAAATGACCGTTTTAGCCCTGCATGCCCTGTGCATTATCAGGCCACACAAGGAGTGAATATTGGGTAGGGAAGGCCAGGCTCGGGCTGGGCCTACACAATTTTTTTTCCATTGGGCCTAAAACCAAATCCCAAGCCCACCCAATTAAAAAAATTACATTCCTAAGCTCGCGCATTTAACATAAAATTTTCTTCGCTATAAGTAATATTAAATAACATAAAATTTAATTACACATGCATATATAATATTAAAATATAAAAATATATTATTTTATAAATATTTTGGGCCAGGTCAGGCTTCAAAGACAATTTCCAAGTCCGCCCATTAAACTAATCGAGCCTAAAAAAAATATTCTCAAGCCTTATAATTTATGGACGGGCTTGGGTAGGCCTATCGAGCTCTAGGGTTCATGGCCACCCTAAGGTCACACTACCCCAAGCATTAAACTAGCATTCACCAAGACACTCTAGATGGGGTCTTACCATTTCCAAATGAGTCCCTTGACTCGAAACACACTTTAATCAATAGAAGTTTCATGGACCATGTTACAGAAGCTCCTCTAATAGCTACTTTTCCTTTACTTTTCTAGCTAAAATGCATAGTTAAATGACTGATGAAATGCACAAATTAGGGAATTGCAAGAAGCCTGAGTGATAGGATTTCCATTAGTACGGTTCGATTGTCAATAACATCATCTGAAAGTCGTGATTGAATGGCTAAAAAAATTTTGACACATAGGAGTACACCTCCCATTTCACGAGTTGAATCTCGATTCTTTGGTTAAAATGCACCATCAAACGACATAAGAAATAAGTAAATAAGGGAATTCCCTGAAGCCTTTCTGGGGGACTTTCCATCGGTACAGTTTGACTAAGAGGATCACTTCCTGAAAGTTGTGATCATATGGATAAATAATGATCATTTTGGGAAATTGGCCGAGCGTCTCACAAACGCTCCCAAAAACTTATTTTTAAGCCCGCTTCCACTAGCAATAACTCTCTTATCTAGAATTATCCAAGGCTCCCCGAGGGCACTATGTTTGAGAGAAACTCTAGGGGAACGTTGCCACTGTGCCCGATTTCCTTTAATCTTTCTTAGATGACACAAATATTGAGATAAAAACAGGCATTAAAGTTCCCGACAGGGGAGCGTAAGCTACATGTGCCCATATTTTGATCAGACGGAGACAAAACTTGTCTTGTAGCCTAAGTTTGGAAAGTACAGGGGTGCCATGAGTCACCGTTTTAGTGGGTGAGTCTGAGCGCATGCGTTACGTCCGCTGAGACCATTTTTGGGTAGGTGCATATCTCTTACATGCACCTAGACCAAAACAGAATGCTTATAAATACCAGGCTATCTGTGTATTTTAGAGACAAAAATCATGAGGAAACTTTGCAAAAATCAAAATAGAGTGCTCAAAAATATTTCTAAGTCTTTAAAACTCAGGTTCTTTGAAGATCAAGTCTCCCTTTGAAGCTCCAAGCTCTAACAATGGTGGATTGAAGATCATAAGACCAAATGTATAGTCTATTTAAGCTTGTGTAGACCCCTACTCTCTCTTCTCCTTCCTAGCTCACTTGAGCTATTCTCCATTTTAATCCTCATCTTCTACTTCCTTATCTTGCATGCTTAAAGAAAGAGAGCTCCATGGCCATGCCTAGATGAAAGTCTACGAGAACCACGGCGTTCGAGGACCTCTTATGGACCTAGTTGTGGATGGTAAGGCCTTAGAACATTTTGCAATGTGGTAAAACCTAGCCTTGAATGTTCATACCCTTTGTAGTCTAGTTGTTGTAATGTCTTTGCTATGCTTGCAATGGATTTTTTTTTATGTTTAAAACCTCTTTTCAAAACCTACATTGTTATTATTTTCAAAGATTCTTCAAAGTTCATGTCAAAATATTTTCCAAAATATCTCCCTAAAGTTCTTCAAATTGGAGTTTCTTAAGATTCATGCCAACAACCCTAGGTTTCTATGTCTTAGGATGCCTTCAAACCCCCTTAACCATCTATGTGGCATTATTTCTTTTTACTTAATTGAGTTTTGCATAAAATGGTTTTCAAAACAACTCTCACAATGGTGGTTTTTGAACTTTTACTCTCTTGAGTTTATGATTGGAATGGTTCCAAGTCAACTCTCTTTTGAGTGGTTTTCAATAATCAACCATATGAATCATACTCTCATTTGAGTGGGTTTTCAAGTGTTCAAATGATTTTCAAAACAACCCTCACTAGAGTGGTTTTCAAAAATTACTCTCTTGAGTTTTGCATAATATAGTTTTCAAAACAACCCTCAGTAGAGTGGTTTTCAAAAGTTTACTCTATTGAGTTTTGCATAAAATAGTTTTCAAAACTACCCTCTCTAAAGAGGGTTTTAAGTTTTTGTTCTCTTGAGTGGTTTCCAATAGTCAACCCTATGAATCATACTCTCATTTGAGTGGATTTCCAATAGTCAATTATATGAATCATACTCTCATTTGAGTGGATTTTCAAGTGTTCAAATGGTTTCCAAAACAACCCACACTAGAGTGGTTTTCAAAAGTTTACTCTCTTGAGTTTTGCATAATATGGTTTTCAAAACAACCCGCACTATAGTGGTTTTTAAAAGTTTACTCTCTTAAGTTTTGTATAATATGGTATTAAACAACCCTTACGAGAGTGATTTTTAAAAGTTTATTATCTTAAGTTTGCATAAAAGTAGTTTTCAAAACAACCATCTCTAAGGAGGTTTTCAAAGGTTTGCTATCTTGAGTTTGTGATTGGAAAGGTTCAAAGGCAATCCTCCCTTGAGTGGTTTTCAAAAAAAAAAAAAAAAAAAAACAACCATATGAATTACATGCTCACTTGAGTGATTCTAATAAAATTATTTTCAAAACCTATAACTCCCTTGAGTTAGTTTTCCAAAAAGAGTTTTACATGAAATCATAATTTTCTCACATGAAATGTCATTTTTCTAAGTGTTTCTTTAAATTTCTTCACATAAAATTATAAGGTTTTCACATAAAATCATAGTTTTCAAAACACACTTTCAACGTTTCATGCATAAAATGCCACTTTCCAAACCTTTCAAAACCACTAGGTTCAAAATCACCTTTCAAAACCACTAGGTCCAAAACTTTACTTCAAAACTACTTTTCCCAACCCTAGGTTAACCTAACCCTAGTTAGTTAACCCTAGGTCATCCTACTCCTAAGTCAACCTAAACCTAGTTAGTTAATCTTAGGTCAACCTAACCCTAGTTAGGTAACCCCAGGTCATCCTAACCTTAGATTAACCTAATCCTAGTTAGTTAACCCTTTGTCATCCTTACCTTAAGTTAACTTAACCCAGGTTAGTTAACCTAAGATCATTCTAACCGTAGTTAGGCAACCCAACCAAGGTTAGTTAATCTCAACTCTTCAATTTCAAAACCTTTTCAAATCATTCTTCAATTTAAAATCATTTTCAAGACTTGTTTTTAAAATATCATACTCACTTGAGTACTCCATGATCATCTTGATAAAACCTTCCTTAAAACCATTACAATCTCTCAAATTGTTTTTAAAGCTTATCTTGAACTTACTTAACCAAAAGTTGCTAGATATATACTTAACATTCTCAAAAATTACTTTCTAAAAATGTTTTCTAAAAACTGACCACCTTAAAAGTTAGGGGTGCACATTTGAACCGACTTACCCGAGAACTCGATCATTGGTTCGGCTTTTAGGAAGTATTGGTTTAGTTCTGGTTCTTTATTTTTTAGAACCGATATGATCGATTTAGTTCTTAGGGTGGCCTGCCACTTACCCGAACCAACCCAAGAATCGAACCAAAGATGACCCGATAAATATATTACTTAAAAAATTAGAAAAACCCCACTAAGAAACCACCACATGCACAACTATTGGGCAGCGTACCTATGTAAAATAATATATAGGAAGCAATATCTATTTTCCTAGCCGATTTGGGACACTATGACCAGCTCCTTGAAGATCTTCGATGAAGTTCTAGTGATTAAAACCAGATGGCCTCGCTGATCTGTGGGATTTTCATCTCTCTTTTATATCTATCTTTTCCCTCTTTCTCTCTCTCACAAGTCTCAATGTCGTAGATCAACGAATTATTACACACTCACTAGCAGGGTTTTTCATCTCTATCTTTTTCCTCTTTATCTCTCTCAATGTTGTGGATTAACCCAAATTAGAAAATCTAGACCAACGACTTATTACACTTTCACTGGGGTTTTTCATCTCTCTATCCCATCTCTATCTTTTCCCCCTTTCACTCTCTATGCTAGTTCATCCTTCATACAAAGTTTATTTATTGCTTATCTGTTCTAGCTAAATTTGCTCGGGAGTAGATTTTTAAAAGAGAGAAAATAAACAATTTGGTGGGGAAGATTTGACTGCAAATCCTAGGGTTACAAATTATCGAGATAAGTATGATATAAAGACGCATACATATATATATAGGAAGTATACGTATAGGTCATATATATGCTCTTCTTCTTATTGTTCTCAACCATGGGTTTTACATTTTTTACCCTCTTTCCACATTGAAGGCGAAACAAATATATAATTCAACACTGTGTATATAAAAAATATAGTCGTTCAACGTTTTAGTTAACTTTGCAAAAATGGGCTACTTTTGATGGGCCTGCAACTTAATCAAACTACTATTTGCCAAACAATGGGCCCCTTATTAGGGGTGCACAAGTGACCCAATGGAATTGAGAACTGAACCAAACCCCGATCTAGTGGTTCGGTTCTTAAGGTATCTTGGTTCTGTCCTGGTTCTCAGTTTTGAAGAATTGACCACCACGATTCAGTTTTGGGTTGGCCAAAAAATAAACCGATCCGAACCGTGAATTGACCCCGATAGAGAACTGATATGCATTTATGTGTTTAAAAACTCTAGCTTAGATTTTCATGTTTTTTACATCATCCGTCTAAGTAGTTGGATCATTTATAATATATGTAGCATTGTTTCAAATTCTTTGTCCGATGTGGGATAATAGAACACAAATACTGTCAGAATATTCTTGTTTCGCCAAAAGGGGAAAAACCCAATGGCTTTCCAACCTCCATTGATGCTCAACTGGGAAAAAAAGGAAAGAGGAGTATTCAAAGGTTATAAAAACTCAAACACCAACTGTTAAGTTTTGGGATCTAATCTATTATCTAATTATTCTTTGTTGGGTCTTCAAAATATATAGAGAGAATCCCTCATCAATAACCTTCCATGCCACACAAACCCAAAGAGAGAGAGAGAGAGAGAGAGAGCTAGCTGACTTATTTTTTAGCATATATCAAAACCTTATCCTTTGTGTGTAACAAAGCAAACCCAAACCTAAAAGTTTTATTCTTTTTATGAACTGTGTTAGCAAGTGATTTTGAAATATATATAGCAACAGGAAGAAAAGAAACAAGGTTTGACCAAAGGCTTTGTGCCTTCAAGAACCAGCAGAAGTTTCATATATTCAATTCAAAGGATGATGGTGATTATTTTGATGTTGAAGATGATTATGCAGAGGCTTTAATTCTTCTTGTTCTTCTTGTTGAGTAAATCATCACCGTTAACCTTGAGGAGCTTTCTTTGCTTAGATTTGGCAATCTTAATGGTCTTGTGATAAGTGATCTGCTGCACTTTGGTCCTAAATCTAAGATTGTTCTCTTGCTCCCTTTATTCTCTCATTTCAAGTTGATTGGCCAATTTTGTTAATATTTAATAAAAAATTTGCTTGTCCCACACTGGGTAAGGGGGATGAAGTTTTGCCCTTGAAATCCTATAAAAAAAAATAAGATGTTCGCCTTCCTACGCTAGACCATTAACTAAGAGTTCGAGTTCAAACTCATTTGGGCTTACTTCCTTGACATCTAATGAAAAGTTTATTAGACATACGGTTCTGAACCAAACCGAACCAAAATTTACCAGTTTGGGTTGGTTTGGTTTAGGAGGGGCACGGTTCGATCCTCGGTTCTAAAATTAGAGAACCGATAATGTTTAGTTTGGTTTTGAGTTGGCTGTCAAATTAAACCAAACCAACCCATGTGCACCCCCACCTCTTATATTTGAAATAAAATAAGAAATAGTTAGAAAGTAACGGGACCGAACCGAACCGAACCGTTCTCGTGTTTTGATGGTTCAGTCTTAGGTATAATTTTAGGGAACCGATTGAGATCGGTTCGGTTTTGGTTGAGTGTCAACCCGAACTAAACCGACCCATGTGCACCCCTACTAAAGGTGATCATAACTCTCTCATGATAGGGTTTCTAAATGAAGGTGATACATTAAAGGAAACCTTTAAGGTTCACACTAGGGTTCTGAACCCTAAAGGTTTTGTAAAATCTCTTTCAAAAAAAATTGTCAAAAGTTATATTCTTGAGACAAACTTAGTCTTCCATAGTTAAGGTTTTTCAAGACAAGTGAGATATCAAAGTAGGGTTTTACAACTCTAAAGTTTTCAACACCAAAAAAGAAGTTTCTAGCCCTTTTTTTCCAAAGTCATAACCCTAAAGGAGTTTAGTTTGATCAATAACTAATCTCCTAAAGGTGATGAAACATTCAATCAAGCCTTTCATAAGGCATAGAAAATGGTTTTCAAAACTTTTCAAGGTAAGTCTTCAAGAATTCTTGTTTTCTTCCAAATCGAAATTCTATTTTAGAAACATCTTTAATCAAGTTTCCAAAAAATTCCAAACTCTCTTGATTTGATTTCAAAAACTCTCTCAAAATTCATTTCAAAACTTTCCAAGTGCAAGTTCAAGTCAAAACTCTCTTGAGTTCAAATTTCAAAACTTTCCAAGACTCCCTTGATTCTATTTTTCAATCGTGCTCTTGCATGAACTACAAATGACCTAATTTTCACCAAATAAGATACGTAGGCAACTCAAATAGGTGTGGTCATAACCCTTATTTCAAGTCAAATATTCATTCAAACTTTTTTTCCAATCAAAATCTCTTTTCAAAATCAAGCTTCAAAACTCCATATTCTTTCAAAAATCTTCCCGAAAACATGCATCATGCATCATCATTCGTAAAGTGATGACCAAACCTCATTTTCAGAAATATAGAAGTGGATATAGTCGATATTACATAATCGAAGATTAAGTGAGTATATTAAGGGTGAATTGACATGTAGGTTCTAAAAGGTCATGGTAGGGGGATGATCTTAGGATATCTTCTCTACACGTAACCAAGCCCCGGACCATCTATTTCTAGTTCGAAGACTAAATCCGGAGTCACATTTCAAAAGGGCTTTCAAACGTTTTCAAAAGGTTGCTAAAAACATTATTTTCGAAAACCTTCCCTCAAAGGCATTTTCAAAATATTTTTGAAAAACCTAAGTTTATTCTTCGGATTATACTTAATTTTAGTTGACCTAGAACTTCTTTAACTATGTTAGCTGGCGACTCCAAATTATTTCAAAAAATTCTTATTCGAACCAATTTTCAAGATCAAACCCCTGTCGCACTTGTCCTTTCATAGAAGGATGAGTTCTAACAGAAAGAGTATAGATTCCACCCGAGTCAAGACTTAGACCCGAGTGGTAAAAATCAGGGTGCAACAAGTACTAGTCAATCGATCTAGACAAACTCCTATTAAAGATTCAGAAGTCTGGTGTCCTTCGATCGATCTTGATTGCTTTCAATCGAAGATTCAACAATGAGTTCTTTTGACTGATTGATTCGATTGACCTCGATCTCCTTCATTCCATCAAAACGGCAAATTCTAACAGAGTTGGAAACCTTCATTTTTGGCATATTTTTGGGTTTTTAAATGAGCAGCTGTATAAGAAAGGGTTCCTAGAAACTCCCAGATAGAAAAGTTACGATTTTGCAAGGATTCTAACTAGATTTGAAATCTGCAAAACCTAGAATGCCTCCACTATAAATATGAGGCCATAGGAAGGCAAAATTAGGTTTTAATATCTCATCTTTGCAACCCTAGAAGAGTATTCATAATCAAAGAAACATCTTGAATAGAACTACATATAGAGAGATTTATTGAAAAAAGTTCTCTTATTTTGCCATAGTGCAAGAGATCCTTAGTAGTTGTCTTGGATGCGATCTAAAGCGCGACAAATCCTTCGTGGGTTTATGGTAGTAGTGAAGTTAGCCAGTGCTCAGAGGATTTTGACGCTGTCGTGGAGTTCAACACTCAACCAATTACTGAAGAACCGTATCAATAGAGTCATACGAGATCGTGAGAATTCGATTGGTACAACAAAGACATACATGTAAATTTGTGGATTCGGCACTTGAGGTGTGAGGATTTGGCTAGGGTTGGGTTGTAAGTTGTTAACTTGTATTATTGTTCTTGATAGTGGATTAATTGGCTGGACTAGGTTCCATGGTTTTTTTACCCAAATTAAAGTTTTTCATGCTAAATATCGTGTATCTTGTCTTGCGTGTGATTGTTTTATTTTTACCTATACATGACATACTATTATATATTATTGATCATAAATTGATTAATTGAATAGCCACTACCATCGCCATTATTAAATAAATCCATATCCAAATAAGGGTTTTTTTAGAATTAAATCACTTTAAACTTTAAAGGAAGAATTTCATCTATCTTGAACTTTTTTTTAGTACAAACATAATTGCAATTTTCAATAAAAAAAGTCAAAAATTCTAAATTAAAAGCCTATAAAAAGATTTTTAAAAAGTTCAAATATCGAGTTAATAATAACCACAAAAAGGCTAATTATAACTTTTGAGTCAGGTAACTGAACCTCGTATTTATGTGTATATATATATTTGAAGGTGACACATATTACGCATGAGCATGTTATCACATGGTTCAAAAAAGTGTTAAATTTTATTAGAATATGTTTGGCAATTTGTATAACAAATTCACAATATCTATTGAAATGATACCCTTTCCAAGTATATAGAACTCAGAGCATGTTAAGCTTGTTAGAGAATGAAAATTTCAGCAGTGGACAATTTGGATCGAGCAAAATAAAGCTTGGGTCAAGCAAATTTGGTGTACAAAACCTAAAGAGACTCAGAGAGCATCGCTGAAGCATAAATCGATGTTGGCTCGAGCCATCATTGGATCGAGTGAACATATAATGGCTCTAGCGAAAGCGTCAGATACAGTTGCGAACAAGAGTCCTAAGAGATCATATTTTGTGGACTCTCAAGCCAAGCATTAATTAATTTGGACAAAGGTTGATCTGGACCATATCCTGAATTATATAGATGCACAAGGAGACTCTCAAAAAGTAATACGGAGATAACAATATATATAGATATACACAAAGAGGCAATTAAATAGAGGGAGATCAGAGAGTGGATGATAGTGAAATTAATACTTCTTCTCTAAGTATTCAGATCAGCCAGGTTTATATTCAAGTATCTAAAGAACACATCAGAGAGATCAGTGGATTCCAAAGATGAATAAGCGTACCGTGGTGATTCGGCGTTAGATCAAGGGCTGGGAGATTGAAAATTTGAGGATTCGAGCAAGAGAGTTTAAACCATTGTTCATGGGGATTTGAACAATATTCATAGAGTTTTAGTGTTTGATTATAAGTTTATTTTCTGTAAACTGTGTATATGGTGATTGGCTTGCCTAACCAAAGGAGTCGATCGTGCGGTTTTTTCCCGCATTAGCTTTCTACACTAAAATCTTTTTTTAACTGCTTTTTATTTTACTTGCTATCTGGAATGCATCAACGAATGTTAAGTTAGTAAGAAGACCTAGGTTTAAATTTAAATTGATCAAATCACACCCTCAAGGTTAGTAAATTTAGGAATAACGAATTTTCAAAATTCATTATCATTATTAAAAGAATAACCTATAAAGTGGTTTTCTTGCACTCATCCATTACTAATAAACGGCGGGGGCCACGGACTCCAAAATTTGAAAATTTTACTTTATACGTATTCCTTGAAAAATAAAAATAAAAAAAATTCTTAACCCTGCTTTCAACAAAAAAATTTTTTTGACCCCCTCTGGACCAAATTCTTGGTCCGGTACTGAGTTTAAACATTTTAAACATGTAAAAGCTTGACAAGTCCTGATCAAAGGTGTTGGCTTCAAAGATATGTAAAGGCTTTATCTCTTGAGGGTCAAAGAACATTGCTTCTTCTTTGCTTTGACACTGGCTAGAGGAGTTTGGCATTCCACCAGTTTCCCAAGATTCTCTTTTGTAAAAGAACAACTTCTTGGTATGAAGTTGAACCATTCAATAAACCACATTACAAAATTCTTACACAATCAAGACAATGACACAACATAATTTAGTTTAATTAGGTAGTGCAGGGTAGATCAACTAGCCTAATCAGTAATTAAGAGTACTCTTTGAGATATAAACAAGATACAGCTATAGTACTAGTGGGGCAAAAACCATTACAATTATATTTTTGTTGGCAAACGGCTTCAAGGACATATGATCTCTGGTATGCCAAAGAGAAATGCCACTTGAGGTTTGAAAAGGGCCATAGCGTCCCCATGATGTTTCGTCAACAATACTACAATGGAACGTGACAACATAAATAAAAGTGTGACACGAAACTTATTATATATTTTTTCGTATAGAATGATGTGAGAGACTGAAATTGCTTTTGTGTAACTGGGGTTTGTCGAATAATATTTAAATCCATTTCAAGTAAACATTAGTTGTTGAATTTTTGGCTTTCTCAGCAATATGAATGCGTTGTAAGTAATTATGTTCTCTAAGACCATAATAAAAGTGCTAACTTCTGTTTTTCTTCTAAGCAGACTTAATTCCACAACGACACGCATTTTCTTTGAACAGCTTCAAGATTCTCATTATTTCATAAGACTTTATGCTAATACGAAATAACGTCTTCCCAGAAACATACCGCTTGTAGGACTACTTCCTCCATCAAGAATAAACCAAGGGCTACTATCTACATTGTGAGTGAAGTCTCACATAATTTGAATACGAAGGCCATCATCTCTATATGTACTTTTGGACAAGCCTCATTTTGCAAGTCGATTTTCAGAGTTGAGGTAAGCCCATGGGTTCTTAAAATAATATTAGAGCTGGTTTGAAGGGAATTCTTGCTCCATTTGCACCTTAGCTCACTAGCATGGAGATTTCTTTAGAACACAGAATGTGACTCGCCATTTCGAACTGGTTTGTGAGCTAAAAGAGAGAGGCTTGGATAAAAAAAATAAAAATAAAAAGGGTAGCATACTCGTTGGGAAGTTAATAGCATAGTATTTAACATTTTTTTAAAATGAAATGACATGAAATAGAATGATGCAAGTATGGAAGTTTAGCCTAGTAATAGATTAACAAGGGCTTAGCCTAACTTTGAATCATCACATAAATAAGCGTCAAACATAGTCGCAGGCGCATTCAGAAAATGTCAAGATTTAGGAGGAGAGCCCTAATTAATGAAAAGAAAACACTTCTATAAGTGAGATTTCCGTTGTTCTTGTGATAAAGGTAATTTTGGTACCTCTCTTTGAATTGTATACTTACAAACTTATCAGGTAATTCTGGCTGAGTGCGTTTAGTTTCGTTTTGAAAGCTTTAAGCTAGCTCGTTCATTAGTAAATTATTTGTAAAAAAATATTATGCAAATCACGTCCAAAGCCTAGATACAATTTATCCAAACAATAATAACTCATCCTACCAACTATTTACGTTACGGCTGGGGAGTTGGTCCTAAGAGTTAAACCTATAACCAACCAAGTAGAGAACAAACCCATTAAGAAGCCGGTGCATGCTACACAAACTAAGGGGGATTGCCTTTGAGAAAATTCCTTCGGTGATTAGCCTTTTTATACTGTTTATAAGAATATCAGTATTTTCAAACTTCTCATTGTTGTTGGTTCATCAACCATTCCTCCATTAAATTGAAAAATACAAAAGAAAAAAAAAACAAAAGAAAGTGCAAAGAGAACTCGCTTCTCTATTTGTGCATCATGCTACTCTCAAAAACCCACTCAAACCCCACCTGAGACAGAAACTTAAACCACGGCCGGGTGGTCACCTACAGTATACTTGCACACTGAAACCGCGACACGACATAATCGCGATACGAATGAAAATTGAAAAACAGTAGGAACATTTTACACACCCTTTCACCTATATATGGCTGTGCCTGCATCCTATCAAATTTCAGGAGTGAACTGAAGAGGAACACCAAGCGGTGACGTTATCACTACTCCTGTTTCGCCGCCGAGAAAAAGTAGCTCGCCAATGGGCTAGCACGTGGCGATCTCATGGGCAACTCATGAAGCTGCTTCCCATTGCTATCGTAATAGATTACACCCGGGAAATCTAACGGCTGGCATTTGTCCCCCATCAAGATCGTCCTCTGCCAAAGCCCACCATCGCCAAATTCTGCATCGGCTTCAAGCTGGAACAACTCCTCCTCGTCGTCCTCGGCGGCTCTCTTCCTGTGCCTGAACTGGATGGTCCCCAGAAGCTGCTTTGGCCGAGCTAGATGTGACCTCGGCGCGACTCTGGATCTGGTCGACTCCACTCGGAGCTTTCTTGAGACTCGCCTCCTGTGTTTGGCGCACAAAGCCCACAGAGATCTCACAGACTCAAGCAAGTCGATTGCAAGCCGCTTCGGCGAGCCGGCTGTCTTCGCTGGCGTTGAACTTGTTCGGGCCATGTCGTTTTGGAAATTCAACGGCCGTCGTTTTGAAGTTACAGTGCGAAACGAGTATACAGGTTTCACTATATATAGGGTGAGGAAGTGGTACAGGTGACCGGGAGTGGCCGGTGGCTGTATGGTTTGACCTGCTCTAAATTTGTTTGTTGCCAAAAATTATTGTCAATGATTTTTAAAATTTAAATTAGTGCATTTTCTTTCTTCTTTTTTGTTTTTTCTTTCTAAGATTAGAAAAATTATTATTTACTTCATTTATATATTTCTTTTTGATTCATTGAGTTGTATATTTACTTTCTAGTTGGGATACATTGCAACCGCCACTAGATCTCTCTACCTTATTATAATAGTTAGTCCTAAAGAATATTTAGGTTGTTCCAAGTAGTTAGAAGAGTAATGTTCTACGCAAACGATGGATTGAAGAAACAGCCAGTGGGAGCAACTGCCCCATTGAATTTGTGAAATTTCATTATTCTTTAGATATATATTTTTTTTATATTAATTTGACCTTAAGTTGCGAATGCATTGCATTGCTTCCACACAATCCCGTTTGCCCTCACTTTTCACTTTTTAGCACTTCATCCAATATTCTAAATTTCAATCCTATTATAAGATTATACAATACATAGGAAACTGTTATTCTTTCATTAGATTTGTGCAAAAGATTCCACTAGAGTAATGTGATAATGAATTTTTTTTTTTTAAAAACTAATTACATCATTCTATGCATAAATCCCAAATCAATCGAAAATTATAAATCCTAAACTTGATTTCCGAAAAAAAGAAAAGAAAAGAAAAGAAATTACTAAATCCATAATGTTAATAACTGTATCCACAAGCTTCCCTCTGGTTGCATAATTCCCAAATCAATCAAAAATTATAAATCCTAAACTTGATTTCCAAAAAAAAAAAGAAAAGAAATTACTAAATCCTTAATGTTAATAACTGTATCCACAAGCTTCCCTCTGGCATAGCCAATATGTGAGAGGGGTTATGGATAAAACTGAAAAGGTTGTAGATTTAGAAAATTCAATGAAAAACAAATCTTAAGCCTTAAATTCTCATATTGTAAGTTTACTATATCCTTATGCCTATAAATTTCTCAATCATATATTAAAAAATCTCAACCCATAAACTCAGTTAAACGAGAAAATTTCTTGCAAAAAGATTAAAATTTTCAACCACTAAAGCTAAATATCAGTGAAGAAATACTTCCATTAAAATCTAAAAGTACTTATTATCCAAGTCTTCAACATTTTCCAATAAAAAATAATACTATTCATTGTATATTTGCTGCATTATATGAGTTGTAGGTAATTTTATAAGAATATTTAAAATTTGGGTAAATTACAGTCACCTCTTGAGATATCTAACAATAACGGATTGCACCCTTGAGATTTCTAAAATGGCATTGACCTCTCCTGTCAGTCTTGTCCCCTTCACGGCGTTTATTGAGTTCGTATTTTTCCCATTTTATCCCTTAAGTGATAATTCATTGAGACTATTGTCTATTCATTTTTGACAAGCTCTTCAATGGGAGTTTTTGAAGAAATTTTTCTAAGAAAACCGAACGGAGGGGCTTAGATGCCAAATCTTGCAATTCTTCCTCATATTGGGAGAGTCATTTTTTCAATGTTGGGAACGATTCAAAGACCTTCTAATTTCTTGCCCATACCATGGTTTCAATGAATGACATATCATTAACATTTTTTACGCAACTCTCACATCCCAACTAAAACAATTTGTAGAAACAATATGGGCGAGAACTTTCATGAATAAGCAACTTCATGAAGCTTATATCTATTTTGACTACCTCGCAAACTTGGCTCAAGGTTGGGCTATCACCAAGACCTAAAATCCCGAGGGTTGACCCAATCAATAAGGGGTGAAATATCAATTGAAAGATATAGATGATGTTAATGCTAGGCTTGCAACTTTGGCAAAGAAATCAGAGGCTCTAGAAGTAAAGAAAGTGAATGCGATTGAGATAAAGGAAATTAAAAAGATTAGTTGTGTTTTGTGTGAGATCAATGACCATGACACTTCGTCTTGTCCGTGTTGGCCCAAGTAGGCAACCCAAGAGGGGGGCTGAATTGGGTTATATAGAATTTATATTAAACAATGCAACTAAAAACAATTTAATCAATGTAGCAGTGAGCAAACAAACTAATAACCCAAGCAAACAAATAATATAATGCAATGCAAGTAAGTATTGTAAGCAAAGAAATGAAGAACACCAGATTTATAGAGGTTCGGCCAAACCTTGCCTACGTCATCTCTTCCTCGATCCTCTCGAAGGTATTCCACTATGTAAACTTTCCTTACACAGCTGCTAGTTTTTCTCCAAGTGTCTAGCTCACTCTTACAAGAGCTCTTCCCCAAGCTCTCAAAACTCAAGAAATTTTGTCCAAGCTTCACTCAAACTTACAAGTGTTTTTCCCAAGCTACACTCAAACTTACAAGTGTTTTTCTCAAGAAAACTCAAACTCACAAGTTTACAAACCAACCCAATAATAGATGAAGGTTGTACAATGAATAACTCTCTCTCAAAGAGTATATGAACAAATTTTCAGCTCACTCAAGAACCCCCAAATGAATAAAAATAGTGTGTAAGATATAGGAGATGAAATCTCACTTGTAGCTCTTAATATTGTGTTCTTCTTATGTTTTTCTTACACCAATATGTGTTGGGGATCTTATATATATAGCCTTGAATCTATTTTAGCCGTTGGAGAAGTATACGAGTGGTTTTGGTGGCAGATCGCACCATTACTCCTGTTCGAAAGTATAGCCGTTGGTGTCGGGAGTTGACTCTTTTGGAGCAAGAGTGGACTCTTTTTGTGTTTCAGCAAATTTTTCAAGGCTCTGTCCGAATGAGTCGACTCTTTTGTGCCAAGGGTTGACTCTTTCTGTCTGAGACTGCAAATCAACTCTCTATTTGAATGAGTCGACTCTTTTAGAGTGAGGGGTCGACTTTTTTTATGTTCCATCAGATTTTCAGCCTCTGTTTGAATGAGTCGACTTTTTTGCTTAAGGGGTCAACGCTTTTTAACAAAATCCTTAACTTTTGCAATATTTCTTCAATCTTCTTCAATGTTTTCAAGCTCTTTAAGAATCATCCAAATAAGGTTTCTAAGGCTTGAAAAGACTTCTTCAAGGCATGTTGACTTCAAGAACACCTTCAACTCTTCAAGATGAAATCAATACACTTTTGATTACATTTAGAGTTCTTCAATTAACATCAATTCTTTCATTGATCTAAGTCTCCTTCAAAATCTTCAAGAGAGTTTCCAAGACTTGAGAACTCTTTTCTTCAATTGATCTTTCATGCTTATTTGAACTTATTCAATTTCTTTGCTTGATCTTCATCAATTTGATTTCTTCGGTAACTTCTTCTATCTATTCAAGACTTCAACATAATATTCAATGAAACTTCCAACTCTTGTGATTTCTTATCAATACTTTCAAGACATCTTCAAAACTTCTAAGAAAGCTTCCATGTCTTTAAGTGAGTCTCTTCTTCCTCCATTCTTGCAAGACATCTTCAAATCTTCTAAGAAAGCTTCCATGTCTTTAAGTAAGTCTCTTCTTCCTCCATTCTTGCAAGACATCTTCAAATCATTAAGATGAACTTCCATGTCTTCTAAGAGTCATCTAAATGAGGTTGCAACTATGAGATTGCTGAATGTGTCAACTCATCATACTCATTGTATCCATTGTTTCTTGACAAGCTTCTCACCATAAGTTCTTCAATATCTTCAATGTGACAAGTTCTCTATTGTTACTTGACAAGCTTCAACTTATTGCTCCCCTTTTCTTTTATGCTTTATGTCTCAATATATTTTTCAGATTTAGAGTAGAACAATCAACCAATTTAAAAGTTCATAGCATACATGATGATATAGTGGACTTGATATGGCCATGAGGATCGAAGGTCTTTATAGTAAAGTGTAAACCATATTTGTATGGTGCCAGCTCTTCGGTCTTCAAGTCTACATGAAATCCTTTGTTGTATTTGCACTTCTATTTGTACTTTAGTCTTCAAGAATTGATTCCATGTCAACTTGAATACTCTTCAAATAATCTTGTTTGAGTGCTTTGCTTCTTTGAATAACTTCTTGAATCATCATAAGATCTTCAGTCACTTGCATCCTTCTCTTTAATACTTGTTGAACTCCTTGAGCATCTTTAATCTCTTCAAGAATAAGATTGTCTAAGTAATCTTCTTGTTTGATACTCAACCTATCAACTCAATTATTTTCTTATTATCAAATGATTATAATATAATCTGTACACTCAAGTGAAATCATCAGATAACAACCACATGGTTTGTTATTATCAAAATCAACATGGGGATCAACCTTGAGGCAACAATCCGGTCATCCCAAGGGTTAAGGAGGCTTTTCATGGCCAAGTTAATCCCATAGGTCAATACCAACGAAGAGTGGGTAACCCTTATTTTAACACCTGTAACCTGGGGTGGAAAGATCACCCGAATTTCTCGTGGAAGAGTGAGGGGTCTTCAAACCCCAAATCATATCAAGAAGGATTTCAAAATTCTTAATCTTATCAAGCACCTCATCCACCTTTCCAAGCACAACAATACCAAGTTCCATTTATGGCACCATTTCCATCTCAACCAAGACTGTACTAACCTCCACAATAAGCCCCGACCAACACATATCAGCCACCATATAAGAGGACCCTAGATAACACGTTTCAAAATTTCATGCATAATCAAGCAAGTGTCAATTCTAGAGTTAATAAGGCGTTAGAGCAACAAGGCCACATATTGACTGATATTAAGAGTCAATTGACTCTTCTCACCTAAGCCTTGTCTATCAATGAGAAGGGCAAGTTACCCGCTCAATCTTAACCAAATCCGGCTAGGCATGTGCATTCTACCAAAACCTTCGATCAACCGTTGTCTAGTCATGAACAAGTCCAAGCTATTACTACCTTATTGTCACACCTAGATTTTTCGCACTTGAGGAATACACACACAAGCGGAAAAAACACTGTACTCTCTCGTTAGAACTCATCCTCCCAGAAGAATGATTGCGACTACGTTTGAATTGAAAATTGGTTTGAATAAAGGGCTTTTGGAAAACATTCGGAGTCGCCACCTAACTTGATTAAGGTGAGTTAGGTCACTTAAAAACTAAGCACAATCCAAAGATTGCACTTAGAGTTTTTGAAAATACCTCTTCAAGAAAGAGTTTTTAAGAAAATAGGTTGTTTGGCAACCTTTAGAAAATATTTAAGCCTTTTTTTTTTAAAAAAATAACTTCATTTTGGTCTCTCGAAAGCAATGATCTAGGTTCGGAGGTTGGTTACGTGTGGGGAAGACATACTAAGCCATCACCCTACCCCGCCCTTGCGGTACGTACATGTCTCACCCTAGATTCACCAATTAAAGTCTTCAATTAATAAATATCCAAAACTATCCACTTTAGTAAAGAATTTTTAAAAAGAAATTTACATGATGCATGATATGTAAGTGCAAGAAAAGGGTTTAACTTTAAAAATAGACTTGAAAAACAAATTTGTGATTTGAAAAGACTTGATTTGAAAAGAAGAGTTAAGTTTTAAAAGAAGAGTTTTAGAAATTGAAAATAGGGATTTGAAAATAGATTTTTAGAATTTAAAATTTGAAATAGACTATAGAATTGGAAACTTGAAGAAGATTGTGGAATTGGAGATTTGAAGAAAGTTATGGAATTGGAGATTTGAAAAAAGTTATGACTGCACCCGTGAGGGATGCCTACGTATTCCTTTTGAGGAATCAGGTCAGTCGTAGTTCGAACAAGAGTCCGATCGAAAATAGAAGATTTTGATTGGAAAAGAAATTGAGTTGGAATTCGAATTGGAAGATTAGGAAATTTGAACTTTGATTGGAAGATTTGAAAAGATTGGTTCTGGAAAGCTTGGTTTTAGGAAACCTAGACTTAGGAAAGATGAGACTTGGGAAAAACTTGAGGTTTAAGAAATATTTGACTTTAACTTGGAAGGGATTCAGAAAAGATTTGACTCGAATGTTGGACTTGGAAGATTAGGGAGAGATTGGATTTAGGAAATGGTCAAATTAGGAAAGTTTTAAAATAGGAAAGTTTCATTTTAGGAAAGTTTTATTTTAAGAAAGGTTTTGAAATAGGACAGTTTCATTTTAAGAAAGGTTTTGAAACAGGAAATGTTATGTTTTAGGAAAGTTTCGAATTAGGGAAGTTTTGAATTAGGAAAGAATTAAAATTGGAATGTTTTGAAATAAGAATGTTTTGAAATTAAAAAGTCTTCTTTTTAAGAAAGAGTTGATTTTTGGAAAGAGTTTGAATTAGGAAAAGTTTAGTTTAAGAAAGATTTGGAGTTTGGAAAGTTTAGAATTTAAAAAGTTTAGAACTTTAGAAAGATTCAAAGTTTGAGTTTAAGAAATATTTGAGATTAGGAAAGGTTTGAGTTTAGGAAAGATTTTGAAAATTTAGATTTTAAAAGTTGAAATTTGGAAAGGTATGGAATTAATAAAGGTTGGAACTAGGAAAGATTAAGAAGCTTAAAGTTTAAGGAAAGATTTGAAAGTTTAAGTTTTGGAAGCTTAAGGTTTAGGAAAGTATGAGATTATGAAGGAGTGTGTCACGCCCCATAACCCGGCCTATACGGATTTAGGGTACATGACCGGCCAGTAGTAAGGCTACCCAAGGCCGCATTACATAAACTGGTTGATTACCTGTGCATAATCATTTATGATGATGCATAATTGCGGAAAATAGAACTTTTAATAACTTGTAAACATAATCTGTGTCATATATGGCAGAGCTGTACCTAATCTCAAACATAACATACATAAGAATCAAATCAAGGTCCACAAAAGTTATAACAATATATCATTACAAAACATTGGGTTCAGCCCTCAAACATTATACAACACATAGGCCCATGGGCCGTAGCTCAAATCCACATATGGCCTCGCTCTAGGGCCTCCCGGATTGGCTACCTGAAAATCATTTGAGAAAACGTAAGCTAATGCTTAGTGAATAACAATGATGCATGAGCGAGAAAATATCACAGACTAGCAATTATATCCAATGTACAAGGATAGATAATCATTTATGCATAAGGGAATGAGCTTTTGAACGTTTAAAGCGTAGGCTTGGAACTCGTAGGTAACATAAACATCATTTGAAATCTTTCAACATTTCAAAATATAATATCATAAGAAGAGATGCAACATAACATTATTCCTGATATAGCATTTCATAACTTGTCGTAAAATATGTGAACATATCATGGTTCTCGGTTCAAAACATAAATGTGCTACAACTCAACATATGAGCTAGGCTCCATAGTAACCATATAGGTCTCTTTAGGCCATGGACGTCTCCCAACATAGATAGTTTATTTCCCATCCCCTATCGTAGGACTATCGAGCTAGATTAAGGTCTTGCCACGAGAAGACCCGAGTTGGCACTATACATTGAAAACTTAGCATCTCTTTCATTTAAACATCATAGTCCGTGGCTTTCATTCATAACATAAGTATAACTTGCATGCTTTTGAAATATGACATTTGTAATTGAACGTAACATTTATGCATTGAAATCTATGAAAAACATTCATGATATAGGGGTGAGCTTAAAACATTTAGAAAATACTAGAGTTTTACTAATGGCATATCGTTACTCACCTTTCTCCAATTGGACGGGTGACAAACAAGGTATTCCTACACAAATGCACGTAGAAGCAAACAAACATCAATACAAGACTCTAAGGCAAAGCAATAACACGCAAGTCAAGACTAAGCACGTAACCCACTCAACCCCAACTCAACAACACCTCATTCTCACAATGGGAGAACAAGGCCCAACTGTAGGACAAAGCCCCATTGTAAAATAAGAACATGAGGTTGAGATTTGAACATGAAAGTCAAAAAGTCAACTCCTTTATCGAGTCCCAACCCCCTATTAATGATGAGTTCACACTCAAGGCTAGTTGCATTTGAAAATAGGCTTAAAGGCCTTTATTTTGATAGGTCGTGAGCCAAAAACACATTTCGGGTGAAGAAGTTATGCTTCATGGAAGGTGGACTAAAATTTTGGAAAACAATGTTGTTGGCATGGATTTTGGGTCAACTTCAAACCCCTTTATCTCTTAATACATAAGGAATTAGGAAAGAAATTTATATGGATACAAAGGTCTATGAATCTAGTTTCTAATGCTTCAAACGGTGTATTAATCCGAGTTTTCTAGTGAAAGTTATGCCCATTTTACTAAACAGTGCCCGAGCTGACAGAGGGTTCGAATGCCCAACCGGGAATTCGAACGCCTAGGCAAAAAAAAGGGAGTTCGAACGCCCAAATGGGAGTTCGAACTCCAAGAAAAAAATCTGAAAAAAACCCTCTCTGAGGGTTCGAACCCCCCCCCCCCCCCCCCCCCTGAGAGAGTTCGAACGCTCAGGCTTATTTTCCATAGTTTGAACTCCATATTGGGAGTTCGAACGCCCTGTCTGGGCAGCCCCCGAATTTCAACCCAAAACACAACCAAAACTCCTCCAAACACCACCAAACCTTTCCAATACTCTTAGAGCTCAAAGATTAGCCCACAAGGATGATAATAACTAAAAATGGGAGAGAATGAACAATTAAATCAAAGAGATCAAATGAAGGAATCAAAGCCCTAACATTTTTCATATTTGGGGACTTTTCAACCCACCACTTCCAATCTTCCAATATTGAGCTACAAGCTCTCAATTTCAACTAATTGGGACTCAAAGAGTCGCTCAAGGCCAACCCAACTCATATATATACATACACACAAAGACCCAACACATCTACACATGATAGATACATATACATATATAATTGTAGAGAGAGAGAGAAATAAAATCTTACTTTCTTCAAGCTTGGTGAGGTCTTCAATGGCTTCAATCTTCTTGCGTCAAGCCTTTCTTCCCTCAATCTTCTCTTCCTTCTCCCCTTTCTCTCTTCCTCCCTCTCCCAAACGGTTGGTGAGTGTGTGAATATGTGTGTGTGTGTGTTTTGTGTGTTATAAGAAGACACACATGGGAAATAATCCCATGTGTCTGACACCTCCAACATAAGTTACAACACAACCCCACATTGGTCATTTTTTACCCAAAAGAAGGAATAATTAACACTAATAATTACATGCACTACTAATTCTCATTAATATAATTTGATAGATGTTTGGGATATCACAGAGTGGATTAGGAAATGTTTAGATTAGGAAGGATTGAGATTTCTATTTCCTAAAACAAAAGATTGGATTTTATTTCTAAAAAGAGGTGTTTTGATTTTGTTTCCAAAAACGGAGGATTGGATCTAGTTTCCTAAATGGGAGATTGGATTTGACATGAAATTGGAAAGATGAAATTTTGGAAATCCTAGATTTTGGGATAGAAAATAGGTTTTGGAAATATATATTTTTAATGTAGAAAACGGGATTTGGAAACCTAAAGTTTGAGGCAAGATGAAAAATCATGTTTTAGGAAAGAAAATTAGGGTTTCCTAATCATTGGCTCTAGGGTTTAACTTGGATTCTAAGAAAAGATATTTTGGAAAGTAAAGATTTTAGAAATGAGAGTTTTTGGAAAAGGATTTTGGAAAGAGTTTTTGGAAAGGAAACTTAGGGAGTATTTTTGAAAAGTGAATTTTAAAGAGAGTATTTTGGAAAGGAGTTTAAAAAGAAGTTTTAGAAAATAGATTTTTTGAAGAGAGTTTTAGAAAGTATGTTGGAAAAGGGACTTTCAAGAAGATTTTAAAAAGAGGTTTTGAAAAGTAAGTTGGAAAAGCAATTTGGAAAGGGATAAAATATGAACTTTTGCAAGCCTCTAAAAATATTACATTTTTCTAAAACGATTCTAACCATAAGAAGATTAGAACCATTCTAGGATTGTAGTTTTGAAAATAACAAGGATTTGAAAATATGGACCACATTGGTTACTTTAAATGTAACACTTTCCTAAAGCAACCCTAACCATGGAATGACTAGAATCATCTTAGGATTGTGGTTTCGAAAACAAGTTTTGAAGAAGAAGATTATAACACAAGTTTTGAAAACAAGTTTAAAAATAAATTTTGGAGAGATGTGTAATCATGATATGCAGAATGCAAGTTGAGATTGTGAACATACAAGGTTAAAGGCTTCACCACATAATTGTAGGGGCCGAACCCACGTGGTCTCCTGTTGGACTAAGAGAAAGCCCCCGACACAGTGACTTCCAATAGCCTAATCCTAAACATGAACCGGGGAGTCCCTTATTTCAAGCATGCAATAAAGGGAGAGTAGAAGATGGGAGATTAAAATAGAATAAAACCCAAGTGGGTTCAGAGAGAGAAGAGAGAGGGGAAAATTTCGTAAACGTTAATAGGAAGCCTACCTTGTGGCTGCTTTTATTCTCTTGGTTTAATTCGCTTTGTACTTCTTGCTTTGCTTCAGTCTTCGCTTTGATCTTCAAGAGCTTACTCGGATTTTCAAAAACTTTAGAGTTGCAGCACTTCAAGTCTTCAATGGAGGCTAGTATAAGAGTGTATAGGGGTGTATGTGAGTGTATGAGTGCTAGGGTTTGTGTATGGAGGCTAGGGTTTTAGAAAACCTAAAGAAGACTAGGGTTTAGGGAGGCTACGAGCTCTGTGTATCGAATAGGAGAGTTTTTAGACTGAGTTTGCAAACCTTTTTTACACTGGAAGAGGCTCTGTATTTATAGAGAGAGGATTGACTTGACGCCTGTTGCAGTGGCACTAGGCAAAAATTCCTTCTAGCGCCACTAGGAGTGGCGCCACCACTTAGAAAAGCTTTAAGGTCGGCAAGTAACGTATCTTCAGATGATTTGGACACCTGTATTAGTGACTACTATGCAATTTTTAGTCTGGCTTCACTAGGAGTGACTCCGGAAGGTCCGGGAATGGTTTAAGGGGGTTGGGAATGGCCCAGAAGGCCGGAAAGGGACAAGAACCCGTAGAACAATGCCGCGGGGGTAGTAGACTTGAAAAATGATGTCAAGATGTGACGGAGGGGTTGATCGGGCCATTATGGGCAAAACGGTCAATCGGGCTGGAAAACTACCGGGATGGACTTGGAATATCCCAGAAGAAGACTCGAGACTTGGAAACATTAACTAGAATATTCCAGGAGGTTACCGGTTTGATACCCAGAGCCAGTGTGGTCGAAAAAGGCAACTGGCCCACCAGGGGTAAAACAATCATTTTGCATCAGGTTTGCCAGAATTAACTCGGAATGACCTAGAAATGCAATGGAAGGCCGGGAATACCATTAGAAGCATCCCCGGGAGGTTACCGGTTTGATACCCAGAGCCGATGTGGTTCCCGAGGCACTTGGATGTCAAGGGGTAACTGGAAGGCACCTAATCATACTGGATTATCTAACTGGAAGGCACTTAATCATACTGGATTATCTTTAAGATAATCTTGGAAGGGTGGACTTACCGTTCTGAGGACTTAGGTACTTTCTCAAGAAATGTGCCAAAAATGACTCTAGGGGCAGTTTGGTCATTTTTAACGGAGTGGGCTAGCAGGCACTAGTGTTGATCTGGATTTTGAGTGTTTCTGTCACTCTGACGGCGGTCCCTTGATATAAGGGTTTGTTGGCAATTCCCTATATTGCTCTCTTTACGAGTGTTTTCGTCACTCTGACGGTTGCGATGTTTACGAGTATTTTTGTTACTCTAACAGGTCACGATCATTCCAGAGACTGCCTGATCTCGGGAAGCTGCTAGGTGGACTTAGCGCCTGAGCAATCAACTTTCTCGAAAGACGTGCCGAAACGGACATTTCTTCATTGGCGGGCTAGCAGGCACCAAAGGTGGACTGTTTTACCATCGAGGGGACTTCGGGTCTCGTCCCGGTCGACGGGTTTGAAGGGACTTACTGTTTCGAACAGCTATCTTGGAAACGTGCCGAATAGAATGGATTTACCCCCTCGAGGAATCAACTTTTCAAAAGGTATGCCGAATTTAATTGGAATTGGAATTGGAATTGGATTGGAATTGGATTGAAAAGGGGACTTACTGTCTTCGAGAAGACGTGCTAATTGGAATTGGACCGAACAATGCCCTAAGGGCATTTTGGTCATTTTGCCTCTATTTGGGTCCAATAGGCCCGCGAGCGATTGATTGACAGAATTAGACTTGGAAAGATGATTTGAATTAGAATATATCCATATTGACTTGAACTCAAGTCTGGATGGACTGGAGACAGTCGAGCGAGCAAAAATGGGGTGCTTACACTTGTGAAGTGGAAACGTCACTGATAAAACCATTCTTCCTAGGGATCCTTCGGGTAAGGGAGACATTCCTAAGGTAATAGATAGCTTACTTGAGCATGAGGGTAAGAGCACGCCTAGTGGGGTGGAGGAAAATGAAGCAAGGAAAGAAGTTGGTAAGGAGGAAGAGAGTTATGAATAAGAAAAGAAGAGGGAGAAGGAGAATAGTGAGTCCGTGGCTAGAAATGAGAAAGTTTTGAGGGAAGAACGTGAGGCGTCAGCTCATGCCCCTATCCCTCATCGTTTAGCAAAGCCAAAGAATCATCCGTTAAGTTTCGAAATCTATGAAACATTTAAACAGGTCGAGATCAATCTATCTCTCCTAGAAGCTATCAAGCAAGTTCCTTCTTATACTAAGTTTTTAAAAGATTTGTGTACCATTAAGAGACGATTGAAGGTTAGAGAGAATGCCTTTCTTGCTCAAGATGTTAATTTCGTTGTCCAAATTAAGACCCTACCAAAATATAAGGACCCAGGATGTCCCACGATTACTTGTATTGTTGGAGACTATAGGATTGAAGGTCGCTTACTCGATCTAAGGTCAAGTGTAAACCTGTTGCCATACTCGATGTATGAGCAATTAGGTCTAAGAGAACTTAAGTCTACTAGACTCATGTAAGCACCCCATTTTTGACCGCTCAGCAGTCTACACTCCGTCCAGACTTGTTTTTAAGTCATTATGGACATATTCCAATCGAAACCAATCCTCTAGTCCAAATTCCATCTTTCCATCGCTTCGCGGGCCTGTCAGGCCCAAATAGAGGCAAAATGACCAAAGTGCCCTTAGGGGCATTGTCCATTCGTATTCCAATTCCAATCCCTCTCTCGAGACAGTTTATTCCTCGAAACGGTCCGAGTAGCGAAATTACTCACCAAACCGTTAGAGTAGAGGAAATACTCACATTGTCAGAGTGGCGGAAACACTCAAAACCCAGGCACGTCTCTTCGGAGACGATAAGACCCCTTTCCAATCCCTCTCTCGAGACAGTTTATTCCTCGAGACGGTTCCAATCCAGGCACGTCTCTTCGGAGACGATAAGACCCCTTTCCAATCCCTCTCTCGAGACAGTTTATTCCTTGAGACGGTCCGAGTAGCAAAACTACTCACACAACCATTAGAGTAGCGGAAATACTCTCAAATCGTGAACCTCGTCCGAGTAGCGAAAATATTCACAGAACCGTTAGAGTAGCGGAAATACTCACATAACCGTTAGAGTAGTGGAAATACTCACAGAACCGTTAGAGTAGCGGAAATACTCACACAACCGTTAGAGTAGCGGAAATACTCACAGAACCGTTAGAGTAGCGGAAATACTCACAGAGCCGTTAGAGTAGCGGAAATACTCACAGAGCTGTTGGAGTAGCGGAAATACTCTCAAATCGTCAACCCCGTCCGAGTAGCAGAAATACTCAACACCTAGGTCAATACCCATGTTTGTTAGCTCACTTCGGGGAAAAATAACCAGACTACCCTTAGGGCCTCTTCCGAGACTTTTCGGTCAATATGACCATTTTGCCCCTAAGCATCAGAATGCCTCGGGAACCACACCGGCTCTGGGTATCAAACCGGTAATGCCCCGAGAATACTTTTTATAGTATTCTTGACCTTCCTTTACCTTTCCAGACCATTCCGAGTCAGTTCCGGCCAACCCGGTACAAAATGACCGTTTTGCCCCTGGAGGGCCAGTCTCCTTCTTCGACCACACCGGCTCTGGGTATCAAACCGGTAATGTCCCGAGAATACTTTTTATAGTGTTCTCGACCTTCCTTTACCTTTCCGGACCATTCCGAGTTAGTTCCGTCAAACCCGGTACAAAATGACCGTTTTACCCCTGGTGGGCCGGTCTCCATTTCCGACCACGCCGGCCCTGGGAATCAAACCGGAAATCACTAGAAACATTCTAAATAATGTTTCCAGATCCCAAGTCTTCTTCCGGGATAGTTTAAGTCTGTCCCCACAGTTTTCCGGTCCGATTGACCGTTTTGCACCTAAAGGCTCGGTCAACCTTTCCGACACATCCAATCCTCACTTTTCAAGTCAAATACCTCCAAGACACTATTTTAAGTGTTCCTGCTCCTTTCCGGCCTTCCGGGTCACTCCCGGCTCCTTCAAATCATTCCCAGACTTTCCGGAGTCACTCCTAGTGAAGCCAGGCTAAAGTTTACATGGTAGTCACTAGTACATGCACCCAAATGTAGTCAAAGATACGTTGCTTGCCGACCTTAATTGTTTCCTAAATGGCTGGCGCCACTAGCAGTGGCGCCAAGCCAAAAAATGGCCTGGCGCCACTCCTAGTGGCGCCAGTATAAATTTTGCCCTGGTGCCACTGCAACAGGCGCCAGGCTTGTCCAACTTCTATAAATACAGAGCCTCGATCAACATGAAAGGGGTCTGCAAACTTAACCTAAAAATGACACAATTCGATACACAGAGCTTGAGCACCTCCAAAAACCCTAGCCTCCCTAGGTTTTCCAAACCCTAGCCACTATACACAAACCCTAGCCTCCTATACACTCATACACACCCCTATACACTCATACACTAGCCTTCAACCACCCTTCGAAGACTTGAAGAGCTACCATCCAAAGCTTGAGGACAACCCTTGAAGACTGAAGGGTGAAGATCAAGACCGAAGACCGAAGACCGAAGACTGCACGGCGCGCAAAATAAACAAGAAACAAGGTAGGCTCCCTATTTAATTTTCTGCACTTTCCCCCTCTCTCTTCTCTCTCCAACCCACTTGGGTTTTCTCTATTTTAATCCCCCATCTCTTTCCCCCCCCTTTCTTTGCATGCTTGAAACAAGGGGATTCCCGGTCCATGTGTAGGATTGGACTATGGGAGAGTCACCGTGTCGGGGGCTTTCTTCTAGTCTAACCAAAGACCACGTGGGTCCGGCCCCCTTGATTATGTGGTGAAGCCTTAACCTTGTATGTTCACGACCCCAAATTGCATTGTGCATATCATAGTCTTGCATCTTCCAAAACTCGTTTTCAAAGTTGTTTTTCAAAGCGTTTTCAATCTTGTTTTCAAAATTACATCAAAAGCACTTTTTCAAAAAAAACATGTTTTCAAAATCACAATCCTAGGGTGATTCTAGCCTTTCCATGGCTAGGGTTGCTTTAGGAAAGTGTTATATTAAAAGTGGCCTTTTGGTCTATATTTTCAAACCTTGTTTTCAAAACCACTTTCTTAAAGTGGTTCTAGCCTTCTTATAGCTAGAATCGCTTTAGGAAAGTGACATGTTTTTATACTTTCCAAAAACTCTCTTTAAAAATCTTTTCCTAAAAATCTCTTTTTCAACATACTTTCCTAAAACTCCCCTCTTCAAAATTGATTTCAAAAACTCCCTTCCAAAATCTATTTTTCAAAATTTCCTTTTTCAACTCTTTTCCAAAAACTCCATCTCTTTAAAATCTCTTTCTAAAAACACCCCCAAAATTCACTTTCTAAAAACACTCCTTAAAAATCTTTCTAAAAACTCTCTTTCCAAAATCTTCCTTCTAGAAACTCTTCTCTAGAGTTTTCCTTTTAAAACTTGTTTCCAAAAAACACGCTTTCCAAAAACTCCTGCCCTTTAAAATCTTTTTCCAAAAACTCCCTCTCCAAGTTCACTTTCCAAAAACTCCTCCCTAGGATTCTCTTCTAGAAAACCTTCGTTTCCAAAAACGCGTTTTCCAAAAAAAACTCTTTCCTTAGAGCCCAAACCAAACCCTAGAACCCACAATTAGGAAACCCTAGTTTTCTTTCCAAAAACATGATTTTCAAACTTTGCCCCAAACCTAGGTTTCCAAAATCTTTTGTTTTCTATATCAAAACTATACATGTTTTCAAAACCTCTTTTCTATGTCAAAACAACAATTTTCCAAATCTAGGGTTTCTAGAATTTCCTTTCCAAATCCTAGCCATATCCTACCTTCCCTTTAGAAAACCAAATCAAATCTCCCCGTTTAGGAAACTAGATTACGTCCTCCGTTTTTGGAAACAAAATCAAATCTTTTCTTTTAGAAACCAAATCCAATCCCTTCCCAAATCCAAATCTTTCCTAATTCAAATCCTTCCTAAACTTTCACTTTCTTAAATCTTAAGTTTCCAAAAACTTGAACATAAAAATCTTTCCTAATTCAACCCTTTTCTAATTCTATTCTCTTTTCAAATCTTAACTTTTCAAACCTAAGTTTTTCAAACTCTTCCTAAACTCAAACCTTTCCTAATTTCAAGATTTTCTAAAACTAAAACTCTAAAACTTTCTAAATCTTAGACTTTCTAAATTTCAAATCTTTCCAAATTCAAAACTTTCTAAATTTGAAACCTTCTTAAGTTAAATCTTTCTAAACCTAAAAACTTTCTAAATTCTAAACTTTCCAAAACTTCAAATCTTTCCAAATCTAAGGCTTTTCCAAACTCAAAACTTTCTTAATTTAAGACTTTCTTAAGTTGAAACTTTCTTAATTCAAACATTTCCTAAACTAAAAACTTTCCTTTTTCAAGCCTTTCCTAAAACGAAATTTTCTTGTTTTCAAAACTTCTTTGTTTTCAAAACTTTCCAAATTCAAAGCTTTCCAATTTTCAAAATTTTCTAATTTCAAAACCTTTCCTAAAACAACACTTTCCTAAGTTGAAAATTTCTTAAACCTAAAACTTTCCTAAGTTGAAACTTTCTTAAACCTAAAACTTTCCTAAAGTAAAAACTTTCCTAAACCTAAAACTTTCCTAAATTCCAAACTTTCCAAAAATGAAACTTTCCTAATTTCAAAACTTTCCTAAAATGAAAACTTTCTTAATTTCAAAACCTTCCAAAAATGACACTTTCCTAAATCGAACATTTCCTAATTCAAACATTTCCTAAATCCAACCTTTCCTAATCTCTTAAACCTTCCAAGTCGAGTCAAGCTTTTCCTAAGTCTAGGTTTCCTAAACCTCCATCTCTCCAAAACCAAGTCTTTCCAAAATCAATCTTTTCAAATCAAAGTCCAATCTTTCCAATTTCAATTTCCAATCTCCTTTTCTAATCTCAAGTCAAATCCCATTTTCAATTCAATCTCTTTCTTCCAATCCAATCTCTCTCTTCAAATCCACCCTTCTATTTTCAATCGGACTCCGGTCCGAACTACGACTGACCTGATTCCCCCAAAGGGATACGTAGGCAACCTTCATAGGTGCGGTCACAATATTTTTCAAACTTTCAATTCCACCCTCATGGGTGTGGTTTCAAAATTCTTTCCAAATCTCAAATTCCAATCTATTTTCAAAATTTCTATTTTCAAATCTCTATTTCTAATTTTTCAAACTTTCCAATTTCAATTCTATGTTTTCAAATCTCTTCTAAAATCAAATCAAATTCTTCTTTTCAAATCTATTCCTAAATCAACTTTCTTTTCTATTGCATTTGCATATCATGCATCATATTTTTCAAACAGTGTTTTTCAAAGTGGATGGGATTGAACACATGTTAATTAAAGACTCTCATAGGTGAATCTAGGGTAGATTGACATGTAGGTACCGAAAGGGCGGGGTAGGGTGATAGCTTAGTGCGTCTTCCCTACACGTAACCAACCTCCGAACCTAGATCACTGTTTTCAAAGACCAAACGGAGTTATTTTTCTAAAAAGGGCCAAATGTTTTCCAAAGGTTGCCAAACAACCCGTTTTCCTTAAAAACCCTCTCTTGAGGAGATATTTTCAAAATCGTTTTCCAAAAACCCTAACTGTAGTCTTCGGACTATGCTTAGTTTTTAGGTGACCTAACTCACCTTAATCAAGTTAGGTGGCGACTCCAAATGTTTTTCAAAAGCCCTTTATTCAAACCTGTTTTCAATTCAAACCTAGTCGCACTCATTCTTCTAGGAGGGTGAGTTCTAACGAGAGAGTACAACATTTTTCCCGCTTGGGTGAGTATTCCTCGAGTGCGAAAAATCTGGGCGCGACAGCTGGCGACTCCGCTGGGAACACTTAGAGGGTTAGGCCGTAGTCATGTCTCTTTACCCTTTACCCATGTAGAGTCTTCAATTAACTTGGTTCAATCCTATTCACTTCAAATTTTCCAAACCAAATTTTCAAAATTATTTTCAAAAACATGCATCTACTCATATTATCTTATATTATGTTTGTCATCCACATACTGACACTTGCATCTTTGTTTTGTAGGTGCGCTTTATGTTTAAACATTATTAATTGCTTTGCATGAATGTGGTGTACAGGATGAATGGGAGTTGTTGGGCCCTTTCCTCCACTTTTAAAAATCACACACACACTGCATGTGCACTTGCATTCTGCATATTTGCATACCCTGATATGTCCTTTCTAGTTAGAAAGGGGGAACGGTATATTGGTTGTGGGCAAGATGCTGTGTCAGTTTTTCGCCTACGGCCTCTTGATGGTTCCCCCGCTCGGATCACCAACGGATCATGGCACCACCTCGGGGAGTGGGCCTAGGTTTGAAGATCCGGGGACCGAGCCTTTTTAGGACGCATTAGTTAACCCTCAACCTCATACTCATATAGACACCATGCATAGCCGAACCTCTGCCGGATTTAAGACACAAGCACCGTTTTCAAAATCACAGAGGAAAGGGCGACTGCTTTTACTTTCGTTTATACTTACTGTTATAATGCTTGTATTTATATTGTTATAATGCCTGTCTAACTGTTCATGTATGCATGTTTACTTCAATTGTACCTTCTCTCCTTATACTTTTTGCATATTCATGTTCATGCATTCAATATCCCATGTCCAGACAAGAGTTCCAAGTAACTCAAGTCACTGCATTCTCATGCATATGATCAACCCTTTGAGAGTGACACCAATGTCACTCTCCCTTGCATTAAACCTACCCAAACCCTAAGGGTTCCCGCGTAACCCTAAGGACTCATTGCATGCACCTCGATTCATCCCATAAGAGGGGCCCCAAACCCTCTATGCTCACGGAGATAGGGTTACCAAGAAGACAAGGGGCAATCAGTCAACAAGGTCTCTCAGCGACCTCCTCGACATCAAATCCAAGGAAGGCGAATCCGAAGACTCAAGAGTAGTTTAGGGTTTCCCTTTGTAAAAGTAGATAGGTGGAAGTCCAAAGGAAAATGTTCCCCCTCCCCCTATTAAAATGTATTTCGATTTTCTTGTATCTTAAACCCAGAATTTAATGTACTTCTTTCTTTTATGAATGAATGCATGAATGGTTGAAGGTTCCCACTTGACGGTAAGGTGTCTGCATACAGGGGCAAACCCCCTATCTCCAAAAGTGAGCCAATACATCATGTTTAGTTCCCCCCTTTTAAAAAAAAAGGGGCACCTTAGAGCATGCATTGCATAAAGACTTGTCAAGGTCAAACACTAACTCTTTCCTTTTGTTGGTTTTAGGTACCTTCTCTCGTTCCCCGATCTTACAAGCATGGAATTGTTTACTCTTGATACGTTAACTCAGTTACTAGCAGAGACAAGAGGAGTCAAGCATAAGATGACTGAAATGGAAGGCATGCTTTCCTCACTCTTATCTCACACAACCTAAGAGCAGGTAGAGTCCTTGCGGGCCCAAACCCATGATGGACGAAAAAGGACGAAGAAAGAGGGTCATGACTATGCCGCCACCATTGCTTCCCAACGACCTCCCCGGGCCGAGGGCCTCGCTCGCATGCCTTCCAAACCAACCCCTAACCAAACACAAGAGTTATACGACCTTCCCTTCGGATATCATCCCGACCCCTTTGGCCCTGCCACCGAGAATGGTCCCGTTCTGAAACATAGAACCCAAAGCCCTTTCAATTCCCGAATCATCAACCCAGCTGCGACCTCACCAAAACGTGGTCCCCAATCATCGAAGACATCTGCAATACCTCCTCGGACTAGGCGAACAAGTGGGAAGAAGCGGACATTTACAAAACTCGCGTGCTCACAGACCACGGTCTATTTTGGCCTCTTAGCAGCTGGGTACCTGAAACCTATACCTGTTCGACCCCAGCCCAATCCTCCGCCTCGTTACTTCAAATCTGCAGCAAGCTGTAAGTATCATTCGGATAGCCAAAGACACGACACTGAAGATTGTTTGGCCCTCAAGCATAAGATTCAAGACCTGATAGATAATAAGATCATTGGGATACGACCGGCAAATCCTTCTCCGAACGGCTCTGCAAACCTTCCACTGGACCATGCTGTCCACATCATTACAAGGTTTGGTAACAACAAGGTTTGTTTTGCTGCATGCCAAGAAATATATTACAAGGACGGAAAGGAAATGGAATGCGAAGATGCCTGGTCACGATGTAACCTTGATGAAATGCCGACCCCCGAAGACAAACTTGTATACGAGTTTGTGAGGAAAATTGATGAGGAGCTGTCCAAACTCCGTAATAAGAATTCCCCATTATGTATACCTGAGGAGCTTCGAGCCCCAATTGGAGGCCAGAGCAGAAAGCCCTGGGCACGACTTATCGAGCTAGATGAATACGAATCGCCCGAGTGGTTTGTTAGAGAAACTCCGGAGCAAACAAATGAAGGCCAAACAATCAAGAAAGCCGACGATTACATCATCACCGCCAACTCACTTGGAACTCCAGGAGAAGCATCTACCTATCCTGCCTTAGCTGAAAATCTCAACCGTGGATGGAATGCAGACAAGGGCACAGGCCCAAGACCTTACTAGAAATGGGTTCTGCGCACAAGCGTACAAGAGAGGGGTGTTTTCACCCACTTTCTTTCTATCCCTTTTACTTCTTGTTTTTAAATTAATGTCTACATTTTCTTATTAAGAACTTGATGCTTTCCGTAAACATAATCAAATGACAGTCTTTTATTCCATTGCTGTTGTCTTGTCTCTCCTGGGAATAGTGACTACTTTCTATGCAAGGGGCATGGTTTGTCTTATGGAGTGATCCAACTTGAAGGGATGATAGCATGAGTTAACCACTCGCCAAATGACCAACCTTCCACAGAGAGAGAGAATAAGGATGAGTGAGGATACTACCCAAAGGCAGCACTTGCAAGATTATGAGGTTAAGTGATGTGTGGCCAGTTTATCAAAATGAAAAGAAGCCATCTTTCATTCCCCCACATATAAAAAATAAATAACTGAGTAAATGACCAAATGTGCTCATATTCCCTTTGCTTAACCCCTAGTGCCTCGCGAAAAGCGAAAATTTTCTTTGTTAACCCTGATCCAAGACTGTCCTCCCTACACTGGGGCATACAATAGTTGAGAACTCTAGGAGTGGTGTCCACCTCTATCACGCTAGGATAGTGTTGAAAAACTCTATGGATCAAGCAGTCTAATTCAAAGTGAAGAGAGGCCCTCATTTCATTTCCCATACAGTCAAAAGCAACCCCTTGCCAAGCTCGTTGAGCCACTTATCCTTTCTTAACAAAACCCCAACCTAGGGATCACCACCCACACTGGGTATATTGAACTTCCAAGGAAAAGATTTAAGAGGAAAGGGCTAAAGAATTGTTTCGTTTCGTAAAAGAAAAGAAAAGAAATAGAAAGGAAAAAAGCAAAAGAAAGGAGTTGTCAAGGGGCAAGAGGCCAAAAAAAAAAAAAATTCCTTTAAGGAAAGGCCTGAAGAACATTATGACTGAGTTATCTTCAAAAGCATATAAGAGGATCAAATGAGAAGAAAGTTATCTCAAAAAGATATATAGGAAAGGGTGAAAGAACAAGGTTATTTTCACCCTGAGAAATATATGGTCAAAAGGTGATCCTAGGTTACAAGGAAACCCTAGTAGAAACAATAGGTTTGAGCCTTTACCCTTTCTTGTAAAACCCCAAAACCATGGCCTACATTACAACCCTATTAAAGTCCCCTCTGATTTGAAAGCAGATTGCTTGATCTAAATGAGTTAGATTCGCTGCCAAAGCTATAAAAAAAAAAAAAAAATGATGCTAATCCTACTGAAAAACGATTAAGGACAGTTTGGATCTAAACCTTGCTAAAAACAAATTTGAACCTACATATCTCATTGTTTTTAAAGCCCCCTAACCTAGCCAGCATTACGGTCCTAAACAAAGTCTTCTCGGATTGAAATGACTGGCCACTTATCGCTCTGCCAAAGGTCAGGTAAGCTGTTGCTAAAACCCCGAGAGTCGAGAGTCTCAGCCCAGTAACCCCATACACTAACCTTAAGATAGAAAGTGGAAGGCGGTCAAGAGGTTGAGAAAGGTTCGAAGTGCTATCATCCAATCAAGATAGGGTTAAGCCAAAGGAGAGGCTAAACCCCCGAAGAGGAGGGAGTTACCATTCCCAAGGCTACAAGTCTAACAGCACCCTGTGTCATTCTATTAACATATTTCTAACCTGTGCATATGTTGAAAAAAAAAAAAAATCAGCATGAGCTTTGCACACATAGGATATAACTCCCTGTCGAAATAGAAGTCATCAGCATCAACTCATGGAGTAAATATCACATGCCTCTGATCATATATATCTGTACCATAAACATCCATCCTTATACAAAGCTATGCAAAATAAAATTGTCTAACATCAGTACATCTCAGGGACAAGGGGCAAAAGAAGATCAAAGTCTCATGCATCACAGATCAAAATCAATATCATCTGAATCAAAATCCCCGAAACCCGGCATCGGAGGAGGAGGATAACTACTCGAAACACCACCATCCTGCAGGGAAGACAGAACCGAAATCAGTCGCATACAAAAGGAACTAAGCAACAGCAGAGCAAGAAGAAGCAAAGAAAGAATAACTTACCCCCCCACCACCCATTTGAGACAAACGAGCCATTAGGGAAGCTACCTCGGCCTGGTACTGGTCCCTCTCCATCTGATACCGATCTCTCTGGTCTCTCACAGCAGTAAACTCGGCCTGGGGCACATATCCTCCAGCACGGCGCCACAAGTCAACCACCTCCTGGCCAACAGCGTACCTGCCGACTACTACCTCAAACCGGGTGAAGGCACCAACCGAATGGGCTCCAAAGTGCGCAGCGTAATCCGTATCCAGAGGAAGCAAGAACTCGGCACCTGGCTGGCGCTCCTGGTAAGGGATGGGTACTCCGGCCACCAGGGCTCCAAACATGTACTCTGGTGGAGCCCCTGCTGATCGAAACTCATCGTGAAACTACCGCCAATGCCGCTCTCCAAGATAGGACTCCTAGGTGTCATCGCTGAGAAAAGTAGCTCTCGATAAGGACAACGGGACCAGGTACCGGACTGTCTCATAATGAACTGATCCAATGAAGGGCCGCCAGGTCACATCCCTCGCCTCAATCAGCTCCAGGTTAGCCCGAAGCGTCACGAAGTCAGTAATCTCCGATCGCTGGGCTACCCGGTCACGAGCCCACCTCAAAGCACGAGGATAGAGATCATCCTCAACGACTGCAGGGCGACGCACCGGCAGGTACTCGTAACTCCACCAGACAAGAAAGGGCCAAAAGCTAGTCATGTTGCCCCAACGAGAAGAAGTCCGAACCCGCATCGATCGAAGAAAGCAGCCAAAAGAAAAGGACCCCCAGTCCAACTCAGACAAAGCTCCCAGATCGGCTACTATACTCACCAAACGGCACGGCACAAGTGACTTGTTGTTGTTGCAGAAGCAGCTGAAGATCATGTACAACACAAGTCGCCGTCTCATGATATCCCGCCTGGCAGGCGATGGCTCAGTAGCAAAAGTATGCTCACCCTGACTAATCCAAGAGACTGGGAAGGCAGAACGCTCAGGCTGAGGCAAATCCAACAGCAAACAGGCCTCGTCCCTGCTGACCGGGTGCAAGGTGATCCGCCTGCCGACAAAGGAGAGTCCTGTAATAATCGCCCAATCTAAAGGAGTGGGGCCTAACTCGAAGCCGACAAAATGGAAGGTCCTAGTCTCCCCGAACCACCGCTCAACCAATGCCAGTACCAAATGCCGGTTCAGGCGGTTAGCCTGTAATCCCATAAAGGCGCCAAACCCGATCTCTGCCAAGAAGGCGCGGTATGATGGGGCAGCCTGCTGCATGGTCACAAACACCTGATGAACGGCCCCTCGGAAAGCTGTATGCACCCGCGGAGGTGGTAAATGCTGTCTGGAATATACACTAGGGTGGTAGGCCAGATCCCCGAGAGATGGGACATCTGGTATCTGCAAATCTCCCAAGTCAGCATCTGTCTGCCTATGCTTGGAAGAAGCTCTCCCATAGCCGGTCACCTGGTCCCCAAGGCCCGGTACCTCCTCCTCGGCGTCAACCTCCTCAGCAAAAGCCTGCTCAATCGGAGGAAAAGGGTCAACAGGTAGTCTACTCCCCTGCCCGCTCTGGCTGGATGAGGATCGTCCGGTGGATCGTCGACTACCTCTGGATCGACTAGAACTGCCAGCAGAATCAGTCCGGGCGGCCTTCCCCGAACGACGTCTCTTCTCAGAACCATCATCACCTGTGTCTGCCATCTTGAAAAAGGTAAGCCAAAGTAAGTGATGTAAATATACCATCTATGCAGTTTAAATAACAATAAAATAAAACAAACAAATAACACAAAACAAATAAAAGATTTTGGAATAACAAATCAAAAACAAAATTTTCACACATCTTGATTTTCCAACTCCAAATCACGTCTCAAGGGTTATCTGCCTTTTCCCTTCAAAAAGATTTTGTTTCTAAAATTTTAACCAACTCTTTTCATAATTTCTAAAAATTTCGGCAGAGTCCCGTTTAAAAGTGGCCCCTACAACGCCCATGACATCAATACAAAACACAAAATATGCACCTTCCAACGCCACAATCACATAACAATGGCACCCGTGCACAATTTCCAATTTTTCAAAATTTTCAAAACTCATGTTTTATTTTTCAAATAAATCAATGGTTTTCAAAAAGCTCCCAAAAATTTTTCAAAATCACCTCAAATGTTTTCAAAATATTCCTACATTTTTCCAAATTTCAAACTTCAAAAATTTCATCAATTTCTTGAATTTTCTAATTTTTTCTAATTTTCTAAATATTTTTCTATTTTTCAAAAAATCAAAAATTCACCGAGTTTTCAAAAAATCACGAAACTTCATACGGTAATCAAACACATTTTTCTAAGGCACATTGCACAAAAACATAGCCAGAAAACCCATTACCCATGCCTGTAGGAACAAATTTCTCATTCCTGCAGAAAACCCCCTTTGCACATTCACATATAATCACTCAAATTCAATCAAACAACCATCAAAATGCAAAAACAACATCATCAAAGTGTTCAAAGCGTATCAAAACATCAATTTCCACTACTCACATGATTCAAACGAAGTTCTACACATCAAAATCAACAAAATTTGAAAACTCACCTTTTGGAAGTTCTCCGGCGAAATCTTCACTTCCGGCGACTTTTCCGGCGACGTGGACTCCCTCCGGCAATCACCCGTGGTCCCCAAGGAATGCTTCTTCAAGGTTCAAGTCGGTTTCCACTTGAAAACTCTCGAATTCTCCAAAAACTCTTCAAATCCCATGGGTGTTCGAACTAGAAATTTTCTGGTTTTTAGCTTTAGGCCTGGCGCCACTAGCAGAGGCGCCAGTTGATTTTTACCAAAGGCGCCACTGCTAGTGGCGCCAGGTATAAATCCTGGGCAGTTTTGCCCTTTTTCCGCCAAAACTTGTTTTCGAAGGCCTTTTTGGCCCGTTATCCGTTTTCGACCCCCGTTGTCAAAAGGTTCTCAGTGTCCGTCCCTCCGACTGCCTCGCGGTCAACATGGGACTCTTACTCTTATTGTTTTCTGTCTTTGACAAGCAAAGACAGAAAAAGAGGGGCAGCTGTAAGCACCCCATTTTTGACCGCTCGGCAGTCTACACTCCGTCCAGACTTGTTTTCAAGTCATTATGGACATATTCCAATCAAAACCAATCCTCTAGTCCAAATTCCGTCTTTCCATCGCTTCGCGGGCCTGTCAGGCCCAAATAGAGGCAAAATGACCAAAGTGCCCTTAGGGGCATTGTCCATTCGTATTCCAATTCCAATCCCTCTCTCGAAACAGTTTATTCCTCGAGACGGTCCAAGTAGCGAAACTACTCACTAAACCATTGGAGTAGCGGAAATACTCACATCGTCAGAGTGGCGAAAACACTCAAAACCCAGGCACGTCTCTTCGGAGACGATAAGACTCCTTTCCAATCCTTCTCTCGAGACAGTTTATTTCTCGAGACGGTTCCAATCTAGGCACGTCTCTTCGGAGACGATAAGACCCCTTTCCAATCCCTCTCTCGAGACAGTTTATTCTTCGAGACGGTCCGAGTAGCAAAACTACTCACACAACCGTTAGAGTAGCGGAAATACTCTCAAATCGTCAACCCCGTCCGAGTAGCGGAAATACTCACAGAACCGTTAGAGTAGCGAAAATACTCACAGAACCGTTAGAGTAGCGAAAATACTCATAGAACCGTTAGAGTAACGGAAATACTCACAGAACTGTTAGAGTAGCGGCAATACTCACAGAACCGTTAGAGTAGCGAAAATACTCACAGAACCGTTAGAGTAGCGGAAATACACACAGAACCGTTAGAGTAGCGGAAATACTCACAGAACCGTTAGAGTAGCAAAAATACTCACAGAACCGTTAGAGTAGCGGAAATACTCACACAACCGTTAGAGTAGCGGAAATACTCACACAATCGTTAGAGTAGCGGAAATACTCATAGAACCGTTAGAGTAGCGGAAATACTCACACAACCGTTAGAGTAGCGGAAATACTCACAGAGCCGTTAGAGTAGCGGAAATACTCACAGAACCGTTAGAGTAGCGGAAATACTCACAGAGTCGTTGGAGTAGCGGAAATACTCTCAAATCGTCAACCCCGCCCGAGTAGCGGAAATACTCAACACCTAGGTCAATACTCATGTTTGTTAGCTCACTTCGGGGAAAAATAACCAGACCACCCTTAGGGCCTCTTCCGAGACTTTTCAGTCAAGATGACTATTTTGCCCCTAAGCATCCGAATGTCCCGGGAACCACACCGGCTCTGGGTATCAAACTGGTAATGCCCCGAGAATACTTTTTATAGTATTCTCGACCTTCCTTTACCTTTCCAGACCATTCCGAGTCAGTTCCGGCCAACCCGGTACAAAATGACCGTTTTGCCCCAAGAGGGCCGGTCTCCTTCTTCGACCACACCGGCTCTGGGTATCAAACCAGTAATGTCCCGAGAATACTTGTTAAAGTGTTCTCGACCTTCCTTTACCATTCCGGACCATTCCGAGTTAGTTCCGGCAAACCCGGTACAAAATGACCGTTTTGCCCCTGGTGGGCCGGTCTCCATTTCCGACCACGCCGGCCCTGGGAATCAAACCGGCAACCTCTGGGAACTTTCTAAATAATGTTTCCAGATCCCAAGTCTTCTTCCGGGACAGTTTGAGTCTGTCCCGGCAGTTTTCCGGTCCGATTGACCGTTTTGCCCCTAAAGGCTCGGTCAACCTTTCTGACACATCCAATCCTCACTTTTCAAGTCAAATACCTCCAGGACACTATTTTAAGTGTTCCTGCTCCTTTCCAGCCTTCCGGGTCACTCCCGGCTCCTTCAAATCATTCCCGGACTTTCCGGAGTCACTCCTAGTGAAGCCAGGCTAAAGTTTACATGGTAGTCACTAGTACATGCGCCCAAATCTAGTCAAAGATACGTTGCTTGCCGACCTTAATTGTTTCCTAAATGGCTAGTGGTGCCAAGCCAAAAAATGGCCTGGCGCCACTCCTAGTGGCGCCAGTATAAATTTTGCCCTGGCGCCACTGCAACAGGCGCCAGGCTTGTCCAACTTCTATAAATACAGAGCCTCGATCAACGTGAAAGGGGTCTACAAACTTAACCTAAAAATGACACAATTCGATACACAGAGCTCGAGCACCTCCAAAAACCCTAGCCTCCCTAGGTTTTCCAAACCCTAGCCACTATACACAAACCCTAGCCTCCTATACACTCATACACACCCCTATACACTCATACACTAGCCTTCAACCACCCTTTAAAGACTTGAAGAGCTACCATCCAAAGCTTGAGGACAACCCTTGAAGACTGAAGGGTGAAGATCAAGACCGAAGACCGAAGACTGCACGGCGCGCAAAATAAACAAGAAACAAGGTAGGCTCCCTATTTAATTTTCTGCACTTTCCCCCTCTCTCTTCTCTCTCCAACCCACTTGGGTTTTCTCTATTTTAATCCCCCATCTCTTTCCCCCCCTTTCTTTGCATGCTTGAAACAAGGGGATTCCCGGTCCATGTGTAGGATTGGACTATGGGAGAGTCACCGTGTCGGGGGCTTTCTTCTAGTCTAACCAAAGACCACGTGGGTCCGGCCCCCTTGATTATGTGGTGAAGCCTTAACCTTGTATGTTCACGACCCCAAATTGCATTGTGCATATCATAGTCTTGCATCTTCCAAAACTCGTTTTCAAAGTTGTTTTTCAAAGCGTTTTCAATCTTGTTTTCAAAATTACATCAAAAGCACTTTTTCAAAAAAAACATGTTTTCAAAATCACAATCCTAGGGTGATTCTAGCCTTTCCATGGCTAGGGTTGCTTTAGGAAAGTGTTATATTAAAAGTGGCCTTTTGGTCTATATTTTCAAACCTTGTTTTCAAAACCACTTTCTTAAAGTGGTTCTAGCCTTCTTATGGCTAGAATCGCTTTAGGAAAGTGACATGTTTTTATACTTTCCAAAAACTCTCTTTAAAAATCTTTTTCTAAAAATCTCTTTTTCAACATACTTTCCTAAAACTCCCCTCTTCAAAATTGATTTCAAAAACTCCCTTCCAAAATCTATTTTTCAAAATTTCCTTTTTCAACTCCTTTCCAAAAACTCCATCTCTTTAAAATCTCTTTCTAAAAACACCCCCAAAATTCACTTTCTAAAAACACTCCTTAAAAATCTTTCTAAAAACTCTCTTCCCAAAATCTTCCTTCTAGAAACTCTTCTCTAGGGTTTTCCTTTTAAAACTTGTTTCCAAAAAACACGCTTTCCAAAAACTCCTTCCCTTTAAAATCTTTTTCCAAAAACTCCCTCTCCAAGTTCACTTTCCAAAAACTCCTCCCTAGGATTCTCTTCTAGAAAACCTTCGTTTCCAAAAATGCGTTTTCCAAAAAAAACTCTTTCCTTAGAGCCCAAACCAAACCCTAGAACCCACAATTAGGAAACCATAGTTTTCTTTCCAAAAACATGATTTTCAAACTTTGCCCCAAACCTAGGTTTCCAAAATCTTTTGTTTTCTATATCAAAACTATACATGTTTTCAAAACCTCTTTTCTATGTCAAAACAACAATTTTCCAAATCTAGGGTTTCTAGAATTTCCTTTCCAAATCCTAGCCATATCCTACCTTCCCTTTAGAAAACCAAATCAAATCTCCCCGTTTAGGAAACTAGATTACGTCCTCCGTTTTTGGAAACAAAATCAAATCTTTTCTTTTAGAAACCAAATCCAATCCCTTCCCAAATCCAAATCTTTCCTAATTCAAATCCTTCCTAAACTTTCACTTTCTTAAATCTTAAGTTTTCAAAAACTTGAACATAAAAATCTTTCCTAATTCAACCCTTTTCTAATTCTACTCTCTTTTCAAATCTTAACTTTTCAAACCTAAGTTTTCAAACTCTTCCTAAACTCAAACCTTTCCTAATTTCAAGATTTTCTAAAACTAAAACTCTAAAACTTTCTAAATCTTAGACTTTTTAAATTTCAAATCTTTCCAAATTCAAAACTTTCTAAATTTGAAACCTTCTTAAGTTAAATCTTTCTAAACCTAAAAACTTTCTAAATTCTAAACTTTCCAAAACTTCAAATCTTTCCAAATCTAAGGCTTTTCCAAACTCAAAACTTTCTTAATTTAAGACTTTCTTAAGTTGAAACTTTCTTAATTCAAACATTTCCTAAACTAAAAACTTTCCTTTTTCAAGCCTTTCCTAAAACGAAATTTTCTTGTTTTCAAAACTTCTTTGTTTTCAAAACTTTCCAAATTCAAAGCTTTCCAATTTTCAAAATTTTCTAATTTCAAAACCTTTCCTAAAACAACACTTTCCTAAGTTGAAAATTTCTTAAACCTAAAACTTTCCTAAGTTGAAACTTTCTTAAACCTAAAACTTTCCTAAAGTAAAAACTTTCCTAAACCTAAAACTTTCCTAAATTCCAAACTTTCCAAAAATGAAACTTTCCTAATTTCAAAACTTTCCTAAAATGAAAACTTTCTTAATTTCAAAACCTTCCAAAAATGACACTTTCCTAAATCGAACATTTCCTAATTCAAACATTTCCTAAATCCAACCTTTCCTAATCTCTTAAACCTTCCAAGTCGAGTCAAGCTTTTCCTAAGTCTAGGTTTCCTAAACCTCCATCTCTCCAAAACCAAGTCTTTCCAAAATCAATCTTTTCAAATCAAAGTCCAATCTTTCCAATTTCAATTTCCAATCTCCTTTTCTAATCTCAAGTCAAATCCCATTTTCAATTCAATCTCTTTCTTCCAATCCAATCTCTCTCTTCAAATCCACCCTTCTATTTTCAATCGGACTCCGGTCCGAACTACGACTGACCTGATTCCCCCAAAGGGATACGTAGGCAACCTTCATAGGTGCGGTCACAATATTTTTCAAACTTTCAATTCCACCCTCATGGGTGTGGTTTCAAAATTCTTTCCAAATCTCAAATTCCAATCTATTTTCAAAATTTCTATTTTCAAATCTCTATTTCTAATTTTTCAAACTTTCCAATTTCAATTCTATGTTTTCAAATCTCTTCCAAAATCAAATCAAATTCTTCTTTTCAAATCTATTCCTAAATCAACTTTCTTTTCTATTGCATTTGCATATCATGCATCATATTTTTCAAACAGTGTTTTTCAAAGTGGATGGGATTGAACACATGTTAATTAAAGACTCTCATAGGTGAATCTAGGGTAGATTGACATGTAGGTACCGAAAGGGCGGGGTAGGGTGATAGCTTAGTGCGTCTTCCCTACACGTAACCAACCTCCGAACCTAGATCACTGTTTTCAAAGACCAAACGGAGTTATTTTTCTAAAAAGGGCCAAATGTTTTCCAAAGGTTGCCAAACAACCCGTTTTCCTTAAAAACCCTCTCTTGAGGAGATATTTTCAAAATCGTTTTCCAAAAACCCTAAGTGTAGTCTTCGGACTATGCTTAGTTTTTGGGTGACCTAACTCACCTTAATCAAGTTAGGTGGCGACTCCAAATGTTTTTCAAAAGCCCTTTATTCAAACCTGTTTTCAATTCAAACCTAGTCGCACTCATTCTTCTAGGAGGGTGAGTTCTAACGAGAGAGTAGAACATTTTTCCCGCTTAGGTGAGTATTCCTCGAGTGTGAAAAATCTGGGCGCGACAACTCACACTTCAACTTGCGGATAGGTCGTGTTGGGGAATAGCATGCGGCCCAACCCATTTGGTGAGGCCCAAATTCAGAACTAAGGGACAGTTTGGCCCAAGCCGTCGATCTCATGCCGCCCTTGGCCTAAACTGCGAAAGGCGAGCTCAAACCGCTAGCAGTCTTTGAGTATTAAATGCGTAGTTGACCTGCATTAAATGCACGAGCGGCTCCCCACGCGACGTTGACATGCACGTTTGGTCAGCCGGATTCCTCAATGGCGGTAAGGCAGGCCTTGCATGCGGTCAGTTGGTGGTATGCAATGATACCTACCCAGCAGGCCATAATGATTTACTGGTAGGCAAGGAGCGAAACACTCCATTGACCACACTATAAATATCCAAACCCTCAAGAGCCAGGTATGAACAACTAACTCCAAGTATACACAACTTTTATTCATTCTAATCTTGATTAAGCTTGCTAACTTAATCATCGGAGTGTGTTCGGCCCAACAAGGGTCAACGCACTCTAACCTCCCTTTCTTGCAGAGAGTTTGGACTCATCAACGTGGGCTTGAGAGTTCGGCCCAACCTTCCCAGAAAATTCCACTTATAGGTCAATTAAGGCACCCAAGGGGGGTAGCGGAGGATGTTTTGGTGCAAGTGGAGAAATTTTACTATCCCATAGACTTTGTTGTCTTGGACACTCAACCAATTATGGACCCCAATACACAAAATCACATACCGGTCATAATTGGTTACCCCTTCTTAGCTACATGTGATGCCATCATTCATGTGTGGGTTGGTCTTTTAAAGTTATCTTTTGGCAACATGGCCTTTGAGTTAAATATGTTCAATGCCGGAAAGCAGCCAAATTAGTGTGAGGATATTAAAGAAGTAAATTTTCTCGATACTCTTATCGAAGATCATTTTAAAAGACATTGTGTAGAGGACCATGGCTAGAGTACTTTTGTTTAGCGAGGGTCCAACTTGTTTGGAAGATGAAGAGGAGGGGGTAGGTGAAGAGGTTAATGAGCTAGAAGTTGTACCCGTTATGATGGTGGGTCAATGGACCCTCACTTTTGAACCTTTGATTCTTAACCCTATAAAACCTCAACCATCGGAACTCAAAGCCTCAATACCCGAAAGGAAATAATTGCCCCCTGCTCTTAAATATTCATTTTTAGGAGAGGTTGATTCATATCCGGTAGTCATAGCTGCATGTATATTAAGGACTCAAGAAGAGAGTATGTTGGAAGTGCTCAAGAGGCACCAGAAAGCCATAGGTTAGACAATCGTCGATCTTTAAAAGATTAGCCCCCTTGTGTGTACCCATCGCATCGACCTTGAGGAAGGGACTAAGCTAGTGCGTCAAATGTAACAGTGATTAAACCTAACTATAAAAGATGTTGTGTGAGGAGAGGTTCAAAAATTGCTTGATGCGGGTAACATCTACCCTATATTTGACTCTAGGGGGGTTAGCCCAACTCAGGCTATCCCTAAGAAAGGCGGAGTGATGGTAGTGCGAAGATTTGGGCGCCTGTCTTAGTGACTACCATGCAATTTTTGGCTTAACTTCACTAAAAGTGACTCCGAAAAGTTCGAGAATGATCGAGAAGGTTTTGAGTAACCCAACTCAGCTGAGAGTGGACAGTAACCCCTGAAAGAGTGTCTCAAAGGTAGTTAGCTTGAGAACAAGAGCCAGAATAGTTGAAAATGGTGACCAGCCCACCAAGGACAAAAGGGTTATTTAAACTAGGGAGACACCGAGATCGACTTGGAGTTATCCATGAGAAGTCTTAAAGGTTGAAAACACTATTGAGAATGTTTAAAAGGATTGCTAGTTTAATACCCTAAGCCGGTGTGGTTGGAAAAGGCGATCGGTCCACTAGGGGCAAAACGGTGATTTCGCATCGGGTTTACCGGAATAGACTCGGAATGGTCCAAAAAGGTACTAAAAAGTTAGGAATACTATTAAAAGCATCATTGAAAGGTAATCGGTTTGATACCCATGTTAGCTTAGACAATGTCTCAAGAAGGGGGGTGAATTGGGTTCTTTCAAAATTATTGTGGAACTTCAGTATAAACAAAAATAAATTTCTACTTAGATGGAGACAAACACTAAGTAATGTTGATGCAACTTAAGATTACTAGCAAGCACAGGTAGCATGCACAAACATTTAGCAATTAGCATACACACATTTAGCAGTAAGCAAAGAATAAGAGATTTACAGAGGTTCGACTTAATCCTTGCCTACGTCCTTTCTTCCTTGATCCCCTCGAAGGTATTCAACTATGTAATCTTCTCCTTACACAGTTGCTAGTTTCTTTAAGTGCTCAGCTCGCTATTACATTCAAGGATTTACACCAAATCCTTATCACCGAGAAATTTCAATGCAAGCTCTCGATTTTACAAGTGCGTTACTCAAGCTACACCTAAGCTCTCAAGGTTTAGAACAACCATTTCGGAAGTAATGGGGTTATAATATAATGAGTATCACTCTTAGAAGTGAAGATAATAAATGTTACAGCTTAATGGTTCCCCTCGACTAATGGTAGTTGTAGAGTAATAAGGAAGATTTGGGGCTTTTGGATTTTTGCACTTTAAGATCCTTGTCTCTTCTTCATAAATGAGTTTGAACTCATATATTTATAGTCTATCACAAGAAATAGCCATTAGAGCTATTAGAGGTGCATTAAATGTGCACGCGGCTGAGACAGATTAAAGAATCTGACCATTAGAGAGAATTGCCATTGCTTACCGAGATTTTTAACAATCTTCTGTTGGTGCCGCCAATCTAACTTCCTCCTTTATTTCATCGTGACTTTTTACCAAGATTGTTAGAAATCGTTTCTGTGGTGTCACCCATCTTGGCTTGCCACTTCTTTTGATGTTGCTCGTCAACAAGATTGTCAGTATTCTTTATCTCGTGCTGCTACTCTATCTTTCTACTTCTTTTACCATTTTTTCTTCCACAAGATTATCAAGAATCTTTATCTTATGTTGCCAGTCTGTCTCCCTACTTTTTTTTACCGTTTCGCTCTCTCTTAAAATTATCAGCAATCTTGGTTAGTGTCAGCCATGTGGTTCTTTACTGTAGTTGCTATTGCTATCTACATACCATCTTTTATTCCTTTTGTTAATCAGTCTTTGATGGTGTGAATATGTCAGAGCTCTATTGATTTTCTTGATAGCTTTCTGAACTTCTTAAGTATTTTTATCCTTTGGTAGCCCTTTGTTCATCAATCTGTTTAGAAGTCAAGAAACTACTTGTGCTAATGAAGACTTTCACTTTGTTAGACTATTAGGAGCCACCAATCTTCTGCATTGTCGACAATCTTTGATATACTCCTCTTATAAGCTTTCTCCATAATGCTTCAAGGATAACTTTCTCAACCTTTATGATACTTTTAATGAATTGATATGAACATGGGGATCAAGGGTCTTCATTGGCCATGGATATTATGAATCACATGTATATCCAAGCCAAAATCCTTCTTCTGCAAGTGTCATCACTTTGATTGAGATGCTGTGAATATTACTTTTGTCACAGACTTCACATGTGCCAATAATAATGTCGGCACTCTTATAAGGTGCTAATAAGATTTTCTATGGTACTCCACAGTTCATGATTGCCCATAAACCTAAACATGTTTTATCATACTAAGCTGCACACTTAAGTTAAACACATTAGTTCATAATGATTAGGTTTTGTTATCATCAAAATCATCTATTAGCTATGAAGATCAACCCTTGGGTCAACAATCTCTTCCTTTTTTATGATGACAAAATCTTCTTTAAATATGAAAAATCATGATAAGTGTGGAATATTATCCTCCTCCTTAATATAAGATCCTCCCCCTTAATAGAGGATTTTTTTGTATTCAGCATTCAATCATTTTACAAGTCAGTTCTCCCCCTTTTTGACAAGTAATAAAAAAGAATATGTGAAAGAATTATGACAGGTACAATAGCAAAAATATTAAAATAGAATTGAAACTATTTAAATTGAAGCAAGCAACCAAGCATCAAATAAGCAAGTTGTGAATAACTATTTAACCAATCAACAATGAACCAAGTAGTGAACAACCAAGTAGTAAGCAACCTATTTGTAATGATTCAAGAAGTATGGACATAAACATAAAAAGTGCATTGAAACATAAGGAAACTATCTTACAAGCTGGTCCATTGCCAGCAATATCCAAAACACAGCATAGATAAAACAAAACAAACAATTGAAAGTTTTAGGTATTAAACATAAAAACTTAAATGCAAGGTAGAGTCATACAATAACAGAATCATCAAGGGTGTTAAAGCCACCCTTTCCAGGTCGGTCTCTAAGGCCATAAGCTTTGGTGATAGGAGGGAAGGCTATTTTCTTGCGGGGTCTTTGTTTGTATATGGGTTTGGAAGGAGGAGAAAAAGAGGGATGAGGTTTAGATAAGTTAGCACTTGCAGTAGGTGCTTGTCCTTTATCTGTTGCTTCGGAAATCTCAGGTGTTAGCACTTGTTTATCTGTCTCATATTCTACAGGCTGCTCAGCAACTGCTTCTTCATATTCTTTCTCCATTTCTGGTTCTGGTTCTAGTTTAAGTTCTTGAGTTTTTTTTTTCCTTTTCTTTTGTTAGTTCTTCCTCACTGAACTCTTTTTCTGTAGATTTTTCTTCTTCAGAATCCTTTTCTTTAGAAGCCTCTTCTTCAGAATCTTCTTCTTTAGATCCAGGATTTGTCTTGTTAGAGGCAGATGGATTTCCTTCCTTCATGGCCTTCAGAATAACATCTTTTATCTCCACCTTGATGGTTTTCACCTCCTGAGATAGTTGGTCCACTTTTGTCCCTAGGTTCTCAACCACAATCAGACAATAACCAATCTTGGAATCAAGCTGATGCAGCAGCTGAACCATCTTGGTTTCAAAATCAGTGCCATCAGATTCCTCTGGTTCTTCCTATGAGAATGATGCAACAGTGGACTGGCCATCCTTTCTCCTAACCCATTGGTTTATTTCTGCAATTTTCTCATACCTCATACTCTTCAGGGTTGATTCATTGATCCCACCTTATCTTTCCTTGACTACTTTTCCTTTTTCTCCAAAGAGCTTAACTCAAAATGTTTGAAAATTTTGGTAAGTGCCATACCATAGGGTAAGCCACTGGTTTTATGAGTTGAAGCTGCCATTATTTTGTCTATGAGGATGGCGGTCATGTGAGGTTTCTTGTTCTTATAGGTAACACCATAACAGAAGTGTAAGAACCCCATTTTTGACCGCTCGACGGTCTATAGTCTGTCCAGACTTGTATTCAAGTCAATGTGGATATATTTTGAGTCAAATCAACTTTTCAAGTCTAATCCCATCTATCCATCGCTTCATGGGCCCACCAGGCCCAAATAGAGGCAAAATAACCAAAATGCCCTTAGGGGCATTGTTCGGTCCAATTCCAAATCATGCGCGTCTTTCCGAAGGTGGTAAGTCCCCTTTTCATATTCCCACAGGCACGTCTTTTCGAAGACGGTAAGTCCCCTTTTCATATTCGAGTAGGCGCGTCTTTCCAAAGACGGTTGTCGTGCCCAAATTTTTTGCACTCGAGGAATACATGCACAAGCAGGAAAAATACTGTACTCTCTCGTTAGAACTCACCCTCCGAGAAGAATGAGTACAAATACGTTTGAATTGAAAATTGATTTGAATAAAGGCCTTTTGAAAAAATTTTGGAGTCACCACCTAACTTGATTAAGGTGAGTTTGGTCCTCTAAAAACTAAGCACAATCTGAGGATCACACTTAGGGTTTTTGATAACGATTTTGAAAATATCCCCTCAAGAGAGGGTTTTTAAGAAAACAGGTTGTTTAGCAACCTTTGAAAAACATTTAAGCCTTTTTTGAAAATAAACTCCATTTTGGTCTTTCGAAAACAGTGATTTAGGTTCGGAGGTTAGTTACGTGTAGGGAAGACGTACTAAGCCATCACCCTACACCACCCTTGCGGTACCTACATGTCTATTTACCCTAAATTCATCTATGAAAGTCTTTAACTAACAGATGTTCAATCCTATCCACTTTAGAAAAAGAATGTTTTAAAAGACATGATGCATGATATGTAAATGCAAGAAAAAGAGAGTTGGAAAATAGATTCGAAAAGAAACTGATTTGATTTAAAAGAGATTTGAAATTGTAAAGTTTTAGAAGTTGGAAATAGAGATTTGAAAACAAAAATTTGGAATTGGACGTTTGAAATAGATCATGGAATTGGAGATTTCAAAAAAGTTGTGGAATTTGAGACTTGAAAAAGGTTATGACCGCACCCATGAAGGTTGCCTACGTATCATTTTTGAGGAATCAAGTCAGTCGTAGTTTAGACAAGAGTCCGATCGAAGGTATAATTGGAGGAAAGAGATTCAATTAGAATTTGGATTTGATTTGAATTTAGAATAGAAGATTGGAATTTGAAATGAAAGAACTGAGACCCTAGACCTAGGACGATAGGATTTAGAAAGGACTCGAGATTAAGAAAGACTTGACTCGAATGTTGGACTTGGAAGATTGAAGAAAGATTGGATTTAGTACGGGTTTGAATTAGGAAAGGTCCGATTTAGGAAAGTTTCAAAATAGGAAAGTGTCATTTTTGGAAAGTTTCATTTTAGGAAAGTTTCAATTTAGGAAAGTGTTCGAATCAAGAAAGTTTTGAAATTAGGAAAGGTTTCGTTAAAGTATTGAAATTGGAAAGTTTTGAATTTAGAATGTTTTGAAATTGGGAAGTTTTGAAAATTGGAAAGTTTAGAATTTAGAAAGTTCCGAATTTAAAAAGTTTTAGATTTGGAGAAGTTTAGAATTTTAGAAAGATTCAAAGTTTGAGTTTTAGAAATTCTTGAAATTAGGAAAGGTTTTGAGTTTAAGAAGGGTTTGAAAACTTAGATTTGAAAAGTTAAGATTTGGAAATGGATGGAATTAAGAAAGGTTTAAAAGCTTAACGTTTAAGGAAAGATTTAAAAGTTTAAGTTTAGGAAACTTAAGGTTTAGGAAAGTACTAGATTAGGAAGGAATGAATTAGGAAAGGTTTAGACTAGGAAGGATTGAGATTCCTATTTCCTAAAACAAGGGATTGAATTTTGTTTCTAAAAAGAGATGTTTTGATTTTGTTTCAAAAAATGGAGGATAGGATCTAGTTTCCTAAAGGGAAAATTGGATTTGGTTTCCTAAAGGGAAGATTGGATTTGACATGAATTTGGAAAGATGGAGTTTTGAAAATTCTAATTTTGGGAAGACTATAGTTTTGACGTAGAAAATAGGTTTTCAAAATATATATAGTTTTGATGTAGAAAACAAGAGTTTTGGAAACCTAGGTTTTGAGGCCAAAATAAGGGATTGGAAATCATGCTTTTAGGAAGGAAAATTAGGGTTTCCTAATCGTTGGCTATAAGGTTTAACTTGGACTCTAAGGAAAGAGTTTTTGAAAGTGAGTTTTTAGAAAGAGAGATTTTTGAAAAAGAAATCCTAGAGAAGAGTTTGTAGAAAGTGAATTTTGAAAAGAGAGAGTTTTTGGAAAGAAAACCTAGTGAGGAGATTGTTGGAAAGAGCTTTTAGGGAAGAGAGTTTTCTAAGAAGGAAAACTAGGAAGTGTTTTTAGGAAAGGAATTTTGAAGAGAGCTTTTTTTGGAAAGGAGTTCAAAAAGGAGTTTTTGAAAACAATTTTTGGAGAGAGCTTTTAAAAACAATTTTGGAAAGAAAATTGGAGAGAGTTTATGGAAAGCATGTTGAAAAAGAGATTTTTAGGAGGAGATTTTTTAGAAGAGTTTTTAGAAAGTATATAAAATATCTTACTTTCCTAAAACGATTCTAACCAAAAGAAGATTAGAACCACTTAAAGATAGTGGTTTTGAAAACAACAAAGATTTTGAAAATATGAACCATATTGGCCACTTTAAATGTAACACTTTCCTAAAGCAACCCTAGCCATGGAAAGGCTATAATCACCTTAGGATTGTGATTTTGAAAACATGCTTTGAAAAAGAAGATTTTGATGCAATTTTGAAAACGATGTTAAATCAGGCTTTTGAAAACAAGTTTAAAACAAACTTTGGAAGAATGCAATATCATGATATGCACAATGCAAAGAGGGTCGTGAACATACAAGGTTAAAGGCTTTACCACATAATCAAGGGAGCCGAACCCACGTGGTCTCCGGTTAGACTAAAAGAAAGCCCTCGACACGATGACTCTTCAAAAGCCTAATCCTACACATGGACATGGAAATCCCTTATTTCAAGCATGCAAGAAAGAGGGGGAAGAAGATGGGGGATTAAAATAGAAGAAAACCCAAGTGGGTTAGGAGAGAGAAGAGAGGGGAAAGATGCGTAAACATAAATAAGAAGAATACCTTGTGTCTTCTTTATTTTGCTTAGCTTTGCACGCTTTGCTTTGCTTGTCTTCACTTCAGTCTTTGCCTTGATCTTCAATCTTCAAAGCTTTATAGTTGCAGCAATCTAAGTCTTCAATGGAGGGTTGGAGGCTCGTGTATGAGTATAGAAGAGTATGTATGAGTGTATGAGGGTGTATATGAGTGTATAGGAAGCTAGGGTTTAAAAAACCTAAAGAAGCTAGGGTTTAGGGAGGCTACGAACTCTGTATATCAAAAGATAGGATTTTGAGACTGAGTTTGCGGACCTCTTTCACACTGGATGAGGCTTTGTATTTATAGAGAACAGAATCACTGGGCGCCTGTTGCGGTGGCGCCAGGCCATTTTTTGGCTTAGCGCCACTAGTAGTGGCGCTAGTAACTTAGGAAAGTTCATTAAGTCGGCAAGCAATGTATCTTGAGAAGATTTGGGCGCCTGTAGTAGTGACTACCATGCAATTTTTAGTCTAGCTTCACTAAGAGTGACTCCGGAAGGTACGCGAAAGATTTAAGGGACCGAGAATGGCCTGGAGAGCCGGAAACAGGTAGGAACCCTTAGAATAGAGTTTCGGAGGTAATGGACTTGAAAAAGGATGACAAGAATTGTCGAAAGGGTTGACCGAGCCATTAGGGGCAAAACAGTCAACTGGATTGGAAAGTTGCTGGGAACGACTCAGAATGTCTCGGAAGAAGACTCGAGATTTAGAAACATTATTTAGAATGTTCCCAAAGGTTACCGGTTTGATATCCAGAGTCGGTGTGGTCAAAAAAGGCAGCCGGCCCATTATGGGCAAAACGGTCATTTTGCACTAGGTTTACCGGAATTGACTCAGAATGATTCGGAAAGATAAAGGAAAGTTGGGAATACTATAAGAAGCATTCTTTGGGGATTACCGGTTTGATACCCAGAGCCAGTGCGGTCCCCTGAGCATTCGGATGCCTAGGGATAAAATGGTCATATTGACCGGAAAGTCTTGGAATTGGCCCGAAACTGACTAGAAGGCACCTAATCATGCCGAATTGATTTTAAGACAATCTTGGAAAGGTGGACTTACCATTTTGAGGACTTAGGTGTGTTCTTAAGAAACGTACCGAAAAATGGCCCTAGGGGCAGTTTGGTCATTTTTCACCGAACTAGACTAGCAGGCATTGGTGTTGACCTAGGTTTTGAGTGTTTCCACCACTCTAACTGTAGTCTAGTGATATAGGGGGTTTGTTGGCAATTCCCTATATCGACCTGCTTGTGAGTATTTCTACTACTCTAACGGTTACGATGTTTACGAGTACTTCCGCTACTCTGACGGTTCGCGATCACTCTCGAGATTGCCTGATCTCGGTAAGCTGCTAAAGGGACTTAGTGCCTGAGAAGTCAACTTTCTCAGAAGGCATGCCGAAATGGACATTTCTGCATTGGCGGGCTAGCATGTGCCAAAGGTGGACCGTTCTACCATCTAGAGGACTTGGGGTCTCGTCCCGGTCGACAAGTTTAAAGGGACTTACCGTTTCAAAGAGACTTTCTTCGAAAAACGTGCCAGATTGGATAGACTTACCGTCTCGAGGAATCAGCTTTCTCGAGAGAGGGATTGGAATTAGAATTGGAAAAGGAGTTGGAAAGGGGTTTTACCGTCTTTGGAAAGACGTGCCTGATTTGGAATTGAAAAGGGGACTTACCGTCTTCGGAAAGACGCGCCTAATTGGAATATGGAATGGGACTTACCGTCTTCGAAAAGATGTGCCTGGTTTGGAATTGGAAAGGACAATGTCCCTAAGGGCATTTTGGTCATTTTGCCTCTATGTAGCCCTAATGGGCCCGCGGAGCGATGGATGGACGGGATTAGACTCAGAGAGATGATTTCGATTGGAATACGTCCATATTGACTTGAGTACAAGTTTGGATGGATCGTAGACTGCTGAGCGGTAAAAAATGGGAGCTTACAATGGTAAGTCCCCTTTCTAATTCCAATAGGCACGTCTTTCCGAAGACGGTAAGTCCCCTTTCCAACCCCTTTTCTAATTCCGATTCCAATCCCTCTCTTGAGAAAGTTGATTCCTCGAGATGGTAGTGTTGACTCAAGGTTGATCCCCATGTTGATTTTGATGATAACAAAACCATGTGGTTGTTATCTAATGATTTCACTTGAGTGTGCAGATTAGATTATAATCATTTGATAACAAGAAAATAATTGAGTTGATCGGTTGAGTATCAAACAAGAAGATTACTTAGGTAATCTTATTCTTGAAGAAATTGAAGATGCTCAAGGAGTTCAACAAGTATTCAAAAGAAGGATGCAAGTGACTGAAGATCTTATGATGATCCAAGAAGTTATTCAAAGAAGCAAAGCACTCAAGCAAGATTATTTGAAGAGTATTCAAGTTGACATGGAATCAATTCTTGAAGACTAAAGTACAAATTGAAGTGCAAATACAACAAAGGATTTCAAGTAGAATTGAAGACCGAAGAGCTGGTACCATACAAATATGGTTTACACTTCACTATGAAGACCCTCGATCCTCATGGCCATATCAAGTCCACTATATCATCATGCATGCTATGAACTTCTAAATTGGTTGATTTTTCTACTCTAAATCTGAAAAATGCATTAAGGCATAAAGCATAAAAGAAAGGGGGAGCAACAAGTTGAAGCTTGTCAAGTAACAATGGAGAACGTGTCACATTGAAGATATTGAAGAACTTGTGGTAAGAAGCTTGTCAAGAAACAATGGAGACAATGAGTATGATGAGTTGATATATTCAGCAATCTCATAGTTGCAACCTCATTTAGATGACTCTTACAAGACATGGAAGCTCACCTTGAAGATTTGAAGATGTCTTGCAAGAATGGAAGAAGAAGACACTCACTTAAAGATGTGGAAGCTTTTTTTGGAAGTTTTGAAGATGTCTTGAAAGTATTGATAAGAAATCACAAGAGTTGGAAGCTTCATTGAAGATTATGTTGAAGTCTTGAATTGATGGAAGAAGTTATATTGATTAAAGAATCCTAGAAGAAATCAAGTTGATAAAGATCAAGCAAAGAAATTGAAGAAGTTCAAATAAGCATGAAAGATCAATTGAAGAAAAGAGATCTCAAGTCTTGGAAGCTCTCTTGAAGATTTTGAAGAAGACTTGGATCAATGGAAAAAGTAATGTTGATTGAAGAACTCTAAATATAATCAAAAGTGTATTGATTTTATCTTGAAGAGTTGAAGATGTTCTTGAAGTCAACATACCTTGAAGAAGTCTTTTCAAGCCTTAGAAACCTTATTTGGATGATCCTTAAAGAGCTTGAAGATATTGAAGAAGATTGAAGAAGTATTGCAAAAGTTAAGGATTTTCCTAAAAAGAGTCGACCCCTCAAGCAAAAGAGTCGACTCATTCAAACAGAGGCTGAAAATTCTGGTGGAACATCAAAAGAGTCGACCCCTAGCATAAAAGAGTCGACTCATTCCAACAGAGAGTTGATTGTGCAGTTTTAGACCAAAAGAGTCGACCCCTGGACCAAAAGAGTCGACTCATTTGGGCAGAACCTTCAAAAATCTGCTGCAACACAAAAAGAGTCGACCCCTGCAGCAAAAGAGTTGACTCATTTAAGGTAACGGCTAGTTTTTTGAACGTTATACTCCGCCGTTTTCGTATCAAATGGTCTCCCATCCATCTCCAACGGCTATAATCAACTCAAGGCTATATATACAAGATCCCCAACACATATATGATGATGAAGAACAAGAAGAACATGAGAAGAACTCAAGATTAAGTGCTACAAAGTGATATTTCATCTTCCACATCTTATACTCTGTTTTTATTCTTTTGGGGGGGTTCTTGAGTGAGCTGAAAATTTGTTTATCCACTCTTTGAGAGAGAGTTATTCATTGTACAACCTTCATCTATTATTGGGTTGGTTTGTAAACTTGTGAGTTTGGGTGTTCTTGAGAAAAACACTTGTGAGTTTGAGTGTTCTTGAGAAAAACACTTGTGAGTTTGGGTGTAGCTTGGGAAAAACACTTGTAAAGTTTGAGTGAAGCTTGGACAAAATCACTCGTAAGTTTGAGAGAAGCTTGGACAAAATCTCTTGGGTTTTGAGAGCTTGGAGAAGAGCTCTTGTAAAAGTGAGCTAGGCACTTGGAGAAAAACTAGCAGCTGTGTAAGGAAAGTTTACATAGTGGAATACCTTCGAGAGGATCGAGGAAGAGAGGACGTAGGCAAGGTTTGGCCGAACCTCTATAAATCTGGTGTTCTTCATCTCTTTGCACATATTACTTCCTTGCATTACATCTTAGTATTTGTTTGCTAGTTTGACTGCTCACTGCTTGTATTGCATTCTATTGTCTGTTTGTTTGAGTTATACTTTGATTAGTCATTGTTATATTACTCAATCAATTTTTAGTTGCATTGTTTGGTACAAATTCTATAAAACCCAATTCACCCCCCCTCTTGGGTTGCCTACTTGGGCCAATAGGTAGGTCTATCCAATCCGGCACGTTTTTCGAAGAAAGTTTCTTCGGAACGGTAAGTCCATTTAAACCTGTTGACCGGGACGAGACCCCAAGTCCTCTAGATGGTAGAACGGTTCACCTTTGGCGCCTGCTAGCCCGCCAATGCAAAAATGTCCGTTTTGACATGCCTTCTGAGAAAGTTGACTTCTCAGGTGCTAGGTCCCTTTAGCAGCTTTCCGAGATCAGGCAGTCTCGAGAATGATCGCTTACCGTCAGAGTAGCGAAAATACTAGTAAACATCGCAACCGTCAGAGTAGCGAAAATACTCGCAAACAGCTCGATATAGGGAATTGCCAACAAACCCCTATATCACGAGACCGCCATCGTAGTGGCGGAAACACTCAAAACTCAGGTCAACACCTGTGCCTGCTAGTCCACATCGGTGAAAAATGACCAAACTGCCCCTAGGGTCATTTTTCGGCACGTTTCTCGAGATAATACATAAGTCCTCAAAATGGTAATTCCATCCTTCCAAGATTGTCTTAAAAGCAATCCGGCATGATTAGGTGCCTTCTAGTCAGTTTCGGGCCAATTCCGAGGCTTTCCGATCAATATGACCATTTTGCCCCTAGGTTTCCGAACACCTCAGGGGCCACACCGGCTCTGGGGTATCAAACTGGTAACCTCCTGAGAAAGTTTTTTTATAGTATCCTTGACCTTTCTTTATCTTTTTGGATCATTCCAAGTCAGTTCCGGCAAACCCAGTGCAAAATAACCGTTTTGCCCCTAGTGGGCCGGTTGCCTTTTCCAACCACACCGACTATGGGTATCAACCCGGTAGCCTTTGGGACCATTCTAAATAATATTTTCAAATCTTGAGTCTTTTTTCGGGACATTCCGAGTCCATCCCGGCAGCTTTTTGACTCGGTTGACCATTTTGCCCCTAATGGCCCAGTCAACCCTTCTAACAAATCTTGTCATCATTTTTCAAGTCCTTTGTCCCTCAGACATTATTCCAAGGGTTCCTGTCCCTTTCCAACTCACCAGGCCATTCTCGGTCCCTTAAATCCTTCTCGGACCTTCCAGAGTCACTCTTAGTGAAGTCAGGCTAAAAATTGCATGGTAGTTATTAGTACAGGCACCCAAATCTTCTCAAGATACGTTGCTTGCCGACTTAATGAACTTTCCGAAGTTGCTGGCGCCACTAGTAGTGGCACCAAGCCAAAAAATAGCCTGGCACAGTGGCGCTAAGAGGAAATTTACCCTAGCGCCACTGTAACAGGCACCAGGTGATTCTGTTTTCTATAAATACAGAGCCTCCTCCAGTGTGAAAGAGGTCCATAAATTCAGTCTAAAAACCCTACTTTTCGATATACAAAACTTGTAACCTCCCCAAAACCTTAGCTTCTTTAGGTTTCTCTAAACCCTAGCCTCCATACACAAACCCTAGCCTCCTATACACTCATACACTCTCACATACTCATACATTAGCCTCAAACCCTCCATTGAAGACTTAAAGTGTTGTAATCTGAAGCTCTTGAAGATCGAAGCAAACACTCGAAGATCAAGACGAAGACTGAAGCGAAGATTGAAGCAAGGCAAGCAAAGCAAAGTGCGCAAAGCTAAGCAAAATAAAAAAGACACAAGGTAGGCTTCTTATTTAAGTTTACGCATCTTCCCCCCTCTCTTCTCTCTCCTAACCCACTTGGGTTTTCTTCTATTTTAATCTCCCATCTTCTTCCCCCCCCCCCCCCCCCCCCCCCCCCCCCCCCCCCCCCCCCTTCTTGCATGCTTGAAATAAGGGAATTCTCGATCCATGTGTAGGATTAGGCTATTGGAGAGTCACCATGTCGGGGGCTTTCTTTTAGTCTAACCAGAGACCACGTAGGTTCGGCCCCCTTGATTATGTGGTGAACCCATAACCTTGTATGTTCACGACCCCAATTTGCATTGTGCATATGATGGTCTTGCATTCTTCTAAAATTCGTTTTCAAATTTGTTTGCAAAACTTGCATTAACATTGTCTTCAAAATTGCATCAAAATCTTCTTTTTCAAAACTTGTTTTCAAAATCACAATTCTAGGGTGATTCTAGCCTTTCCATGGCTAGGTTTGCTTTAGGAAAGTGTTACATTTAAAGTGACCAATATGGTCGATATTTTCAAATCCTTGTTGTTTTCAAAACCACTTTCTTAAAGTGGTTCTAGCCTTCTTTTGGTTAGAATCGCTTTAGAAAAATGAGACATTTTTATACTTTTCAAAACTCTCTTTTCAAATGTCTCTCTTTCTAAAACCCTCTTCTTTTTCAACATGCTTTCCAAAAACTCTTCTTTCCAAAATTGTTTTCTAAAAACTCCCTCCAAAAATCTATTTTTCAAAACTCCCTTTTTAAACTCCTTTCCAAAATACTCTCCTCAAAATTTACTTTATAAAAACGCTTCCTAAATCTCTTTCCTAAAAATTCTTTCCAACCATCTCCTTCCAAAAATCTTTCCAAAAACTCTCTCTTCGAAACTCACCTTCTAGAAACTCCTCCTTAGGATTTCTTTCCAAAAATCTTTCTTTTCAAAAAAACACTTTCCAAAATTTGTTTTCTTGGTGCCCAAGTCAAGCCCTAAAACCCATTATTAGGAAACCCTAATTTTCTTTCCAAAAACATGATTTTCAAACTTGCCTTAAAACCTAGGTTTCCAAAATCTCCCTTTTCACATCCAAACTATATATTTCAAAAACCTATTTTCTACGCCAAAACTATAGCCTTCCAAATCTAGGGTTTCTAAAACTTTCTTTTCCAAATCCATGCCAAATCCAATCTCCCGTTTAAGAAACTAGATCCAGTCCTCCGTTTTTGGAAACAAAATCAAATCATCTCTTTTTAGAAACAAAATTCAATCCCTTGCTTTCGGAAATGGGAATCTCAATCATTCCAAACCCAAATCTTTCCAAATTCAACTCCTTCCTAATCTAGTACTTTCCTAAACCTTAAGTTTTCTAAACTCAAACTTTTAAATCTTTCCTTAAACTTTAAGCTTTTAAACCTTTTTTAATTCTATCATTTTCCAAATCTTAATTTTCCAAATCTAAGTTTTCAAACCCTTCTTAAACTCAAACCTTTTCTAATCTCAAGAATTTCTAAAACTCAAACTTTGAATCTTTCTAAAATTCTAAACTTTCCTAAACTTCAAATCTTTCCAAATCTAAAAATTTCTAAATTCGAAACTTTCTAAATTCTAAACTTTCCAACTTTCAAAACTTTTCAATTTCAAAACATTCTAAATTCAAAACTTTCCAATTTCAATACTTTCTTAAAACAGAACCTTTCCTAATTTCAAAACTTTCCTAAAATAAAAACTTTCCTAATTCGAACGCTTTCCTAAATCGGACCTTTCCTAATTCAAACCCTTCCTAAATCCAATCTTTCTTCGATCTTCCAAGTCTACCATTCGAGTAAAGTCTTTCTTAATCTCAAGTCCTTTCTAAGTCCTATCTTCCTAGGGTTTAGGATCTCTATTCTTCCATTTCAAATTCTAATCTTCTATTCTAAATTCAAATCAAATTCAAATTCCAATTCAATTTATTTTTTTCAATCAAACCTTCCATTTTTCTATCGGACTCTTGTCCGAACTACGACTGACCTGATTCCTCCAAAAGGATACGTAGGTAACCCTCATGGGTGCGGTCACAACCTCTTTTAAATCTCAAATTCCACAACCTTTTTCAAGTTTGCATTTCCATAACTCTTTTCAAATCTCTTTTCAATTTCAAATCTATCTTTTCAAATCTCTTTTAAATCAAATCAATTTCTTTTCAAATCTATTTCCAATTTTCTTTTCTTACACTTGCATATCATGCATCATGTCTTTTTAAACATTCTTTTCTAAAGTGGATAGGATTGGAAATTTGTTAGTTGAAGACTCGTATAGGTGAATTTAGGGTGAATAGACATGTAGGTACCGCAGGGGGGGGTAGGGTGATGGCTTAGTACATTTTCCCTACACGTCACCAACCTTCGAACCTAAAATCACTGTTTTCGAAATACCAAAATGGAGTTTATTTTCAAAAAAGGGCTTAAATGTTTTCCAAAGTTTGCTAAACAACTTGTTTTCTTAAAAACCCTCTCTTGAGGATGTTTTCCAAAATTGTTTTCCAAAAACCCTAAGTGTAGTCTTCGGATTTTGCTTGGTTTTTAGGTGACCTAACTCACCTTAATCAAGTTAGGTGGCGACTCCAAATTGTTTTCCAAAAGCCATTTATTCAAATCTATTTTCAATTCAAACCTAGTCGCACTCATTCTTCTAGGAGGATGAGTTCTAATGAGAGAATACAGTGTTTTTCTCGCTTGTGTGTATATTCCTCGAGTGCGAAAAATCTGGACGCGACAGCTGGTGACTCCACTGGGGAAACTTAGAGGGTTAGGCTGTAGTCATGTCTCTTTATCCTTCACCCATGTAGAGTCTTCAATTAACTTGTTCAATTCTATTCACTTTAAATTTTCTAAACCAAATTTTCAAAATTGTTTTCAACCAAAAAAAAAATCCATTTATTTATATTATCTTATATTGAGTTTGCCATCTACATACTAACTCTTGCATCTTTGTTTTGTAAGTACACTTTTTTGTGTAAATTTTATTAACTGTTATGCATGAATGTGATGAGCATGATGGATGGGAATTGTTGGGCTCTTTCCTCCGCTTTCAAACATCACACACACACTGCATGTGTACTTGCATTTTGCATACTTGCATTTTTACCCTGATATGACCCTTCTAGTTAGAAAGGGAGAACGGTATATTGGTTGTGGGCAAGATGTTGTGTCAGTTTCTTCACCTATGGCCTCTTGATGGTTCTCCTACTCGGATCACCAATCGATCATGGCACCATCTCGGGGAGTGGGCCTAGGTTTGAAGATCCGGTGACCGAGCCTTTTTAGGATGCATTAGTCAACCCTTAACCTTATGCTCATATAGACACCATTCATAGTCGAACCTCTGCCGGATTTAAGACACGTGCACCGTTTTTCAAAACCATGGAGGAAAGGGCGACTACTCTTATTTTCATTTATACCTGTCTCTTCCTGTTGTTATAATGACTGTATTCGTACTGTTATAATGCCTGTCTAACTGCTCATACATGCATATGTACTTCAACTGTATTCTCTTTTCTTATACTCTATGCATCCATTTTCATGCATTCTATATTCTATGTCAAGACGAGAGTTCCAAGTAACTCAAGTCACCGCATTCTCATGCACATGATTAATCCATTGAGAGTGACACCTAGTTCACTCTTCCTAGCATTAAACCTACCTAAACCCTACGGGTTCCCATGTAACCCTAAGGATTCATGCCATGTATATCAATTCATTCCATAGGAGGGGCCCCAATCCTTCTACGCTCACAGAGATAGGGATGCCAAGAAGGCAAGGGGCAATCGATCGACAAGGTCTCTCAGCGACCTCCTCGACATCAAATCCAAGAAAGCCAAATCCGAAGACTCAAGAGTAGTTTAGGACTTCTTATGTAAAACTAGATAAGCAAAAATCCCAACGAAACATGTTCCCTTCCCCTGTTAAAATGTATTTCAATTCTTTTGTATCACAAACCCAAAGTTAAATGTATTTCTTTATTTTCCTCGAGCAAATGGGTGGATGAATATGTTAATGGATGAAGCTCCTTATATGATGGTAAAGTATCTACATACAGGGGAAGAAACCCCTATCTCCAAAAGTGGGCCGATACATCATGATTAGTTTCCCTCCTAAAGAATGGCACCCTAGGACATGCATTACATAGAACTCTCTAAAAACCAAAAACTGACTTGCGATTTGTGTTTCTGTCCTTTTGTCTTTTCCTTTCCATTTACAGAGATCACCCTACACTGAGCCAACATTGCTCCCAAGAAGGGGCAACATCCACCTAGGGATCCCATTATCACCCAGCAAAGAGCATTACTGATGGCTACTAACCTTGAAGAATCATCTCAAGTTTCTCGAGAAGAGGTCAACGAAATGAGGATCAAGATGGATGAGATGCTCAAACTCATTCAAACTATGGCTATGAAGGATACTGCTGCAGTCCCATCATCATCCATGACTTTGTCAAAGAACCTCGAACCCGCTAATCCAAGGATCGTGCTTCAGTCTGACAATGCTGAGAGGAATAAGGAAGATGCCAAAGGAATCAGCACGAAAGATGAGGAAACCATATTACTATCACCTGCTGTAAAGAAGGCCCCCCTAGACCCTCTCAGTTTGAAAATCCAAGCGCTAGAGGATTCGCTGCGAAGTCTCCATGGCCACGACACTTACAGGTTCACTGCTTATGACGAGTTATGTTTCTTTCTGAACCACCCGAGACCTGCTAGGTTCAAAATGCCTGACTTCTAGAAGTATGACGGCATTGGTAACCCCGTCACTCATCTTCATCTCTATGCTGGAGTGCTAAGTGGTCACAGCAACAATCTGAAACTCCTCATGCAGCTGTTCCAACACAGCCGCATTGGGTCTGCTCTACAATGGTTCGCCCATCTGGACCTAAGGAAGATCACAACTTGGATCGAGCTGGTCAATGCATTTAAAGCCCAATATCGTCACAATATTGATCTCACCTTTGACCGATGGTCCCTAATGACAATGAGCAAGGGTGAAAAGGAAAGCTTTAAGAAGCATGCCTTGAGATGGAGAGAAGCTGCAGCACAAGTCAATCCCCCATTGGAAGAGAAGGAGTACGTACAACTGTTCGTACATACTTTTCAAGGTATATACTGTGAGAAGCTCTGCACAAGTGTAGGAAAAAGCTTCTCCGAGCTCATCATGTAAGGGGAGATGATAGAAAACGGCCTTAAGACAGGGAGGATTACGAACCCCTACGCTAAGACTGGAGAAAGTACCGCCAACATAGCCAAGATAGTGGCTACTACAAAGGGAACAATCAGGAAGGAAAGCGAAGTGTTGGCCATCCTCCCTGGCCAACCACCCCAATACCGTCCATCACTACAATCACACCCTGTCCTGCCCTTACCCACTTTAACCATGCCTGTTTCAACCCCTAACTATGGTCCCACTGGGGCACGACCCAACTTTAATAGACTTGCTTGACACATACGTACCTTCAACATCTTAGCTTGCACCCAAACTGAGGCCTACCATAACTTGCTGAAGAACAATATACTGAAGCCCATACCTACTCGCCCATTGCCAAGCCCTCTACCCCCTAACCTTTAATGTCGCCCTTACATGTGAATACCATTCGAGTGGCAAAGGGCACGACACCGAAAGCTGCTTCGCTCTCAAGCACAAAATCCAAGACTTGATCGACAATAAGATAAATGATCTACAGCCGGTAAAACCTGCTCCGAACCCTAATGTGACCACTAACCCTTAGCCAGATCACACTGTTAACATGATACTAGTAGAAATGGAAGGTAAGGGAGAGTTTGACGAGCCCGAGGCTAAAGATTATGAGGACAATTGGGAGACCGATGAAGAAAATGACTGGGAGGAAAACTTCCCATTATACTTGATCTGTCTCTATAACCCTCATGAGGTGTGTGATGCTTCCGATTGGCCAATTGAGGAGCCAGTGTTTCCAGAAGAAGAGCCTGCTGAAAACATGGCTGTTGATGGAGGGGGCGCTGAGTTTCTGCATCCAATGTATGCCGCAACAGAACGTTACTTACTAGAGAACCCTTAGCCCGCAACTGAGTACAACTATGAAGAAATGAGCTGGGGAGTAAAGAAGGCAAGAGAACAGACAGAGCCGTTCGAGTTAGAAGGAGGTGAACTGGCCATCTTATTTACAGAAGGACTTGTGGCAAAGAACAAGAAAGAGATCAATGAAGCTACTAACTGCACCATCACTGCCGACATGTCCAAAGCTTTAGCAGAAGCCTTCGCCTATCTTGCCCTGACCAAGGACCTGAATCACGAATGGAGTATCGACGATGTATGCATTGTCCCGAGGCCTTACTGAAACAAGAATCCCTCCAAAAGCGTACAAGAAAGGGGTGTTTTCACCCACTTTCTTTCTATCCCTTTTACTTCCTGTCTTTAAATTGATGTTTACATTTTCTCACTGCTTAAGAACTCTATGCTTTCCATAAAAAAATGATAATAATAATCAAATGATAGTCTTTTATTCCATCGTTGTTGTCTTATCTTCTCTTGGGAATGGTAGCTACTTTCTACGCAAGGGGCATGGTTTATCTTAGGGGTCAGCTTGACTTGAAGGGATGATAGCACTCCCTCAACGATTAGCTTTCCGAAAAAGAGAGTTCTTGGATGAGTGAGAATACTACCCAAAGGCAACACTTACAAGACACCGAAGCTAAGCGATGTGCGGCCAGATTATCAAAGTGAAGAGGAGCCACCTTTCATTTCCCTATGTAAAAGAAAAGGTGTTTATATTCCCTTTGCTTAACCTCTAGTGCCTCGTAACAAACGAAGTTTTCCTTGTCCACTCTGATCCAAGATTGTCCTCCTCACACTAGGGCAGGCGATATTTGAGAGCCCTAGGAATGGTATCCACCCCACTGTGCTAAGGTAGCATTGAAGGCTCTATAAATCAAGCAATCTAGTTCAAAGTGAAGAGAGGCGGTCATTTCATTTCCCACACAGTCAGAAGCAACCCCTTGTCGAACCCGTTGAGCCGTTTACCCTTTTCGAGAAAACCCCAACCTAGGGATCACCACCCACATTGGGTTAGGATTGGATTACTAAGGAAAAGGTCTAAAGGAAAAAGGGATGGTAGAATTACTTGTTTCATATAAAGAAAAGAGATGAAAAGGACAAAGCGAGGGAAAAGAGTTGCCAAGGGGCAAGAGGCCAAAAAAAAAAAAAAAAAACTTCTAAGGAAAGACCTGAAGAAAACCATGATTGAGTCATCTTCAAAAGCATAATAAGAAGATCGAAAGAGAAGAGAGCCATGTTTATCTCAAAAAGCATATAGAAAAGGTGAAAGAAAAGAGTCATTTTCATCCTGAGAAGTATATAGTAAAAAGCAAGAAGGAAATTTAGAGGTGATCCTAGGTTACAAAGAAACCCAGTAGAAACAATAGGTTCGAGCCTTTACCCTTTCTTGCAAAACCCCAAAACCATGGCCTACATTACAACCCTACTAAAGCCCACTATGATTGAAAACAGATTGCTTGATCTAAATGAGCTAGACACGCTGCCGAAGCTAAAGAAGGATGCTAACCCTATTGAAAAATAGTTAAGGACAGCATGGATCTAAACCCTACTAAAGAAGACATCAAATTTGAGCCTATATATCCTGTTATTTCGAAAAACCCTATAACCTAGCCTACATTACGGTTCTAAACAAAGTCTCCTTAGATTGAAGGACTGGCCACTTATCGCTCTACTAAAGGTCAGGTAAGCTGTTGCTAAAACCCTGAGAGTTGAGAATTTCAACCTAATAATCCTATACACTAACCCCGAGGCAGAGAGTTGGAGGCGATCAAAAGGTTGAGAAAAGTGCAAAGTGTTATCATCCAATCGAGGTAAGGTTGAGCTAGAGGAGAGGTTAGACTCTCGAAAAGGAAGGAGTTACCATTCCAAAGATTATAAAGTTCACCAGCACCCTTTGTCATTCGGTTAGTTAATGTATTTCTAGTACATGCACAAAAAAAAAATCGCATGAGCTTTGCATAGGACATAACTCCATGTAAAAATAGAAGTCACCAACATCAACTCATGTAATAGATACATAACATGATCATCCATCACATGCATCTGATCATATGCCTAGCTAAAAAAATCATAAATGTCTTTGCCTATCCGTGCATCTAAATACCACAAATATCCATCTTTGTACAAAACTTACAAAATAAAACTGTCTAACATAAATACATCTCAGGAATAGGGGCAAGAGAAGATCAGAATCTCTACAAGGGGCATCTATCAAAGGTCAAAGTCAATATCATCTGAATCGAAATCCCCGAAACCCGACATCGGAGGAGGCGGATAACTACTCAAAGCACCAGCATCCTACAGAGAAGTTAGAACCGAAATCAACCGTATGAAAGAAGAACTAAACAACCGCAGAGCAAAAAGAAGGAGAGAAAAGACGACATACCCCGCCACCTCCCATCTGAGCTATCTGAGCTGTTAAGGAAGCCACCTCTGCCTGATACTGATCTCGCTCATTCTGGTATCGATCCCTCTGATCCCTCATAGCAGTAAACTCAGCCTGGGGCACATATCCTCCGGCTCGGCGCCACAAGTCAACCACCTCCTGGCCCACAGCGTACCTGCTGACTACTACCTCAAACTGGGTGAAGGCACCAACAGAATGAACCGCAAAGTGCGCAGCATAATCTGTATTCGGAGGAAGCAGGAACTCGGCACCAGGCTGCTGCTCCTGATAAGGGATAGGCACTCCCGCTACCAAGACCCCAAACATATACTCTGGTGGAGCTCCTACTGACCGGAACTCCTCATGAAACTGCCACCAGTGTCGCTTTCCTAGATAGGACTCCCAAGTATCACCACTGAGAAAAGTAGCCCTCGACAGGGACAATAGGACCAAGTATTGTACAGTCTCATAATGAACTAATCCAATGAAAGGCCGCTAAGTCACATCCCTTGCCTCAATCAGCTCCAGGTTAGCTCGGAGCGTCACAAAATCAGCAATCTCCGATCGCTGGGCTACCCGGTCACGAGCCCACCTCAAAGCTCGAGGATAAAGGTCGTCCTCGACAAATGCAGGGCGACGAACAGGAAGGTACTCGTAGCTCCACCAGATAAGAAAGGGCCAAAAACTAGTCATGTTGCCCTAACGAGAGGAAGTCCGAACCCGCATCGACCGAAGGAAGCAGCCAAAGGAGAAGGACCCCCAATCTAGCTCAGACAGAGCCCCAAGATCAGCTACTATACTCACTAACCGAAAAGGCATGAGCGACTTGTTGTTATTGCAGAAACAGCTAAAGATGATGTACAAAACAAGTCGGCATCTTATAAGGTCCCGCTTGGCAGGCGATGGCTCAGCAGCAAAGGAACGGTCATCCTAATTGAGCCAAGAGACTAGGAAGGAAGAATGCTCAGGAGGAGGCAAGTCTAGAAGAATGCATGCCTCGTCTCTACTGATTGATTATAGAGTGATCCGCTGGCCAATGAAGGAAAGCCCTGTGATGATCGCCCAATCCAATGGAGTGGGACCTAACTCGAAGATGACAAAATGGAAGGTCCCGGTCTCTCCAAACCACCGCTCAACCAGCGCTAGTACCAAATGGCGGTTTAGGCGGTTAGCCTGTAATCCCATGAAGGCTCCAAATTCGATTTCAGCCAAGAAGGCACAATATGATGGGATAGCCCGCTGCATAGTCACGAAGACCTAATGAACAACCCTTCTAAAAGTTGTATGTATTCGAGGATGGGGAAAATGCTGTCTAGAATATACACTAGGGTGATAAGCAAGATCCCTGAGCGGTGGGATGTCCGGTACCTTCAAGTCACCCAAGTCAATAACCATCTACCTATGTCTGGAGGAAGCTCTCCCATAATCGTTCACCTGATCCCCAAGGCCCGGTACCTCCTCCTCAATACCAATCTCCTTCGCAAAGACTTGCTTAACCAGAGGAAAGGGGTCGACAGGTGGTCTACTCCCCTGTCCGCTCTGACTGGAAGAGGCCCATTCGGTAGATCGTCGGCTACCTCTGGATCGACTGGAACCACGGTGAAATCTATCCAAGCCGCCTTCCGCAAGCGACGTCTCCTCTCAGAACCATCATCATCCGCATCTGCCATCTTGAAAAGATAAGCCAAGATAAGATGTGTTAATATACCGTACATGCAGATAAATAATAACATAATAAAGTCAAACAAAACAAACAACAAACAATAAAAAAAATAACAAAAAGAGTACAAATGATAAGTCAAAATAAATTTCCTACACCTTTCGATTTTCCAATTTCAAATCAAATCTCAAGGGTTTTGTGTCTTTTTTCTTCAAAAAGATTTTACTCTAAATCTTTTCCAACTCTTTCCCGGATTTCTAAAAAATTTTGACAGAGTTTCGTTTAAAAATCATCCTTACAACATCCATGACATCAATACAAAACACAAACCGTGCACTTCATAACGTTACAATCACATAACATTAGCACCCCCACACACTTTTTAAAATTTTCAAAACACATGCTTTATTTTTCCAATAAATCAATGGTTTTCAAAGTTATCCAAAAATTTCTCAAAATCATTTCAAATGGTTTCTAAAATATTCCTACATTTTTCAAAAATTTTAAACTCTAAAAATTTCATCAATTTATTGAGTTTTCCCATTTTTCTATTTTTTAAAAAATAAAAAATTCACCAAGTTTTCAAAAAATCACGAAACTTCATGCGGTTGTTAAACACATTTTTCTAAGGCACATGACATAAAAATCTAGCCAAAAAATCCAATGCCCAAGTTTGTAGAAACAACTCCCAATTCCTGCAGAAAAGCCTCTTCACATAATCACGTAAAATCACTCAAATTCAATCAAACAAATACCAAAATGCAAAAATAACATCACCATAATGTTCAAAACATATAAAAACATCAATTTCTACTATTCACATGGTTCAAACGAAATTCTACACATCAAAATCAACAAAAAATTGAAAACTCACTTTTTGGAGTTCTTCAGCGAAATCTTCTCTTCCGGCGGCATGGTCTCCTTTCAGAAATCACCCATGGTCTCCAAGAAATGCTCCTTCAAGGTTCAAGTCTATTTCGCCACAAACACTCTTAACTTTTCGAAAAACTCTTCAAATGTCGCAAGTATTCGAACCAGAATTTTTCTGGTTATAATCCCAAGCCTGACGCCACTAGCAGAGGTGCCAAGCTAAACTTTCCAAAGGTGCCACTACTAGTGGCAGCAGTTGCCAATTCTGGGTAGTTTTGTCTTTTTGTTTTCCTCTCCAAGACTCGTTTTTGAAAGCCTTTTCGGCCCAATATCTATTTTTGAACCCCCGTTGTCAAAAAATTTTCAAAGTCCATCCCTCTGACCGGCTCACGGTCAACATGAGACTCTTATTTTATCGTTTTCTGTCTTTGACAAGCAAAGACAGAAAAAGAGGGACAGCTGTAAGCACCTCATTTTTTACTGCTCGGCAGTCTACAGTCCGTCCAGAGTTGTATTCTAGTCAATGCGGACATATTTTGAGTCAAATCAACTTTCCAAGTGTAATCCCGTCTATTCATCACTTTGCGGGCCCACCAGGCCCAAATAGAAGCAAAATGACCAAAATGCCCTTAGGAGCATTGTTTGGTCTAATTCCAAATTAGGTGCATCTTTTCAAAGGCGGTAAGTCCCCTTTTCAGATTTCCACAGGCACGTCTTTCCGAAGACGGTAAGTCCCCTTTCCATATTCCGATAGGCGCGTCTTTCCAAAGACGGTAAGTCCCCTTTCCAATTCTAATAGGCACGTCTTTCCGAAGAAGGTAAGTCCCCTTTCCAAGCCCTTTTCCAATTCCAATTCCAATCCCTCTCTCGAGAAAGCTAATTTCTCAAGACGGTAAGTCTATCAAATCTAGCACGTTTTCTAAAGAACGTTTCTTTGGAACGATAAGTCCCTTTAAACCTGTCAACCGGGACGAGATCCTAAGTCCTCTAGATGGCAAAACGGTCTACCGTTGGCCCCTGCTAGCCTGTAATGCAGAAATGTCCATTTCAGCACGCCTTCCGAGAAAGTTGACTGCTCAGGCGCTAAGTCCCTTTAGCAGCTTTTCGAGATTAGGCAGTCTTGGGAATGATTCGCGAACCGTCAGAGTAGTGAAAGTACTCGTAAACATCGCAACCGTGAGAGTAGCGAAAATACTCGCAAACAAGTCAATATAGGGAATTGCCAACAAACCCCTGTATCACGAGACCGCTGTCAGAATGGTGGAAACACTCAAAACTCAGGTCAACACCAGTGCCTGCTAGTCCACTTCAGTGGAAAATGACCAAACTGCCCCTAGGGCCACTTTCTAGCACGTTTCTCAAGATAATACCTAAGTCCGCAGAAGGGTAAGTCCATCCTTCCAAGATTGTCTTAAAAGAAATCCGGCACAATTATGTGCCTTCTAGTCAGTTTCAGGCAAATTCCGAGGCTTTCCAGTTAAGACGATCATTTTGCCCCTAGGCATCCGAACGCCCCGGGGACCATACCAGCTCTGGGATATCAAACCAGTAACCTCCCAAGAATGATTTTTATAGTATCCTCGACCTTCCTTTATCTTTCCGGATCATTCCGAGTCAGTTTCGGCAAACCCAGTGCAAAATGACCGTTTTGCCCCTAGTGAGCCGGTCGTCTTTTCTGACCACACCGGCTCTGGGTATCAATCTGGTAGCCTTTAGAATTATTCTAAATAATGTTTACAAATCTCGAATCTTTTTTCGGGACATTCCGAGTCCGTCCCGACAGTTTTCCTGCCCGGTTGACCATTTTGCCCCTAATGGCCCGGTCAACCCTTCTAACAAATCTTGTCATCATTTTTCAAGTCCTTTGTCCCCGAGACATTATTCTAAGGGTTCCTGTTCCTTTTTGGCTCTCCAGGCCATTCCCGGTCCCTTAAATCCTTCCCGGACCTTCCGGAGTCTCTCCTAGTGAAGCCAGACTAAAAATTGCATGGTAGTCACTAGTACAGGCACCGAAATCTTCTCAAGATACGTTGTTTGCCGACTTAATGAACTTTCCTAAGTTGCTGGCGCCACTACTAGTGGCGCCAAGCCAAAAAATGGCATGGCACCACTCCTAGTGGCGCTAAGAGGAAATTTGCCTTGGCACCACTGCAACAGGCGACAGGTGATTCTGTTCTCTATAAATACAGAGTCTCCCCCAGCGTGAAAGACGTCCGTAAACTCAATCTAAAAATCCTACTTTTCGATATACAGAACTCGTAGCCCCCACAAAACCCTAGCTTCTTTAGGTTTATCTAAACCCTAGCCTCCATACACAAACCCTAGCCTCCTATACACTCATACACTCTCATATACTCATACACTAGCCTTAAACCCTCCATTGAAGACTTGAAGTGCTGTAATCTGAAGCTCTTGAAGATCGAAGCAAACACTCGAAGATCAAGACGAAGATCAAGACGAAGACTGAAGCGAAGACCGAAGTAGGACAAGCAAAGCAAAGCGCGCAAAGCTAAGAAAAATAAAGAAGACACAAGGTAGGCTTCTTATTTACGTTTACGCATCTTCCCCCCTCTCTTCTCTCTCCTAACCCACTTGGGTTTTCTTCTATTTTAATCCCCCATCTTCGTCCCCCTCCCCCCCTCCCCTTCTTGCATGCTTGAAACAAGGAAATTCCCGGTCTATGTGTAGGATTAGGCTATTGGAGAGTTACCGTGTCAGGGGGCTTTCTTTTAGTCTAACCAGAGACCACGTGGGTTCAGCCCCCTTGATTATGTGGTGAAGCCTTAACCTTGTATGTTCACGACCCCAATTTGCATTGTGCATATGATGATCTTGCATTCTTCTAAAATTCATTTTCAAATTCGTTGTCAAAACTTGCATTAACATTGTCTTCAAAATTGCATCAAAATCTTCTTTTTCAAAACTTGTTTTCAAAATCACAATTCTAGGGTGATTCTAGCCTTTCCATGGCTAAGGTTGCTTTAGGAAATTGTTACATTTAAAGTGACCAATATGGTCCATATTTTTAAATCCTTGTTGTTTTCAAAACCACTTTCTTAAAGTGGTTTTAGCTTCCTTATGGTTAGAATTGCTTTAGAAAAATGAGTCATTTTTATACTTTTCAAAAACTCTCTTTTCAAAAGTCTCTCTTTCTAAAACCCTTTTCTTTTTCAACATGTTTTCCAAAAACTTTTCTTTCCAAATTTTTTTTCTGAAAACTCCTTACAAAAATCAATTTTTCAAAACTTCCTTTTTAAACTCCTTTCCAAAATACTCTCCTCAAAATTTACTTTCTAAAAGTGCTTCCTAAATCTCTTTATTAAAAACTCTTTCCAACAATCTCCCTCCAAAAATCTTTCCAAAGACTCTCTCTTCGAAACTCACCTTCTAGAAACTCCTCCCTAGGATTTCCTTTCAAAAATCTTCCTTTCCAAAAAATCACTTTCCAAAATCTGTTTTCTTGGTGCCCAAGTCAAGCCCTAGAACCCACGATTAGGAAACCCTAATTTTCTTTCCAAAAACATGACTTTCGAACTTGCCTTAAAATCTAGGTTTCCAAAATCTCCCTTTTCACATCCAAACTATATATTTCCAAAACCTATTTTCTACGCCAAAACTATATCTTTCCAAATCTAGGGTTTCTAAAACTTCATCTTCCAAATCCATGCCAAATCCAATCTCCCGTTTAGAAAACTAGATCCAATCCTCCGTTTTTTAAAACAAAATCAAACCATCTCTTTTTAGAAACAAAATCCAATCCCTTGCTTTAGAAAATGGGAATCTCAATCCTTCCAAACCCAAATCTTTCCTAATTCAACTCCTTCCTAATCTAGTACTTTCCTAAACCTTAAGTTTTCTAAACTTAAACTTTTAAATCTTTCCTTAAACTTTAAGCTTTCAAACCTTTTTTAATTCTATCCATTTCCAAATCTTAACTTTCTAAATCTAAGTTTTCAAACCCTTCTTAAACTCAAACCTTTCCTAATCTCAAGAATTTCTAAAACTCAAACTTTGAATCTTTCTAAAATTCTAAACTTCCCTAAACTTCAAATCTTTCCAAATCTAAAACTCTCTAAATTCGAAACCTTATAAATTCTAAACTTTCCAACTTTCAAAACTTCCCAATTTCAAATATTTTGAATTTAAAACTTTCCAATTTCAGTACTTTCTTAAAACGGAACCTTTCCTAATTTCAAAACCTTTCCTAATTTCAAAACTTTCCTGAAATGAAAACTTTCCTAATTCGAACGCTTTCCTAAATTGAAACTTTCCTAAAATGAAACTTTTCAAAAATGACACTTTCCTATTTTGAAACTTTCCTAAATCGGATCTTTTCTAATTCGAACCCTTCCTAAATCCAATCTTTCTTCGATCTTCCAAGTCCACCATTCGAGTCAAGTCTTTCTTAATCTTGAGTCCTTTCTAAGTCCTATCTTCCTAGGTCTAGGGTCTCTATTCTTCTATTTCAAATTCCAATCTTCTATTCTAAATTCAAATCAAATCCAAATTCCAATTCAATTTCTTTTTCCAATCAAACCTTCTATTTTGCTATAGGACTCTTGTCCGAACTACGACTGACCTGATTCCTTTAAAAGGATATGTAGTCAACCCTCATGGATGCGGTCACAACATTTTTCAAATTTCAAATTCCATAACCTTTTTCAAGCTTCCATTTCCATAACTCTTTTCAAATTGTTTTTCAATTTCAAATCTATCTTTTCAAGTCTCTTTTAAATTAAATCAATTTATTTTCAAATCTATTTCCAATTTTCTTTTCTTGCACTTGCATATCGTGCATCATGTCTTTTTAAACATTCTTTTCTAAAGTGGATAAGATTGGACATTTGTTAGTTGAAGACTCACATAGGTGAATTTAGGGTGAATAGACATGTAGGTACCGCAAGGGCGGGGTAGGGTGATGGCTTAGTGCGTCTTCCCTACACGTAACCAACCTCTGAACCTAGAATCACTGTTTTCGAAAGACCAAAATGGAGTTTATTTTCAAAAATGGGCTTAAATGTTTTCCAAAGGTTTCTAAACAACCCGTTTTCTTAAAAACCCTTTCTTGAGGATGTTTTTCAAAATTGTTTTCCAAAAACCCTAAATGTAGTCTTCAGATTATGCTTAGTTTTTAGGTGACCTAACTCACCTTAATCATGTTAGGTGGCAACTCTAAATTATTTTTCAAAAACCCTTTATTCAAATCTATTTTCAATTCAAACCTAGTCGCACTCATTCTTCTAGGAGGATGAGTTCTAACGAGAGAGTACAATATTTTTCCCACTTGTCTGTGTATTTCTCTAGTGCGAAAAATCTTGGCGCGACAAGAAGCAATTATGTTTTAGACACATAGTCAAACTTGCCATTCCTTGGAGCTAGGCAGTGATTAAGGAAGTGGTGAACTAGTTTGAGCTCTAATGAAAGCTCATCAGTGGTTATGGACTTTTTTTCTTGCTTCGTACCACTTGTCCCAAAATCACAGAGAATATGTCTCTAAGGTTTTTAGGTCTGTGCTCAATCCCTACCCTAGGTAGACCAAAAATTTGTTCCAGAATCTTTCCACTAATTTTTATCTTTACCTCCTTTACAAAGCTTGTCAATCTATCGGTGTCCTTCTTCGAGGGCCTAAGATTGGCATAGAAATGCCTCACAAGTTCTGGGTAAAGTTTTTCTTTCAAACTCGCCATTTCTTACCAACCCAAATAAGAAAATTTCTTGCTAAAATTGATTCCCATCCCCTCAAAGAAGTTGAAATCTAAAACTTTTCCTTTGATAACTTTTTTGGTACAGAAGGAAGTTTCGTACCTTTCTTTCAGTGACACCTAATCGAAATAGAGGTCATTTTCCAAAGCATCAAAGTTTAGTTCTTCTTTTACCACACGTTTTCCCTTGTCATCCTTTCTTCGATTTCTCTCCTATTGCACTCGATTCCCCCCTTTATTTTTCTGGTTTTCCATTTCTTCCCTCGATCAGTGGCAAGTGGATCAATTACTGTTTGTTTAGCATTTGGATCCTGAGAACCTGCTGCCATGCCTTTTATTTCTGTTGTTACAAATGTTTCTTGAGAGGTTTTGGTTGGATTGAGGTATGGATCGATGTATAAGAAGGTGGTTTTGAGGATTTAAGAAATGGAGGGAATGGTTATTATCGAAATTTGGGAGACTAAAATGTCGGATTAGGCCGACAATTTAGTGCTTTAAGTATTTAGGCCCTAAAATAAGACAGACATAAGTATGTAGTGGTGTTGTCACTCTTAACAGGTGCCGACAATGTATTCAGTGATTGTTGGCACTAGTTAATGGTGATGACACTCATGCATTCTCAAATACCAAGTTTAGTTATCATTGTCAGCATTCTCGATGATTGACATCAATCAAAGTAAAATAATTCATGGAATTAATATTCAAGAGAAATACATCCTAACAAAAAACATTTATTAGGTAGGATTACACATACCAAGTTCTCTTTGAATCATACAAAATATGTCTTCATTTAGAGGTTTGGTGAACATATCAACCAACTGATAGTCAGTGCTGACAAACTCTAGATTGACATCACCTTTCTATGAATGATCTCTAATGAAATGGTGCCTAATCTCAATGTGTTTGGTTCTAAAGTGTTGAATATGGTTCTTGGTCAGATTTATTGCATTGGTGTTATTACAGCTGATAGGGATATGGTCAAAGGTAAGTCCATAGTCTTCAAGTTGATGTTTAATCCACAATACCTGAGCATAGGAGTTGCCAGCACCTATGTACTCAGCCTCTGTAGTAAAGAGGGCCATTGAATTTTGTTTCTTGCTAGACCAGGACACAATTATGTTTCCAAGAAATTGACATGCACCACTTATGCTTTTTCGATCAGTTCTACTTCCAACATAATCAACATTAATATATCCAACTAGTTCAAATGATGTGCCACTTAGGTACCATATACCAAGATTGCAGGTCTGTTTTAGGTATCTAAAAATTCTTTTTACAACAGTGAGGTGTGACTCTTTAGGATTAGCTTGAAATCTAGCACACATACACACACTAAACATGATATCGGGTCTACTTACAGTTAAGTATAGTAGAGATCCTATCAAGCTTCTAAACAGTTTTGTATCAACAGGTTTACCTACATCATCTGCCTCCATTTTGGTTGATATATTCATAGGTGTCTCAATCTGTTTCAGATCTTTGAAATTAAATCTTTTGAGCAGATCCTTGACGTACTTAGATTGATTTATGAATATTCCATCTTTGGATTGCTTATTTGAAGTCCAAGAAAGAATGTTAGCTCCCCCATCATACTCATTTCAATTCTCCCTGCTTAGCAAAATCCTTGTACAAATTGTCATTAGTAGATCCAAAGATAATATCATCTACATATATTTATACAATAAGCATATCAAAATTTTTGTTTTTGATAAATAGAGTGGTGTCAACCTTGCCTTTTGAAAAATCATTTTTCAACAAAAATCCGCTTAGTCTTTCATACCATACTTTAGGTGCTTGTTTTAAACCATACAAAGCTTTGGACAATTTGAAAATATGATTAGGAAATTTATCATTCTCAAAACTTGGTGGTTGCTCAACATAAACTTCTTCATTTATAACACCATTTAAAAGAGCACTTTTGACATCCATTTGATAAAACTTGAAGTTTTTAAAGCATGCAAATGTAAGTAACATTCTAATTGTTTATAGTCTAACAACAGGTGCAAAGGTTTCATCATAGTTAATACCTTCCTCTCAATTGTAGTCTTGAGCAACTAACCTTACTTTATTTCTAATGACAGTACCAGCTTCATCCATTTTATTTCTAAAAACCCATTTGGTAGCTACGATTGGATATCCTTCAGGTCTATGCACAAGGTTCCATACTTTGCTTCTTTCGAACTGATTTAGCTCTTCTTGCATAACATTAATCCAGTATTCATCTCTTTCAGCATCTTGAAAAGTCTTTGTCTCCACTTGTGATAAGAAGCCAGAGTGTGCACATAGATTTCTGATGGAAGCTCTAGTTTTTACTCCTTTTGATGGATCGCCAAGAATTTGATCTTGAGGATGATTCTGTATAAATTTCCATTCTCTTGGAAACCCCTCATTTACTTCTATTTGCTACTGAGATATGGTTGGACTTGGTTCCTTTTCCTCAATTTTTGCTTATCTGATTTTTCTTGGCATTATTACTTCAGGTGCTGGTACTTCATCAATATTGTTAACACTCGGTTCTGTTTTGTCTGTTTCATCATTTCTGCTTGCAAGAGTATTAGTTTCATCAAATGTAACATGAATAAACTCTTCAACTACTAAGGTTCTTTTGTTGAATACTCTGAAAGCTTCACTACACATAGAGTAACCAAGAAAAACACCTTCATCAGATTTAGCATCAAAATTTTCTAGATTTTCTTTGTTATTGTTTAGAACAAAATATTTACAACAAAAAACATGAAAATATGAAATATTTGGCTTTCTTCCTTTCCAAAGCTCATAAGGAGTCTTTTTCAAATGCCTTCTAACAAGAATTCTATTTAGAACAAAACAAGTAATATTCACCGCTTCAGCCCAAAAATATTTAAATAATGCATTTTCACAAAGTATGGTTCTAGCCATTTCTTCTAAATTCCTATTTTTCCGTTCAACAACTCCATTCTGCTGAGAAGTTCTAGGTGCAGAGAAGTTGTATTCAAAACTATTGTCATCACAAAAAATTTCAAATGAAGGACAATCAAATTCTCCTCCATGATATGTTCTAATAGCAGATATGGCAAAACCTTTTTCATTTTGAACTCTTTTGTAGAATTTGAGAAACATATAGTTTCATCTTTGTGAGTAAGAAAGTAAGTCTAAGTATATCTAGAATAATCATCCACAATCACAAAAGCATATTATTTCCCTCCAAGGCTAAGTGTTCTGGTCGGTCCAAATAAATCCATATGTAGCCATTGAAGATGTCTTGTGGTTAAAAGCTCTATTTTTTATTTGAATGATTCTCTGATTTGTTTACTCTTTTGACATGCATCACACATTCTATCTTTTTTAAACTTGATTTTAGGCAAACCAACAACCATGTCATGTTTTACAGGTTTAGAAATTGTGCTCATGCTGGTGTATCCTAACCTTCTATACCATAACCAAGCATCAGGCTTATTTACAGCAAATAGGCATTTTAGAGTGGATGCAAACAGATCATTCAAGTTAAAAACATATATGTTACTTTGTCTCATTCATGTCAGAGCAGTATAGCCATCAAGAACATTAACCACAGAACATTCTAAAGATTCAAAAATTACCTTGAAGCCTTTATCACACAGTTGACAGATGCTTAGTAAGTTGTGTTTATGACCTTTAACTAGAAGAACATTTTCAATTATAGTTAAAGAATTCTTACCAATGCTATTGTGGGTCAAATAAATATGGGCCCAAACCAATTTAGCAAGCCTAAGCCGATTAACACTACTAAGTTGGGCTTGGGGTAGCCCAAGGGTGAGTATTATGCCACAGGCCCAGGTCATTTTGTCCGCTCAAGCTGAAACTTTCTTAGCCCAGCTTAAGGGTGTAGTCATACAGAGGGACAGAGCATTAAATAGAGAACAGACCCGCATTTAAGGCGGAAGAGGCGCTACGCACAACCGACGATGCTCACATTCAGTCAATCAAGCTCTAGCAAAGCGATACAGGAGAAATTATGTCCGATTAGCCAGCTCTAGCCAACATAGACCTAAGTAGTGAGTCATGATTATAAGGTAGGCTCAACAGAAAGCGCTACATTATAAATACCATAGCTATGAGAGAGTAAGGTATGATCAATCCGACTAAGTCATATACACTTGTGAATTTTACTCTATTCTTAGATGAGATAGCTAACTTGACTGTCGGAGTGTGATCGGCCCAAGCAGGGTCAACCCATTCTAACTCTTTTGTTTCTTTACAGTAGGTTAGAGACTCATTGATATTGTTCAAGTGATCGGCTAGGCCTTCTCAGAAATCCCACTTACAATTGGTGCCATCTGTGAGAAGGCCCAAGTAAACATGAGTACTAGCCTCTTACGGAGAAGAAGAGTCCGTGCCGTCGAACTAGGGAACGAAATTCCCTCTGGCAATGATAACACTGACTCGTCTTGCCACCAAACCACCTCGAAAAGAAGCAATAGGGGAGGAACAAGGAGGTCGAAAACCCGGTCTCCTACTTGCAGCCCCTAAGGAACGCGAGACAAGTTACGAAGGGACCCATACTATGCTAGGGGGCCAAACTTTAGTAGAAATTATCACCGGGACCTAGGCCCTTCACTTTCCAGTAGACGTGTGCCCAGTGACCATTCAGTTCATGCTACCGAAAGGGAACTATGGCGACGTGGCAATCAAACTGCCAGGCTTACTTCCTAGCTCAGGGCAATAAGGGATGCAATATCCAGCTGGGATGACGGAGCCACGAGGAGATCATCAGCCCTTCGTAAAGAAAGGAGGAATCGAGATCCCAAAAGTAGAGGCTCTATGCTTGTATGCACTGTCAGGAGCCATGCCTCCAGCACTGGCCACAACAGTAAAAAACAAGGAGATTGGCACCACAGGAGGAGCCGGACACCGCAAGACGGGGAACAACCTAGAACCGATCGGTTACAAAAGGAATGGGAGAGATGGCTAAATGAGAAACTTGATAGCAAAGGGCAGCTCCCTGAAGTGCGTACTACTCAAGACATGGTCAACAGAGCCTTGGATTAGATAACATCCACACCTTTCACGGAAGAGATCGAAAGCCGACAGCCTCTGAGAAAGTTCGCACTACCAAAATTCACACCATACGACGAAAAGGCCGACCCAATCAGTCACATTCGCTACTACAAGCAAATGATGGCACTCTAGAGCGGGGATCAGTCCTTGATGTGTCGAGTGTTCCCATCCAGTTTAGAAGAAGTGGCCCCGCGATGGTTTGACAAGTTTTTTGCCAAATCAGTATCAAACTGGAGACAACTTGCCAAACTATTCACTGCAAGCTTCATAGCCAACATCAAGCAACTTAGGGAAGTGGACTTCTTACTCACCTTACAGAAGAACGATGGAGAAGGATTACAAAAATATACGCAGTGCTACTGGGCGGCCTATAACGGGATTAACGAGTGTAGCGAGTAGCTGGCTGTAACTCAGTTCAAAATCAGCTTACCCAGAGAGCACCGCCTATGATAGTCCTTAATAAAGAAGCCAGCACTTATAGTACACGAACTGATGTTGAGAATCGAGTGATATGCGAGGTTGGAGGAGGATGTACCACATCCTACTCCCGAGAAGGTCGGCAGTATCACTGGAAAGAAGAATGCGCATGACACGAAGAAGTTTCGGCAGGAAGACAACAACGGCCAGAGCAGTAAGGCAAGCAATGGGGTTTACACTGTCTTCAAAGACCTCATTTATAAAATTTTGCCCCAAATTCGCGACAAGCCGTTCTTTAAATGGCCCCCGAAGTTGGGAGGAGACCCTACAACCTGAGACCAGGGGAAGTTTTGCTCCTATCACAAGGAGAGGTGGCATCAAACAACAAATTGCCCACACCTAAAAAATCACCTTGAAGATTTGGTGAAGGCTGGCCATCTTGATTAGTATATTGATAGGGAAAAGACGAAACAGGAGGTCGGGTAGCCAAAACTAGAGGCCCCCCCGAAAGAAGGCCGAGCTGAACCAGTTCGGGTGATCAACGTGCTACACGGATCGGCAGAGTCGAAAGCCATTAATTGGCACAAGTATCGGGCCAATATTTTCAAAAAGCCGTGCACCAAGGAGAGGTGATGCAGACAGGCCCCTCTCCTAAGAAAGCCAAGGTCGGTAGTGACAGCGCGGCCATAACCTTTACAGAGGAAGATCTCGTAGGAGTTCAAACTCCCCATAATGACACACTGGTCGTTACTCTACGAATGGCAAGATGTGATGTGAAAAGACTACTTATTGACCAGGGAAGCTGCTCCGAGATCATGTATTACGACCTGTTTAAGAAACAAGAGTTGAAGGATGCCGACCTCCAACCCTCGCTTAACCCGTTGATTGGGTTCAGCTACGACCCAGTTTAGCCACTTAGGAAGGTAACCATCGTTGTGACTACTGGAGGAATTACCTTACGGACATAATGCCTGGTGGTCGATGTACCTTCCCCGTATAATACAATCATGGGCCGAACATGGTTGCACCTCATGAAAGCCTTTCCTTCCTCCTACCACCAAATGATTTGATTCCTTTTCACGGAGGGGTTGCAAGAGATAAGGGCGGACCAAGTTGTTACCAAGCAATGCTTCCTTACGGCATGTGCCACAAAGGCTTGAAGAACTCTTCCTTTACCCCGCAGCTTTGGAGCATGCGGTTGAGCTGGGAGAATTTGACGTCAAGTTCAACCCCGAGCGACAGTTAAAGGCCAGGTATTAACTGATTTTATTACCGAATTTTCTGTTGAAGTTCCACAAGCAACTAATCTCTGATGTACAACATGATGACATCTCCCTGCAAATTTGGAAGAAAGGTGAACAATTGGAAGCCGTTCGCTAACAGAGTATCTAATGATTAGGGGGCAAATTCAGGGAAAATTCTCAAAGGCATTGGGGCAGGTTGTTACGCTAGAATTCACTACAACAAAGATTGCGGCAAGCTATTGATCTCAGAATTACTGAAATCATGATCCACTCAGAAAAGTCCCCAGCTAAGTCGTGAGTCAAATCATCGAAAACTATGCAACATGCAACATCCACTTAACGAGAAGTTAGGCTCCAACTGAGGGCATATCGATCGGAAGCTATCAAAGAAAACACAACAATGACCCTGACCTTGGAACGCAAATAATATCGAGAAATTCTACACGTAGGCCCTTCTTATTCTTAAGGGATGTATCTGCCTGTAAGGATGCAACGTCCTTCAACAAATATGTAACCTTTGCACAAATCAATGAAAATTGAAAGCTACTCAGCAAATTTGACGCCACTCCAAAACAGCAAAGTATTGAAGGAAGACAAAATGAATAAAAAAAATCAGGTGTAAAAACCTGGTCCTGGATCATTTATGACCAAGTCGGCCAATGAAGGTCATTAAAACCAAGTGTAAAAACTTGGTCTTGTCTAAGTTGAACAAGTCAGCTGCTGAAGGTCATTAAAACCAAGTGTTAAAACTTGGTCCAGTCTAAGTTGGACAGGTTGGCCAATGAAGGTCACAAAAATCAGGTGTAAAAACCTGGTCCTAGATCATTTACGACCAGGTTGGCCAATGAAGGTTATTAAAACCAAGTGTCAAGACTTGGTCCTGTCTAAGTTGGACAGGTTGGCCAATGAAGGTCACAAAAACCTAGTCCTGTATCATTTATGACCAGGTCGGCCAATGAAGGTCAATAAAAACTAGTGTTCAAACCAAGTCCTACCCTAGTCGAGTAGGTCAGTAGAGATCTTCATCAAAATGACAAAGCTAAGTAACTTGACTCAACCCTAACCAAATCTGGTAAAGCTAAGGGTAGAAAGATTTTTATTTCCCTAGATTTGCAAGTGGGCTGAAGCTAGGAGCACCTACTTTATTATAAAACAGATCCCATTAGCCTAAAAAAGGCAGTTCGTCAAATTTTTTCCTAAAGTTAGATAGGGATTCAATCTGGTTAAGTTTGGAAGTTCAAATAAACAAATAAGCAAAATATTTTGCCTAATGAATATATTCATAAAAGCATATGTACAAAATAGATTCATTACAACGATGCCTCTTGCAAATATAAATGCAGTTCAAAAGAAAAGAAAGAGAGACTCTAAGCTGGCTCGGTGGAAGAGGGATCAGCAGCAGATTGGCCAGCCGATGGTGGTTCGAAGCTCAATGGCAGTTTAGCTAAAGGTAGCTTGGCTGGATTGGCTTCTTTATTCACTTAAATTTTAGGGGCATCTTTTTTCCCCCTCACATTCAGTTTATTCGTCGGCCTCATCCTCCGACTCAAGTACTGCATTAGCACGGGCAGGAATTTTCGCCCAAAGGGAAGAAGACTTGTCCAGCTTGAACTACCTTAGAGCTGCCCTCCAGCTGTCTTGGAATGTTTGTTCCGCGATCTGCTTGACCTGGGCTTTGTAATGATTCCTGGCATCCTCAAAGCCCTTGTTGTACTTGGCTTCAGACTCCTTTTTTAACTGCTCTACCTCCAGTTAGGCATCAGCCAGAGACGTTCTTGCCACAGCCGTTGACTTCTCGACTTTAGTCAGCCTGGGCTTCAGATTGACAGCCTCAGCTTCAACTTTTTAGCAGTCTTCCTTCTTCTACTTAAAGGAAGCCTACAACTCAGCAAGAGCACCCTGGCTGTCCTGCCAAGCCTGTTGAAGACCTCTGGCCTCCCGATCTCTCTAGTGGAATTTATCCTTTAGCTCGGAATGCTTTTTCAGAGCAGCCACATGCTGATCTTATAGGCTACAAAACTGTTGCATTTTCTCTAATCCGTGAATAGCACCCTCCGGAGAACAAGTGAAAACATGCATTAGTGCAAGACCTTCAAATCTAACAGGTAAAACAAAGAGTTCGGTATAGCAGACTTACCATAAACGGTGACTGAACAGCACCAAGCATCAAATCCCTAGTGTCAATGACGTTTAGGTCCTTGACATCCCTAGGCGGTATAATAGCCTGGAGGGCCCCGATAGTAGCGCCCGGGCAGTGCAGCACCGAGTCCTCAATAGTCATCGCCCGCTCATCGATCTTGGGTCGTGCTATGAATTCCTCAGCCAATGGTCCCTCCACCATGTCCTTGCCCTTCTTGGCAGCAGAAGGTCCCACCAATTTATCTGGGGTAGTGGCCGTGCCTGTGGCTATCTCTCGGGCGGTGGCTTTCTTAAGCACTTTTACCAACCTCTTTTTCTTCACAACCACCTGGGCTATTGCTTCTTTCACCAGATCGACCACCTCGGTGGCAGTAGGAACTCCAGTGGCAGGGGGCACGGTAGGCGGAGAAGGAGTGTTGGTGTCACTTGCCTGAGCAACGGTCTCGGCAGAAGATGATACAGCTCCCTTCCTCTTCCTGGAACCCCTCTGTCCCAGTGTTAGAGTTAAGTCTAGAACTTTGAGAGCCATTTCAACCACAGAGGAAGAAACGAAGACAGCGGCAATAGGTGCGAGACTTAGAAGCGGTGGGAGAAGTGAGCGATCCTCAATGTCGTGCCTAGCCCCCTCCACTTTTTAGGCAGCAATCACATCGGCAGATACCCCGTTAATCGCAGTGAAGGTTTGGTACCGAATTGGGTAGCCCAATAGTACGTGCGCATCATAGCCTATCCTTTGCAGCTCTCCCCCGCTTTTGTATGCCCAGACTCGATGCAAGCCAACAAGATCGATGCCGATTAACGGGGTATCTGCTTGTCCCTGTGCTTGTCCCAGGGTCCAAAGGTAGCTAGGAAACACGGAAGCACAAAGTTAAGCAACGAGCCAAGGAAAAATCAAACAGAGAAAAAATCAAATCAAGTAGCGAAGAGAAAGGTAGAGCTATTCTCTTCGGCGTTCTGGGGCACCTCATCTCTAGCGCCAATTCTACAGGGATGTCACCAAATTCCCATGGCCCCCTCACTCTCACTATGGCATCGTCAATCCCCTTCTCCAAACTAGGAAGTAATTGGACCAACTCCCTTAACCCATGCCTGGCCCTAAAATAATACTTGTAGTGCTCCGTTTTACTACCACCGCCCACCTCCATGGTGGCATAACAATAGTTGAATTCATGAAGACACAGGTTTATGCCCAAAAGGCGATTCAACTTAATCATCCCCATTACTATCCTGTAACCGTTCGACAGTAGTTAGATTGGGGTGATTTCGTAGTGGCTCAGGATTTGAGTCAAAAAGGGGTGGACGGGAAACCTAAGGCCACCCTCTACTATGGCGATGAGGGAAGACGGAGTCCCCTCTTCAATCACCCTTTAGTTGTCATCGTTCAGCCCTACCAAGCCTATATTTACCCTCTTTGGAAAATTATATCACTGTTTGAAGGCAGTGATGGAGTCAGAATGGCAAAGCATTCCCCTAAGTCTGGTGCACATGGTAACTAAGGGGTTCTAGGGTTCAAAGCAATGAAGAAGGAATACAAAGAGAGGGAGGACTTACATAATGATAGTTTTCGCGACAAAGATGAGTGCAAAGCGTGGGGGAGTTCTACGTTCAAATAATGGATACACCCTCTGGTCTACAAAAAGAATGTTAGCACGGCGGCCACAGATCTGAGGTAGCCCAATGGTTATATCCCATGTAAGAGCGTCTGACGGTTGACGTCACCTAGCCATTACAAGATATTAGCCCAAGACCCCTACAATCAGGGCACTAGGGTTAGGGGCAATTGTGGGTCAAACAAATATGAGCCCAAACCAGTTTAGCAAGCCCAAGCTGATTGGCATTATTAAGTTGGGCTTAGGGCAGCCCAAGGGTGAGTGTTATGCCACAGGCCCAGGTCATTTTGTCCGCCCAAGCTGAGGCTCTCTTAGCCCAGTTTAAGGGTATAATTGTACAGAAGGACAAAGCATTAAATAGAGAACAGACTCGCATTTAATGCCGAGGAGGCGCTGCGCACAACTGACGACGCTCACATCCTATCAGTCAAGCACTAGCAAAGTGATACAGGAAAAATTATGTCCGATTAGTCGGCTCTAGCCAGCATAGACCTGAGTAGTGAGTTATGATTATCAAGTAGGCTCAACAGAAAGCACCACAGTATAAATACTAGAGCTATGAGAGAGCAATGTATGATCAATCCAACTAAGTCATATACACTTGTGAATTTTACTCTATTTTTAGAGAAGATAGCTAACTTGACCGTTGAAGTGTGATCGGCCCAAGGAGGGTCGACCCATTTTAAATCTTTTGTTTCTCTACAGCAGGTTGGAGACTCATCGATATTGGTTCCAGTAATCAATCAGGCCTTCCTAGAAATCCCACTTATAGCTATCAATCCCAATGATTTTACCCTTGCTATTGTCACCAAAAGTCACCATTACTCCATCTTTGAGTGAAAGAGAAGAGAAGTGACTTTCATCCCCTGTCATGTGCCTTGAACTGCCACTATCCAAATACCACATTTCTTTCTTCAGTTGGGACTTTAAACAAACCTGCACAGAGTAGATTTTAAGTTTTGATTTTTGGTACCCACTTCATGTTGGGTCTTGCAGGGTTAGTGTCAGCAATCTTCTTTGGTTTCCACTTCATCTTGTCATCATTTTTAGAAGTTCTTCTTAACCAACACTGACTGACACAGTGACCAATCTTTTGACAATAAATACATCTATTTTTAGAAGAATTTGGTTGGCGAAAAACTTTTTATATGATTTCTTTTTAGCAAAAGGATTATAACCACTTCCTCCTCTATCAAAGGTGCATTTCTAACTTCATTGGATTGAATCAAGGTTTTTTCTTCCCTTTACAAAATTTTCAAAGATGTTTTCCAAGTCCCTGATTTTCTCTTTTAAAGACTTATTTTCAAAAGCTAAGGTTTCATTTTCTTTAGTCAAAGTAGAAATCATTTTCTTTAGAAAGCAGTTTTTTGCTCCTAATTTTTTGAATTCATCCATCAAATCATGTAAAGCATCTTGAAGTTCACTTAGAGTAGAGTCAAAAGTCTGAAGTAAATACCTCATTTTCATCTTCTTCTTGGGCCATCAAGCAGATGTTAGCTATCTCTTTAGTGTTAGATTCATCCTCTAAGATTAACTCTTCACTGACACTCAGAGTTGCTACCATAGCTGCAGCTTCCTTGCTCATTTTTCTTCTCTTCTTGAGTTGAGAACATTCAGATTTGATATGCTTAGGTTTCTTGCATTTAAAATAGATTATGGTAGAGTCTCATTTGCTTGAATCTCCTTTAGCTTCAAATTTCTTGCCTTTCCTCTATTTATTTCTCATGAACCTTTTAAACTTTCTAGTGACAATAACTAAACCCTTGTCTTTTTCTTCATCACTATCTGGTTTATTTAAGGTAGATTTGAAGGCAATTGTCCTTTTCTTCTTCTCATCATCATCTTATGTGCTTTACCTTTGAGTTAGCTCATACGTCATAAGTGACCCCAGCAGTTTTCTAAAGGCAGAGTATTCAGATTCTTAGCATCCTCTATTGCTATCACCTTAGCTTCCCAACTTCTAAGTAAGGATCTGAGTATCTTTCTTACCTATTCACTGTTAGAATAAATCTTTCTAAGGGATTTCAACCCATTTATAATGTCAGTAAATCTAGTAAACATTTCAGTAATAGATTTCTCAGTCTTCATCTTAAACATTCCATAGTTATGCACAATAAGATTGATTTTAGATTCTTTTACCTGATTTATACCTTCATGAGTGACTTCTAACCTACCCCAAATTTTTTTAGCAGTGTCACAAGTTGAAATTCTATTAAACTCAATAGGATCTAGTGCACAATACAACAAATTCATAGCCTTAACATTAGCTTGCATAATTCTAAAATCATCAGCATCCCATTCATTTTCAAGTTTGGCCACCTCAACAGATTCAATCCTTTTAGTAGGAATTCTAGGTCTATATATAATGATTCTCCAAAGTTCATAATCCACAGATTGAACGTAAATTTTCATTTTATTTTTCCAGTAATTATAGTTCGTGCCATTAAACAAGGGAGGTTTGTTTGTGGACTGACCTTCTGCAATAGAGGTTCTAGCAATGTTGGCCATGGATCTTACTCAAGGATGTAGAGCCTTTATATGTGAGCACCAGGCTCTGATATCAATTATTAGCTCAAAGAATGTCCCAAGAGGTGGGGGCGGTAAATTGGGTTCTTTCAAAATTATTGTGGAATTTCAGTATAAAAATAAATAAATTTCTACTTAGTTGGAGACAAACACTAAGTAATGCTGATGCAACTTAAGATTACTAACAGGTATAGGTAGCATGCAAAAATATTCAGCAGTTAGCATACATACATTCAACAGTAAGCAGAGAACAAGAGATGTACAGAGGTTCGGCTTAATCCTTGCATACGTCCTCTGTTCCTTGATCCCCTTGAAGGTATTCCATTATGTAATCTTCTCCTTACACAGCTGCTAATTTTTTCAAATGCTCAGCTCACTGTTACATTCGAAGATTTACACCAAATCCTTACCACCGAGAAGCTTCAATGTAAGCTCTCGATTTTACAAGTGTGTTACTCAAGCTACACCCAAGCTCTCAAGGTTTACAACAACCTTTTAAGAAGTAATGAGGTTACAATATAATGAGTATCACTCTTAGAAGTGAAGATAATAAATGTTACAGCTCAATGGTTCCTCTCGGTTATGGCAGTTGCAGAGTAATGAGGAAGATTTGGAGCTTTTGGATTTTTGCACTTTAAGATCCTTGTCTCTTCTTCCTAAATGAGTCTGAACTCGTATATTTATAGTCTCTCATAAAAATTAGCTGTTAGAGTTGTTGGAGGTGCATTAAATGTATGGGTGGCTAAAACAAATTCAAAAATCTGGCCGTTGGAACGAATTCCTGTCACCTACTGAGATTGTTAGCAATCTTCTATTGGTACTGCCAATTTGACTTCATCATTTCTTTCGCTATGACTATTTACCGAGATTGTTAGCAATCGTTTCTCTGGTATCACCAATCTTGGCTTGCAGTGACTTCTTTTGACATTGCTCTTCAATAAGATTGTCGGTATTCTTTATCTCGTGCCGCTACTCTATCTTTTTGCTTCTTTACCATTTGTTCTTCCACAAGATTGTTAGCAGTCTTTATCTTGTACTGCTAGTCTATCTCCCTGCTTCTTTTTTACCGTTTTACTTTCTGTCAAAATTGTTAGCAATCTTGGTTAGTGTCAGCAATCTGGTTTTCTATTGTAATTGCAGTTAGTATCCACAGACCGTCTTTTATTCCTTTTGTAAATCAATCTTTGATGGTGTGAATATGTCTTAACTCTATTGATCTTCTTGATAACTCTCTAAACTTCTTAAGTATTTTTATCCTTTGGTAGCTCTTTGTTCATCAATCTATTTAGAAGTCAAGAAATTACTTGTGCTAGTGAAGACTTTCACTCTATCAGACTATCGGGTGCCACCAATCTTTTGCATTGTCGGCAATCTTTGATATACTCCTCTTGTGAGCTTTCTCCACAATGCTTTAAGGACAACTTTCTAAGCTTCATAATGCTTTTAATGAATTGATATGAATATAAGGATCAAGGGTCTTCACTGGCCATGGATGTTATTAATCACATGTATATCCAAGCCAAAATTCTTCTTTTGCAGGTGTCATCACTTTGATTGAGGTGCCGGGAATATTATTTTTGTTAGAGACTTCACATGTGCCAATAATAGTGTTGGTACTCTTATGAGGTGCTAACAAGATCTTCTATGGTACTCCATAGTTCATGATTACCCACAAATCTAAACAGGTTTTATCATACTAAGCTACACACTCAAGTTAAACACATTAGTTCATAATAACTAGGTTTCGTTATCATCAAAATCATCCATTAGCTATGAAGATTGACCCTTGGGTCAACAACTCAAAGCCGGTGTGGTTCCCAGAGACAATTGGATGCCTAGGGGCAAAATGGTCATTTTGACCATATGCTCTCGAAATCGATCCGGAAGGGGCTAGAATTTGCTAGATTATCTTTGGGACAATCTTGGAAGGGTGGACTTACCGCTCTGAGGTCTTAAGTACTTTCTTAAGAAGCATGCCAATAGGGTCCAAGGGGACAGTTTGGTCATTTTTCACCGAAATGTGCTAGCAAGCACTGGTGTTAACCCAAAGTTTGAGTGTTTCCGTCACTCTAACGGTGTGTGATAAGTTGGTTTCCAAAGGTATCTCGTTCTCTGGTAAACGTGTCACAGCCAAAAGGAGTGTTCATTCCTGATGTTAACCTATTTGCAAATGTTTCCGTTACTCTGATGGTTGCGATATTTGTGAGTGTTTCTGTCACTTTAATGATATGCATTAATTTCAAAGATTGTCTAATCTAAGGAAGCTGTTGGATGGTCTTACCGCTTGAGGGATCAACTTTCTCAAAAGATGTGCCAAATAGTGAACACGCTACGTTAGCAGGCTAGCAGGTGCCAAAAGTGAACCACTCTACCATCTCGAGGACTTGAGTTCTATCCCGGCCGACGAGTGTGAAGGAATTATCGTTCTAAGGGATTTTGTACTTTCTCGGTAAATGTGTCATCTTAGATGGACTTACTACTTAAGGGATCAACTTTTTTGAAAGACGTGTTAGATTGAGTTTGACTGGTCTGAACTGAAATTGAGGTTGAATTATGGATTTACCGTCTTTAAGAATACGTGCCAACTGGAATTGGACTGAGTAATGCCCCAAGGGCATTTTGGTCATTCTGTCTCTATTGGGCCTAGCGTACCTACGAAGCGATTGATTGACTGGATTGAGTCCGGAAAATCAATTTGGACTTGAATATGTCTGTATCAGTTTGAATGTAAATCTGGTTGGGTCGAAAATTGTCAAACGGACAAAAATGAGATGCTTATACATGTTTGTTAAGTGTACATTTTAAGCATATTTTATTTATATGTACATTGTGTTAGAAATTGCTTCTTTTACAAAATTTTGCAAAATTTCGTACGATCAGGCAAAGGTAAGAGGCTAGAGATTATAGTAAGAGTTGAGTGGGTGTACCTCCTAATTTTAATTAGATCCCTTTATATAGCAGTTCAGAGTTGAGTGGGTGTACCTCCTAATTTTAATTAGATCCCTTTATATAGCAGTTCAGAGTTGAGTGGGTGTACCTCCTAATTTTAATTAGATCCCTTTATATAGCAGTTCAGAGGAGTGAATCAGGGCGTGATCTCCAAACTATTGTGTTGGCGCAAGCACACTAGGGCTATGTATAAAGGCGGACCTAGAGGTGAGACAAATATCATGGCCCAAGAGGAGCACACATTGGCGCTTAGTAGTTTGTTCCAAACGGTTAGCTATCTATTTGGATCTAGGTCGAAATGATTTTGTGCAACCTTAAATTTGCATTTTTTAATGTATTGGTGGGGAAGCTCTATAGTCGGACCCTGCCATTTTGGGATCAGGGTAAAAACCACGAAATAGTTTTTCTATACACGACATAAGATTGTGTACATTTGATATCGTCGTGTCAATATTCTCGCTTAATGTACCATCTTTTTTGTTATATGGAACAATTCGTAGTAGAGAAGGCCCTTTCATTCCAAACCAAAACTCTTACCATTATAAATTAAATTTTCATAGTACTACTGGTACATCATTTGGAAAGTGTTTTTTTTGCATAAAAATTTTGTACGGATAAAATTTTTCATTCGCAATATATCCAATACTATGGAATCCATTCATGTGATTAGTAAGGGTTCTTGGTCTGTGCTGCGAGAATTGTGAACATCTTTTTGGTTATATGCTTATATGCCACTTATCTAGCAAAATGAAGCAAATTATTGCTTATCTGTATTTTCTTAGGTATTGGAAGTGTGAGCTATACTTACTGAAATATTATGATGAGTTGAGAGCTATAATGGAGTAAATATCAAGATTCAAGACTCTTCGTCTATTGAGATAGAAGGAAAAAAAAAAAAAACAAACTCTTCATCTGTGGTTGAGATAAATATAAAGTGTGAACCTGAAAACGAAAATATATTGTTTCATAAGTTATGGGGCTACAAAGGAGAAAGTTTTCCTACAAAAATTAAAATGTTTAGTATTGTAATGAAATATACTTTAATCAACTTGGAGAGAGAGGATGAGAGTGGTGAAAACAGTGTAAGAAATTTAAACAAATTTGGGTGGGTCAAATGTGATCGGTGGAAGATTGAACTAGTTTCCAATGGTAGCAATACATATATTGGAAAATGTGGGAGACCAAGGACCAAAACTGTCACTTGAACATTGTGGTTAGGTTACCCACATGCATGGCCATGACTCATGGGTTGGCCAATAAAAACCCACCATAGCAATTAGGCCTACCTAGCATTAGGTCACCTCGCATTTTCCTTCTAGCACCAAACTGGACTAGCTTGGCCACTATTTTCTCTCTCTCTCTCTCTATAGCTTGGCCACTATTCTGTCTCTCTCTCTCTATGAACAATGAACAACAATCTTACAGTATCAGCCATGTATCTCTTATTTAATTATTGATTATCAACTCATTTAAAATGTTAAATTGTTAGAGAGATGAATAATTTTATTATTTGTTTCTTTATACATTTTTTTACATCCGGCCAAACTATTCATCGTAAGTGGGTCAAACACGTAAAAATATTTAATAAATAAACGATGCAATTTGAACCCAAACTTTGTCTACCCTGATACTATATTACTTATAATTTTAAATTTTGAGTACCATTCTACAATTAAATATCTCTAATTCATTGACCAATCTAGCTGGGATATGTAACGGAACTTGGATAGAATGGCTTTGGGATGCCATTGTATTCTTCAATGGAACGAATCAATTTTTCCCTTATATTTGCAGCTAAATCAGTCGCGGTAGAATTGGTAGTTTAACTTCTGTTCTGTAACTGCAAATCCATATATACACTGCTGATAGAGATCGGTATCCAAGCACTTCATCAAGTATGCTTATAAATCATCAAATATTGAATTGTAATACTTTATTTTTTAAGAAAAATATAAGAACATAAATCACTAATCCCAATAACAATAGCCTCAAGAGAGATAATGGTATCTTTCTCCATCTTTCTTGATTCCCTCACTAACTCCTTTCTCTCTTTAAAATTGTCTCAGCTCCTGCTATAACTCACCTCCTTCGACCCCGTCAGCATACATACCATGCCACTTGTCTTGAAACCCGATCTCAACCACCTACACTAAACAATCCCTCTCTTTTTTTAAAGTCAAATCTATTGAGGGTCACTCCCAACTTGGTAGAATCTCCTGTAGTCAGACTGCTTGTCATACTGGTCGCCCCTACTATCTTTTTGCACTAGCAAAAACAAATAAATATATATGTACACAAACGTATGTACAGTAGGAGAATACCTGACCCCTTATCTCAAACGCAACAACTCACCCAGGCCATGTGGGTGCACTCTTGGGAAGGCAATGGGCCGGAAACAATTGGAGGTCCGGACAAATCCTTCTCGTTCGAGATGAGAATGAAGGACACAAAATAAAGATAGAGGCAGAGATAGAGGTCAAAAGAAAAATTCATGAGGGGATGGAGGTGGGAATGAACTAAGTTCTTCTCCCGTCCCGCCCCTCCAAGTTCCGCCTTCTCACCTTTTAGCAAACTTTTTTATTTAATTTTTTATATAAGCTGCTTTTAAATTTTTATTGTTATAATAGTCCATATAAGTATTTATGCTCTTTATCAAGTTATGCATCTACGACTTTTGAAATGTATTATAGTGTTTGGTGTGCTAATGATATAATTATTAAGTTTTATATTAATTGGTGTCCAACTTATGTTTAATAGTTTTTTAATTGTGTTTGTTTGATGGACTTTTAATTTATTATCTAAGCTTTAGTTTTTTTTTTTTTTTTTTGACATTACAATAACATCATTTAAATGTATATGTAACCCAAAATGTTATTAATATTCCTAATACCTTAGTTTTTTTTTTTTTTTTCTTACTTTGTGTTGTTTGTTTCCTTTATACTAAAATGAAAAATTTAGACTTGGACTTAGGCTTGGGTTTGGGCTTGAGTTGGGGGTAGAGGCGACTAGAGGCAGGTTTGTACCCGTAGAGACGGGGATGAAGGTGTAAATTAATCTGCATAAGGGGATGAAAGAGAGGATAGAAGTAAATATTTTAGGTGAAGGTAGGGATGAAAATCCCAACTTCCGTCCCACCCCGGTCCACTGCCATTATACTTGTGAATTGTGATGAAAGCCGATGGGCTGACTGACCCCCTCTTTTTGGGTGGTGAGGGATCTCCTATTTGTAGCTGCCAGTTAGTTTTTGGCTTTGGAACAATATTAAAAAAAAAAACTGTGTTTTGGAACTATGACCAATTAACGATGGTGTGAACACAGCCCATAACCATCCTCCGTTTTAGTCACATTGCTTGTAATATTGGACCATGTTCTTAGTCTAACTTACCAATAAATATAAGCCATCCATTATGTCCAAAAAATAGTTCACCCAAAAAAGGTACATGTACTCCAAGCCTAGTCCAATTGACGGGCCCATTTGGAGGGTTTCATTGAATGCTATCAACAAACGTAACCCATTTCTTGCCACGGATAAATTATTGTTGAATAACAGTGGCTTCAGGCTGAAAAAAAAAAAAAACAAAAAAAAAAGACTGAGGCTTGCATGTTATTGTTTCCATAATGGGCCTGAGAAACCAAACTGACCCCAATAAGCTACTTGGGCCCTTTTAAATGCCATGGCTTGGATTTTGATGGCCCATGGACGCCATCAACCAATTTTGAGTTACCAGCTGATGTTTATATCGGAGAGAATTTTTTCAAAGTTGATTGTTATTTAGTAGTACCCTGTTGATAGCACCAAAAGGAAAACAAAAAGAGAAATGAAAAAATTAGATTAATTTCACTTTGCACCTTTACACTCCACACCAAATACCACTTTAAGATTTTAATTTTTAATTGTAACAATTAAACTCTCTTTACTTTTAATTTGTTGCAATGTCTACTACTTCTATTTGGAAAATTCGCATTGACAAGTAAATGGCCAAAATCAATAGGTAAAGATATAAAATCTAACTCTTTTCCCTAATAATCTACCACAAATCCCTCTAAAATCACTTTAAAATTATTAGTGTATTCAACATTATGATGTATATGTAATGTAGGCCTCGTAAAAATACCAATTCGGCTCATGTGTGGTGTGTGTAAATATTTAGATGGGAAAAGGCTGTATTTTGGATCTTTAACATTTAAGAAAGGTCACGTGCTTCTCACATGAGAATTTTTCTTTCATTTCTCAAATAGAAATTAGCATAACGTGGACATTGTAACAAATTAGAAGTGTATGAGCTTATTCATAACAAATAAAAATAAAAATCTTGAAGTGAAATTTGGTGTAAAATGTAAGGGTGCAAAGTGTAATTAATCCTTAAAAAAATTCATGGATTTTCACTAACATCTATGTCTTACTATATATAAAAAGAGCCGTTGCCCCTTTACTATAGCTATATGATCGGACCACTTTCTAGTGACGATTTTGCCGTTGAGGTTTGCTTAAAATTATGACATGTAACCTTCGGAGTACTTGCACAGTGTTGTTACGATTTTAGCCCTCAACTAAACTGATATGTCGATACTTTGTTGGATGCTTATTGTGGAATGAAATGGTCTTGTCTAGATTGCTTTTTGCTTTGGTAGGAGGATGCGTGAATTGATAGCAGATCGATGATAATAGAGCAAAAGAGAGAGATGGAAGAGATAGTTTCTCTATAGTGCTTTGGCTTTGTTTCTTTGCTTCATTTGATATCTCTCTCTATAGTACTTTTTTGGGTTGGTTTGGAATTTGCAATGGGTGTTCTACTTGTGTTTGTTTGATCTGGTATTAATCTATTTGTAGTGCTTTCTCATCTTTGGTTCTATTTGGATTCTGTGATGGGATTTTTTCATTTGAGGTGTTTTGGTAGTGCTTTTCATACTTTGGTTTGGATTTAAATTCTATGATGGTTCTTTCTTTCTTTCATCTAGAATTTGGTTTGGTTTACTCAGCTCTATTTTTAGTTCTGGTATTTGGTTTAGGTTTATTTTTTTCCTCTCTACTTTTATATAGAGTTCTAGAGAAATCAAATGTTTGTTTGGTGTTAGGTTTATTCATTATTTTTTTTTTCATACGCTTTCGATTGTGCTTCAATTTGGGTTCTATGATTGATCTTTTGCTTGGTTCAAGTGATATTGAGTTTATGTGTTTTTTCCTTTGAGTGTCTCTACCCTTTGAAACTTTATTTAATTTTTTCCAATTATTTCTCAGGTCTGAAGAATCCATTTGTTTTCTATCAGTTTGGCTTCGACGATGGGGGTTTTTTAGTACTTGATTCGGTGGAATATTCTGCATATTATTTGATAAGAGTCGAGATGTATTAATTTTTTGTGAGTCTCCTTTTTTTTTTCCTTGCCTTTGTTTTGGTTTGGGTCATATTTTTCCCCTCCCACCTTTTTATTTTCAATTCTAGACAAACGAAGTGTTTCTTTAATGTTAGGTTATTCAGTGTTTTTTTTTATATTTTTCTTTACACTTTTGGCTTAGAATCTAGATGTATTAATTTTTACTTTGTTGTTGATCACTGCTTTAATTGCTAAGAAATTGTTATATTCTATTTGTTATTTTGGTTCTTTTTTCAACAGTTATACTTTAATGATTATTTTCTTCTGTTGGTTTAAAACTTTGAACAACATTATGAAATTTTGGGGACTAGAAATTATATACAACTCTTGAAAACTTCCCTAAGATAGCTGCTCTTGAAACTTTGCTTGGGGCAGCTATAAAGATTGAATAGAAACTTTATACAGAATTCTCTTTATTTGTGATTTTTCTTCCCGTGTTTTTTTCCCTTTTATAGCTACAAATCTTCATTAAGCTTCCTATCAAGTTTTTTTGTTTAGTTCTTCTTTGGCATAACCCATAGTATTTGTGCATTAATTTAGTTTATTTCCAATGATCAGATAAGTACCACTGAATTTGTATTTAGTAGCAAAAATGAAAAGAAGATTTATATTTATTCTCTTTCCTTTATTTATTTGTGATACATCATTATACTTAATGCTTAATGGTGGTGGTTGGTTTTTTAGATTTTGTTAAAATGAATAATTAGTTTGTTATTTTTTATTAGTGATAATAGAGAAGTTTATATGTGACTTCTTGAAACATTTTTTTGGACTTGCATTTTTTTTGGCAGACGATAGATATTGTCTGTTTTAGGCAAGTTTTCACATTTAGAAGTTGACTAGGTAATTATAATTCGGTTTCACGTTATGCTGCTGTCCAATACTCTTAAACATTCCAAATATTTGCCTATTGAATCATTTCTTTTATTTACTTGGTACTTTATTTTTTACTATTACATTTGTGCATCTCCATAGTGGATGGTAGTTATCAAATATATCTATTGTTTATCTATTTTTGCAAATGTTTGTGGTCTTTCTTTTTATTGTTTCTGTTTTAATGTGGTTGATTTTTTTTAAATATCTACTATTGCAGGGTGTTGTTTTCCAATGAGCAAGAATGCTTATGATATTTATGAATTATATAGTTATATATGAAAATAGACAAAAACTTTTTTTTTAAGGTGCACTTTGTTGGGTTCATCGATATCAATATCTATTGTGCTTCCTAATAATAGATAATTCTGTTACGAAGATTACGCAGAGAGTAAGATTAATAGCAGGTTAGTCTTGTATTTTGTTGACTGCAATTATTTTCTAACCATATATTGATATATACATGATAAACTAAACATTTCAAATGAGTAAAGTTGTGGAAAAAATGTATGCTGATCTACCAGAAGAGCAAAAATTTACAAAATGAGCAAGAAAAAGAGAAGCATATGCGCAGGGAAAAATTAATAAACAAAAAATTTTGGTGCCTTGTAATCATGATGATAAATAGCTTGTTTCACAAATGTATAAACGTCATTTATAAATTACCAGACAATGTAGGTAACGAATGAATGCAATTCTCATTTACGTCTATATAGATAACGTAGAGAGAACGTTGGAAAGAAAGATTCAATGACAAGGTATACTACACTATCGGAAGAGAAAAAATAAAATGTACAGAGGAGAAATAGAGAATCTTATGCACACAGGAAACACACTGAATAAGAAAGTTTGTTTCTGTTTCTTTTTTCCAACATAACGAATCATATATATTTTAATTTGAATATAGGAATTTTTCTAAACAAACAATGATAAATATGCGCAAATAGAAATGTCTTATGGAGAAGGCAAAAAGAGTTTATAGATAATCAATCAATAAATCAAGGAGTTATTATAAAAGATACTTCGATTAAGGAAGTGATAGGTATCGCTTTGTAGTTTGAGGTTTATTTAGAAACCTATGTATGATTTCATAATTTTATTTAATTTATGATAATATATTTATTGTAATTCTCTTCTGATGTTTTTGTTAGAAAATTAAAATTTGTGTACTTCATAATGCAATCACATTTATAAAAGAAAGTTCCAAGTGAACTTCTACCTTACACTGAAAATAAATAATCAAGACAGGTGTCTTTTTTCAGTAAAGTTGTGTTATATATAGTCCTCAAGGCTTTTACAAATTGATAGTATTAGCAATCATAATTAAAACTTTAATAAGATCATCATCATCCCAAGCTTTTGATCTTGTTATGTCAAATGAATGGTTACAACATTTTGTGAGCTGGCAAAACAACAATCTCAAGCCAAAGAAACATATTAGGTCCTCCATTCTTCAAGAAGATATAAATGTTGGCGTCGTAGAAAATGAGAAATCCTATGTTGGTGAGTTTGTACTTTAAGTTGACCACAATAAAAAATACCTAATGTATTCTATTATTGAGGATCCTATTAAAATGTCGATGATCTGCAAAGATGACAAGTAACGTAAATAAAAAATTAAGATGTATACAAGGTAAATGTTTTTTTTTTAATAGTATGCAATAGGTTAGATTAAAGGAAGCACTTATTCATATTTGACCAAATATTTGGAACTTTTGGTTCTTTATAGGGCGAAAGAGGAATAATGACAATATTATAAACCATGTACCGTGTTTCGCAAATATGCTACATGTTGTACAGCCATGTAGCCACTACCAAGCTAAGAGATTTTGTTTGGAGCCTAAGGGTTTTGCTGCTCTGATGGAAGTATTTCATTAGTTTGTAATGAAGTTCCTACTGATTTTTATAATTTGTATACTTTGGGGTCAGAAGATTCTATTTAATTTCGAAAATATGTTCGCATGTATAATAACACACTTGCGTTCACATCATTTGGAGTCAAATATGATAAAGACCTATGCCATAGGAGCAAAGGCATATATACATTTAGAGCTCAAGGATAAGTTTATCATTCTATTAATGAACTATTACTAGTAGATTCTCGCCCTTTATATTTGCAGCTTTATTTCTTTGATACGGAGCATGAAATACATAATCGATTGAGCCTTTAAAAAAAATGAATGCTAATATTTTATCTAGGCCGATTGAAGTGTTAAAAGTTAATCCATATGCTACTTTCTTCTGAAGTCTTACTAATATTCCTAATTTGAAAAATCAGCAAATTGTTATAAGAAAAGATGCTGGCTTAGTTCAAAGAGTTTATAATGCTCCTTTGGCATCACAAGTGGTGGGAATATGGATTGAAGGTGATAATAGTGTGGAACGTAAAGAACGAGATATTATTGTCTATAGTCATTATGGTTTCAGTCAAAGAGTGAAATATTATTTTGGTTGTTATGATTCACTGCAATACCTATTATTGTTTCCTTCTGGTAATACTAGATGGCATCAAGGAATACAAAAGATAAAGAAAAAAAAAATCAAAACTATGTGAAGGTGAATTCTTGGATGTCTGCTATTGCTGAGGTAATTGAAAAAGAGAAAAAAAGTAATTTCTTAATTATAATTTTATAATAAAATTCCGTTTGTCTACTATACATTATTAACTCTCTTTTTCTATAAAATTTCAATTTTGGAAAGCGGCAAAAAAACTAGGGGATCAGTGTCCTGTCGTGAGTATTATTATTATAAGCTACAAATAAGACCAAATGATAAATTTATTGTTTTATGTTTGGGTAGGCTCTTGCAGTAATTTGTCATTGACATGTATATCAAAATTGAGACCTTAAAGCTTGATTATTTCAGCAATAAGCAACATAAGATTCAGGCTGAACTTTATCAAGAAATTATTGATAGTGTTGTTATAGTAGAAACTCATGCATGTAAGGTAGGCTAGTGCATAATTTGGCCTGCAACATTTATAGGAGGCCCAAGAGATATGTGTCGCCGCTATGTGGATGCCATGGCATTGGTTCAGAGATATGAAAAACCTGATTTGTTTTTAAAAATGACTTGCAATCCAACATGGCCAAAGATTAAGGCAGAGTTGCAACCTGGAGAGGAGGCACAAAATAGGCCAAACTTAGTTGCACATGATTTTAGAGCAAAACTAGAGCAACCAAAAAATGAACTGTTTAAAAAAGAAATATTTGGACTTGTAGTTGCTTATGCCTATGTTATGGAATTTCAAAAAAGAAGCCTACCACATGCTCACTTCTTAATAGGGCTTAAGCACAATGCAAAGTTAATATCACCTGATCTATATGATAGATTTATGTATCCATGAAACAAGGTGGACTTTGTAAAAACCAATATCACAAGGATTTCTGTTATGTTACATCACATGGAAAAGGTTCATACCCACTGTATAGGCGTCGTAATGATGGTCATCGAGTAAAGGTTCGTGGTGCATATTTTGATAATAGGTAGGTCATACCATATAATCCTTATTTATTAGCAAAGTTTGATCGCCATGTTAATGTTGAAGTGTGTTCTACTATTAAGGCAGTAAAATACTTGTACAAGTATATATATAAAAGACATGATAAAGTTGCATTTCCTATAGTTTCTGAACAAGGATCCCCTAATATTGATGAAATTGAATGCTTCCAGTTTGCTAGGTGAATATCTCCTCTAGAAGTAATGTGACGGATTTATAGTTTTCTCGTAAATGAGATAAACCCCATAGTGATAAGTTTACAGTTGCATTTAGAAGATCACCAGGTAGTTAGTTTTAGAAAGTTTGACAATCTTAGTTACATTGCTCATAATAATATGTTAACAAAGACGATGTTTACTGAGTATTTTTTTTTTTTTATGAACAAAGTGAACACAGAGGCAACAAAGTGTTTGTATAGAGAATTTTCATAACATTTTGTTTGGGACTCATAGAAAAAAATTTGGACTCAAAGAAAATGGGCGATGTTATTAGTAGGATAGTTGTAGCAATTCCTATTAAAGGTGAGCGTTATTATTTGCGGTTGTTATTGAATCATGTTAAAGAAGCTGCATCATTTGATGTACTGAAAGTTGTTAATGATATTGAAGTCATATCATTTCGTGAGGCTACCCTATTACATGGTCTTTTAGAGGCTGACAATAGTTTGGAATTGTGTTTATAAGAAGCAACAATGTACCAAATGCCTTCTACTTTACGTCATCTCTTTGCAACAATATTAGTTTATTGTAATCCTAGCAATTGTAAGATCTTATGGGAGAAATTTGAAGTTGTTATGTCTAAAGATTACAAGAATGTTTATGGCATGACTAGATGACAGATTAGGATTAAGATGCTCCAAAGTATAAATTTCACACTTGAATCAATAGGTAGGAATATTGCTTCTTATGGTATTACAGACAATCAAATCACTTTGGATGAAGAGATAGAAGTATCAAAATAGATAGAAGATAAGTTGAATATTGTTATTTGAAGAGGATACCCTTGTTGCATCAATGTTAAATAGTGCTTAGAAACAAGCAAATGATATTATACTAAATAGAGTGTTCTCAGAAAATCATGACTTTTTTTTCATTGATGGTCCTGGTGAAATTGACAAAAACTTTTTATACCTTTCAATTCTTTCTACGATTAGATCAAAGTGTTTTGTTGCTCTTGCCACTGTAACCTTAGGTGTAGCTACTTCTATATTACCTGGTGGTAGAATTGTACATTCTCGGTTCAAGATTCTAATTAATATTGATGACAATACTACTTGTAACGTCAGCAAACAAGGTAGGCTTGCTAAGCTGTTGCGAATTGCCAAATTAATAATTTGGGATGAGGCAACTATGGCAAGAAGACAGTCTATTGAAGCTTTCAACAGAATGTTGCAAGATGTGAATGACTCTCAACTGCCTTTTGAGGAAAAGTAGTTGTTTTTGGAGAAAATTTTAGGTAGGCTCTACCCGTTATACCTAAAGCAACAAGAGAAGAATCAATTGATGCGAGCTTACTTAGATCAAAATTATGGGAGGTATTAGCAAAAATTAAATTGAAAGAAAATGTAAGAGCCAAGTTTGATAATTCATTTTATGAGTTTTTGTTACGTATTGGTAATGGAATAGAGCCTATTATCAAAGAAGACGAAATAAAATTACTATCACAAATGATAATTCCATACATATATGATGTACATTCTTTAAATTTTCTCATAAATTTTATATTTTCAAATTTAGAGGTTTACGTTGATAACTTAGAGCTTATGATACATCGGGCAATACTGACTCCAAAAAATTATTTTGTGAATGAGATAAATAATATTTTCATTGATAGATTTTCATAAAGCATAACAGAGTATAAGAGTTTTGATAAACCATTCAATCCAAGTGAATGAGGCCAATATGAAGATTTTTTAAATAGCTTAACTCCAAATGGGCTTCCTTCTCACATATTGATCTTAAAACCAAACTTCCAATTATATTATTACAAAATATTGATTCCATTGGTTCTGTTGATGCCTCTAATAGTGATTCTACAAAAAGTATTGTCTACCAAGAGTTGTTAGAATTAGTGCATAATGCTTGACATTTCTGATTACACGTTTGATATGTTTCCACAAATAGTATGCATCTTTTATTTTTTTCCTCTTGTACTTCGCCATAAACTGCTCCCTTGTATATTTACCACAAATAAATTCTCCTCTTATACGTTTAATATCAAATAATCATTTGCAATAATAATTTGAAATTTAATCATGGCTTTTACTTCTAAATCTTTCTTTTTTGGTTTCTATTTTTTTTTTGTTTGTGTTTGTGGCTATAATCTTTTGTTTATTTTTTGTTGGTATTTTTTGTGGGTGTAACTTTTGATTTCTTTTAATATTCATAGTGTGTTGGGGCATTTAAGAAGATTTTCGTTGCTGCTTTTAAGAACAGAAAATTGTGCATGCAGTTTTGTAAGAGTTAAATTCCAAAGTGCTTTCCTTTTATTTTTACTTTGTTGTTGATTTCTTTTCTATTATGTTTACAAGTTATGAGTATTTTTCGTTTTCCATTTGATTAAAATGAAAATTTTTTTATATTTGTTTCAATGGTGCGTATTTCTTCTTATTATTGATTGTTAAAATTTTGTATTTCTTTGTCTTGTCTCTTTGATTGATTGACATATCGCTAAGAAGAAATATAAACCTTTGTGAGGTTACAAATTTTGAATTAGAATGTCTTCTTTTATTTTCTCTATTTCTAATGTTAATTCCCTATCATTGGAATCCCTTCTCCCTACCCCAGGTCTTCCCTCCTACAAGAAACAAAAAAAAGAATAAGAAAGAAAATGAAATTCATATAAGTTCTATTATCATTTCATATTTCCTAGCTTTCAATTATGAGATGTCAGAACTAGAAAATACTGCAATTTTGCGAGCTATTACTTTTTGTGTTTAACATTTTCAAATTATGTAGTCTTACATATTTTGTATCTTATTCACCTATCTTTTATCTTTTTATGGATCAATTGATAAATGCCTATAAAATTTTTATGAGTAATTATTTTATATTACTTTGTAGCTTGTAAATTGAGTTGGTAGATAATGGTGATTAATGCTAAATGGAAAGCTATTCTGAAAATTGGATTTCTAAAATTAGTAGTTGTTTAAGGGCTTGGGAAATATAGGTATTTGTTGTTGTTATGAACAGATGTGTAAGTAGTGGTTAAGCTTTTTTAAAAACTTTGATCATTGAAAATCCCATGTGAAGACTAGAACAAAGAAAAAATTTAATTTTCAGTCCACGTACTTGTTCTGTTGGGTAGCAGTCCTAAATTTCTAATTTATAGTTTATTTTGCCACAACACATTCAAAATGGAAGTATAGTTAAAATACATTGATAAGATCACTGAAAAGAGCAAAAATTGGACAATCCAAATTTGTGTTCTTGAAAAAGGATATCCCCATTCTTCACAATCAAGTCCAAAGAAAAATCAAAGATTCGTATTTGGAGACTCCAGAGTAAAAATTGCCACTTTTCACTTACATTATTTTTACATTAATGAAAATTTCCAATATCTTTAAAACCTTTAATTTTTCATGTAAGGCACAAGAGTCCAAGCAACTATATTTGGACGTGACATTCAAATATTTGAAAATTCGCTTGCCTTGTTGAAATGGTACTATGTTTCTAATGCTATAGTGAGGCCAATTTTACCAAAGTATTGACTTGTTGAAAATCATCTCCAATGGGTCATTAATAGCAGAACTCTTGTTGAAGAAGTTACGAATGTTACAGTCAACAAGATCACAAACAAATTCAACTTTGTTCTATTTTTTGATCTTTCAAAATATGTTGACACAGTTTCACAGATTGGTAAAATATATACTGCACTTATAAAATACTTATTCCTTGTTTTTCCTACATTATCATAAAAAAAAAATTATATTTCACAGATGTGATTGCACTAGCAATAAAAATCTTCCCCGGAGACAAATAGAGACCAGAAACAGTCCATCAACTATTCAAGAAATCCTGTTCATCAGTCAATAGTAAAATTCAACGTGTTACTATTAATTTCATGCAAGATATTTATTCCCTTAATTGGTTATCCTAATTTTTTAATTTACATAAAAAAATTTCAAACAATAATTATCAACATTAATTTTTTTCTATTATTTTGTCTTCAATTACGATTCTTGTGATATTTTAGATCTAAACCACTGTTTCTTACAATGTGGGATCACTTTGTGTCAAATGAATGTTTTGCCATAGAAGAAATTATAGACTCGTTTCCTGTCGTGGTTGCAATGCGCCTTAAAGTTGTATCCTTCAATGGTAACCTAATATGTAGCCTCTCTCTCTACACTTTTATTGGAGAACATTAAATTATTTTAATAATATAGCAATCTCATGAATTTTGCAGGTTTATCTTTATTTACCAAATCATCCAGTTCATTCTTGATAAATCCTACTCTTCGTGAAGCATCTGAATTGCATGCATGGTAATTTTAAATTATATAAAAATAATAATAACACAGTTACTCTTCTTCTTTTATGTCTTCATCGTTTAATCATTTCTATTGCTTATGTAAAATTACATAAACTAATAGCAAAATCATTCTCTTCTTTTATGTCTTCATTATTTGTTCTTATATACTGCAAAGGTCTGTCGAAAGTGAAAATCAAGTGAAAGCTACACTCACTGAGGATGCATTCTTGTGTTTCCCTGCCAAACTTAGATTTCCCAAGGCTAATGACATAGTGCCTATCACTGAGATTGCAAATGTGGAGGATAATATAATGATCAATATCCCTTTTAATTACCATGCTAGTCTTTTCCTTTTTTTCTTTATTATTTATTTGTCTCCAACTAACTAAACTTTTTACCATTATAGAAACTATTCTGGATTAAAGCTTCGGTATTCGTAGTGAAGTTTGATCAAAGCTTTTGGTACATGAGTTGTGGTAAATGTTTCAAAGGTATAGCTATACAATATGGTAGGGTCTTTAATTGCATCCACTGTAATCGTCAATCTGTTGTAGTAGAGCCAAGGTATGTAGCTACATTTATAGTACTTTTTATGATGCTATATTTTTAAAAATATTTCCTTTATTATTATTTGCTTCTCTATATTCACTACCTGTAAGTTACTTCTTATTTTTTAAATAATTATGGTACTCCCTCACAATCAATTTTAACAAATGAAACAAAATATTTGCTTTGTCTTAGTTTTCAATTCTTCAAATCTATTATTTTCTTAGTTAATTTGATATTTCTTTTGGTTTATCCAGTATCATCTAATCTTACCTCAAACATGCTCTGCAATTCAAATTTTTTAGTTTTTTTTTCCCTTTTTACCGTTTGAGCTTTTTGATTATCTCTACCTCATTCTTCTTATTTCTTATATATCGTTGGTACTCACTTACTAGCAATTTTCAACAAATCAAACAAACTATCTTCTTTGTTCCAGTTTCACTCATTCTGATGGTTCTTTTCTTAGTTGATTTTGTATTCATTTATTTAGTGTTATTTGGTCATGCATTTAATGTTATATAAACTCCATGTTATTTCTCCACCAATTGAACTTTCTGTCTATTTATTACATCATAAAAAACTATAATTACAACATCTACATCAAACTGAATCATTAATATGTTTACATTCTTTTTACAACCTGAAAAAAAATGAAATTCTCTATTGTAGATGTCAATTTGAGGTAGAGCTTTAGGATGATTCTGCCACCAATGTTGCTACCTTGTTTGGAAAAAATGCCAAAAATTTTATTCCCATTCACAGCTATGAATTTGATGGAGAATACAAATGAGGTATTCTCACATAAAATTTTATGTGTTGTGAATATAATTCTTAATACTAACAAACATACAATTCATTCCATTTGTAAATAAGATGGAATTATTGATGCAAAGGCATTCAAAGACATTTTAGCCACTCAACAGCTATTAATTCTGCTAAAACCATATCAATATGAAACTCAAGAAGAAGCTCATCAAAAGCTAAACATCATCTATGTTGAAGATATTTCAGTGGAAAGCTCATTTTCAAATGCCCCTCCATGATAGAAAAGAAAACAAATCTAATAATATGTAAAATAAGTATGTAAATAATATATACATATATATATATATATATATGGAGAGCTTTCATCTGTACTGCTCTTCTTCCTTAAAAGCTAGAAGACAATAATTTTTGTAATATCTTTTTTTGTTGTAGGCAACATAAGGAAGCTTTGTCTCCTTTGACATATTAATATTAGCATATAAATAGTGATAGTGTTCTTAAGAATATAAGGAACTTATCTAACTGCCAATGTTCCTCACATAATATTGGAAGCTTCCTTTGATTGCCTATAATGTATATAATGCCATAATGGTTAATATATATATATATATATATATAAGATAAACAGTGGAATGTTGTTCTTACTGAAAATCATTTTTTGGATTCATTATTTGGTTATGCTTTCTACTCATGTGATTATAGTTTTACTCATCCTCTAATTATGTTTGCCAAAGCATTGGTCTATTTAACAAGGAACTAATTAATCTTCTCTTAGTTGCTCTTTTCTTAGCTATTTATGTGTAAAGTAAGTTCCATCACATTACCTTCTAATGAACCTAAACAATGGCAAACCAAAACACAGATATACATTTTATCACAAGCCAAAACACAAAAGTGAGCCTCTTTAAATATACAAAATAGTTATTTTGTTTTTTTTTTTTTAATTTCTTTAGCAATACACATAGATACATTTTATAAACTCTTCTATCTTATCTCTATTGTTTAAGGTCTCTCTATAGTAATTGTGTGTACTCTATATGCATATAAAAGGATATGAACATTTTAGCATGATTTTAAACATGCCCTAATATCAAACTACTCTATTTAAATGATAACAATTACTTGACTAACAATATTCTTGACATTTTGCTAAAAATCATAACTTTTATCTTAGCTTACTGTTTTCTAATCCAGTCTTACACATACAAAGAACCGTAATAGGTTAAAGATACTTTGTTCATTCAATACATGCATGAGCCACTTCTATCTCTATTGCTCAATGAATTCTATTAGAAGTTAAAATTCACACATAACAATCAATAGCATCGCATCATTTATATTAGACAATCACTAGAACATTGCTCCTTTTTGTTTTTCATTATTCTTATTTCCATTTTTAGTTACTTTCACTGCTTCATATAAGAATAACATTTTTACTTTATTTTTCCGTCATTCCTTTGATGAAGTGGCATATTATTGTAGCTAGAGTGGTTGTTTCCCACTTGCTCCCCTCATTCATTACTATGCATTTGTGGTAGAGACCGATTCAGCTCTTGTTAGAAATTTTTTTTTTTCTACTCAACACAGGCCAACTATTCGTGCCTTAAAAAAATTTATTTGGCTATGATATAGACTCTAAATTGGAGATGATAAAGCTTGCGCCTAATTATTGGTAGGGTAACTTGGATGGTCAACAGACATTAACTACTTGATGCTTCTAATTGGCTGGCTATCAGCCTTTCATCATCCAATATAGATATGAACCAATAAATTCATGTCGAATATCCTTTGCATGTCGAATATAGATATGAACCAATATAGATATAAACATGTCGAATATCCTTTTTACAGTTTTACTTCATTAAAAATAATCCCATCAATAAATTCTTTACATCCACTCCTTTCAATCTAACAATATTTGTGATATATGTCATCATTTTTATTTTGTCCATTATCTCAAAATTGCAACAACATATTTGTATAGTTATATTATATATATCCATATTTTCCTTTTGAGTTTGTTTCGAACATATCTAACAACTTTTCTTAAGATACATTAGTCTATCTTTCTATTTTCTCTCTATATAAAAAGAGTCGTTGCCCTTTTACTGCAGTCGTATGATCAGACCATTTTCCAATGACAATTTTTCCCTTGAGGTTTGCTTCGAGCTACAACATGTAACCTCTAAAGTACTTGCACAGCGTTGTTACGATTTTTACCCTCAACTAAACCAATATGCCAATGCTTTGTTAGCTGCTTATTGTGGAATAAAGTGGTCTTGTCTGGGTTGCTTTTTGCTTTAGAAGGATGATGCATGGATTTGGATTGCCCACGTCACTGTTTCACAATGCTTGACGATATCAAAGCAAATCAGAGAGATAGGAGGGATGGTTTTTCTCTAGTGCTTTGATTTTGTTTTTCTGCTTCATCTGATATTTCTCTCCATAATGTTATTTCAGGTTGGTTTGGAATCTGCAATAAGTGTTCAACTCTTCTTGCCTCAAAAAATTTATTAGGCTATGATATAAACTCTAAATTGGAGATGATAAACCTTCCATCTAATTGTTGGTAAGGTAACTTAGACGATCAACAGACATTAACTACTTAATGCTTCTAATTGGTAACCAGTGTTGTAACCACGATTATGGTGATCAACCTTTCATCACCCAATACAAATATGAGCAATTATAAATATGTAGAATATGCTTTCTATAGTTTTACTTCGTTATAAAGAATCCCATTAATAGCTTCTTTACAACAACTCCTTTCAATCTAACTACTTTTCTTAACATGCATCAGTCTATCTTTACATTTTCTTTGTATATAAAAAAACTTGTTGCCCCTTTACTGTAGTCAATGCATGTTCTGAATGTGTTTGTTTGATCTGGTATTGATCTATTTGTAGTACTTTTTCATCTTTGGTTCTATTTGGATTATTCGATGGTTTTTTCCTTGCTTGATTTGATATTTACTTTAATTTTTTTGGCTTTTCAAATTTGTTGTGTTTTTTTTAATCTCAGTCATTTGAGGTGTTTCTGTAGTTCTTTTCATACTTTTGTTTGGGTTAGATTTTGTGATGGGTCTTTGTTTGTTTGGTTTGGTATTTGGTTTGGTTTACTCAGCTCTATTTTCAGTTAACATAACATTAATCAAAATTTAAGCTACTCTTTTATGAAACTCGGTAGATAAATATAGCTAAATCTAAATTAACAACATAATCACATAAGACAAATTTTCACAACTATTCATAAACATCACAGTACAAAATACAAACATGTACGCTCTTTGGAGCATCTAAAGCATCATGAATTATATGTATTAACTAATGCATTGTTTATTTTTAAAATTTACATATACAATTTTTGGTTCAACACCATACAACTATAAAATGCATTAGTTAACAAATATAAAATTATTATGATTTAGTTGCTTTAAAAAGCATTAAAACAAATCCAAAAATTAAAATTTCACATGAATACTTACAACATTTCTCATTTTATCCTCTCTAATATCTAATTAAACAAATCTTAATATTGGTGTTTCACATGAAAAAACACTATATTACATTAGCATCTTTACATGAGAAATACTAATCTTAATGATTGTCAAACATACACTTTCATCAACAACTATCTATTCATGTCAAATTTTTATCAAAACACACACAACACTTTTATACATCAATATTCATGTTAAATCAATACATCTTCATTTCATCTACTGTAAACTAACATACATTAAACAAAGATGATCAATAGTATTACATAATAAACAATGATGAAGTCAATGATTCTCCTATGGATAAGCAAAACAACACAATTGTGATTTTTTTCTTTCTTTTCTTTAATAATATTGTTATTTAGAAGAATTATAATTAACATACCTTATCCATAGGAGTCTCAATAACTTCATATTTACTTATTGTAAGTACCCTATTTTTGCCCGCTCGGCAATCTTCGGCTTGATTGAACTCCGTTTCAAAACTTTATAAGCACATTCAAGCCCAAATCAATTTTCAAACCCTTATCCAATCAGTCAACCGCTTCTCAGGCCTGCTAGGCCTAATAACCAAACCTACCCCTTGGGCCTCCAGGCACGTATTGAGAAAGTTCAAAATCCCTCAAAACAGTAAGTTCACCCTTCCAAAATGTTACTAAATTGTATCACAGACGCTCCGCAAATATGTCCTTTTATGCACGCTTCCCGAGATGATATCGTGCACTCCCGAAGACAATTTAAACTTTTTGAAAACGTAAAGTTCACAAGAAACCCTAGGAGAACATTGTGGGTGCAGTTGATTCTCTCGAAACCTTCCCAGTTGGCTCAATTATCGAGACAAAGTTTAAACGAACATTCCCGATGGCGGAGCGTATGCTACATGTGCCCAGATTTTGATCAAATTGACCAAAGTTCGATCAACCGTTAGGATTTAACCAGTATAATTGGTGCCACGTGTCATTCTGGCAATGGAACAGTACTGATGCATGTGCTACATGCACTAAGGTAAATTTTGGCCAGGCGCATGTTGCATATGTGCTAGGCCTATTCTAGATTGCCCATAAATACCAGCACTCCCCCTTGTATATTCCAAGTCCGAAATTGATGCGAAGCTCTGCTAAAACTGCTCCAAAACCTCGAATTCTTACATATATTCCACCCCTCCAACACTTAGGCTAGATTCCACCTCCCTCAAGGCCATTCACTTCACTTACAAAGCCTTATACACCACTAAACACTCCCTTCCAACCCCTTAAGCCTTCTTGAATTCAAGATCCAATCAAGACACCCATTAAAGACTACAAGTGTGTTGAAGGCAAAAAGTGGTATCTCTTTTACATTTGTGTCTTCCCTCACTCTCCTCTTCTCCCCCTTAGCCTACTTAGGTTATTCTCTATTTTAATCCCCATTTTTAACCTCCCTTTCTTGCATGCTTGAGCCAAGAAGGCTCTTAGTCCATGCCTAGAGGAAAGCAAGTGAGAGTCACCGTGTAGGGGGATCTCTCACTAGCATACTTTAAGATGGTATGGCCTAGGAGCCCCTTGATTTTGTGGTGTAGCCTAAAAGCCTTGTATGTATTCACGATCCCTTTGCATTTTGCTAACTTGATCATGTCTTGTGTGCTTTGCTTCATTTTCATGTTTCTAACCATGTGCCACAAAGCTTGTATTATTCTTGTTTCCATGGCATTTTCAAGTTCAACATTCCTCTTAAAAAAGGTTCTAAGAGTTGGTCCCTTGAAGTTTAGAATGAGACCTTAGGAATCATGCCTTAGAAAATCCCCACTAATCTCTAACTCACACTTTTGCATCCTTGCATTTCAATTTGCATAAAAGTTATTTTCAAACTCTCTAATTTCCAAGGCTTCCATTCTTTCAAGTTTAGTGATTGGAATGGCCCTATGGAATCCTCTCTGGAGTGGTCTCCCTTCTATATTGGCCATAGGAGCCTTAAATTGTTAGAATGATCCCCTTCTTTTTTTATTCTTGCACACAAGTGGTTTCCAAACTCTTTGATTTCCAAGGTTTCCATTCTCTCAAGTTTAGTGGTTGGAATAGCCCCATGGAACACTCTCTTGAGTGGTTTCCCTTTTATTTGGCCATAGGAACCCTCTCTTGTTGGAATGGTTTCCTTCAAAAATGGTTTTCATCATCCTTTTTCAAAAGTGGTTTTCAAAAATTCATTATCTCCATCTTTACATTAAAAATGGTGTTTTAAAAAGTTGTCATCATCATGTTGATTTTTTTAGATTTCATACACTTGTCAAGATAATGGTGATAATGGTCATAAGGAAACCTTCCTTGGAATAGTCTCCAAACATCAATCATAGAAACAATACTCTTGGCTAGAACCAAATTTTCATAAAAATGATCTTCAAAAGGTATGTCAACCAAAATCCTTTACATGACATAAGTTATTTTCCAAAAACCTTTCCAAAAGTGTATGAAACCACCTTTCAAAACTATCTTCCAATCCAACTCTAGGTTAACTTGACCCTAGTTATCCAACCCTAGGTTAACTTGATCCTAGTTATCCAACTTTAGGTTAACTTGACCCTAGTTGCCTAACCCTAGGTTAATCTAACCCAAGTTAGTTAATCTTAGGTTAACTTGACCTTAACTGTCTAACCCTAGGTTAACTTGACCCTAGTTATCCAACCCTAGGTTAACTTGACCCTAGTTGCCTAACCCTAGGTTAATTTAACCCAAGTTAGTTAACCCTAGGTTAACTCGACCCTAGTTGTTCAACCTTAGGTTAACTTGACCTTAGTCACCTTAACCCTAGGTTAACCTAACCCAAGTTAGTTAACCTTAGATCACCCCTAGCCTTAGGTTGACCCCAACCTAGGTTAGTATACTTCAAGGTTCCAACTCATAGACCCCTTTTAAATGGTCTCTCTCTTTAAAACTACTCTCATGACTCACTTTTTCAAAACCTCCTACCCTCTTGAGATTTCAAAAGGCCAACTCCATTACCCCTTCAAATCCCCTACACTCCAACTTCAAGGCATTTTCAAAAATATTTTTAAAGGGTCACAAATCTAAGGTGTCCCTAGCCCTCTTATGGTTAAGGACCCCAAGGATGGTGATATATCAAGAGCAACCTCCAAGGTTGTCCATATTAGGACTCCAAACCCTTAGCCATTTTCAAAAGCCACTTTCAAAAACTAATTTATCAAAACATTCCAAAGTCATACCTCAAAGGTTTTCAAAACAAGACTTCAAAAACACTCTCAAACTCTCTTGAGTTACGCCAAATCATTTACCAAAAATCCCTTGATTTGATCCAAGAATATTTTCAAAACACTCCGCTATCCCATTCCAAGTCAAAGCTCTCAAGACCACAAAGCGTCTTCAACTTTTTCAAAGACCTCAAAGTGTCTTAAACTTTTCCAACGATCTCAAAGTGTCTTCAAACTTTTCAAAGGCCCTAACGCGCCTACTTTCCATCGGGCTCTTGCCCGAACTACGATTAACCTGATTCTCGCCAAATGAGATACGTAGGCAACCTAAAATGGTGCGGTCATAACTTCTATTTCAACTCCAACCCCCTTTTCAAAAGTTTCTATCAATCCCAAATTTCTATCTCAAACTTCTTCAAAACTCTCATGTTTTCCAACTTCTTCCAAGATTTGCATCATGCAATCATTCATCCCAAAAGTGATGACTAAACCCCGTTTTCAAAATTCTAGAGTGGATATTAATTGGGCAATGGTAACCGGTTATTCTAGTTATTGAACAAAAGGGTGATTAGACATGTAAGTACCGAAAGGGCAGGGTAGGGTGATGATCCTAGGATATTTTTCCTACAGGTAACCAACCTTTGGACCATAGATTTCTGTTTTTGAATGACCAAAATGAAGTTATTTTAAAAAACGGCTTAACTTTCCAAAGGTTGCCAAGCAACCTATTTTCACAAAAAACCCTCTCTCTCTCGAGTTTTTCAAAACCTTTGTCAAAAACCCTAAGTTTAATCTTCGGATTAACACTTAGTTTTAGGTGACCTAACTCACCTTAATCAAGTTAGGTGGTGACTACTATTTTTATAAAAAAGCCCTTAATCAAATTAATTTTCAATTCAAACCTAGTCGCACTTGTCTTTCTAAGAGGATGAGTTCTAATAACAGAGTTCTGTGTTTTTGGTCTCCGAGCCGAAAAGACCTTGGACACCCAAAAACCGAGGCGCGACACTTATCTTACAATACTATTGATCAAATAACATACTCACACCAATAGCTCTTAATTTCTTTTCTATAGTTTTACATGCACAATTTTTTTTTCATATATTCTTTATAAAGCTAACGCTTCAAAATTACAGCCTGTTGAAATAGAACTAATTTTTAAGAAACATTATCCTTCAAATTTGAAACTATTGATCCCATGTTGTTGAAAATGCAATTTTTCTATTTGACAAGTCAAAATCTATCAAAAGATGATCTTTATCAAAGATAACGGGCTTCTCCACTAGTAGTCCTTAAAAGAGGAAATACAAGTTCTAATAATTGAGTCAAAACTTTGATAACTGTGCCTTTGTTTGGTTGTTCTTGCATACTTCTACTAGTTCAGAATGGGCTTTGGTGCAACAACAGTAGATTTTCGTTGAAGGTGATATGAATTACTTTGCGAAAAAGGAAAAAATAATTTGAACTGGTACCAATCCCAAAAATAAAAATTCAAGGTACAGAGACAACTATACCTCTTTTGTGGAATGAAAAGCAAGCCAAAAGTCACGTAGTAAAAATATTGGCATGATACTAAAGAAAGAGAGGTAGGATTAGTAGTTCAATTTTCACCTTGTATAAAAAAAGAAAAAGAAAGAAAGAAAGAAAGTGAAATAAGGAGTAAACGTAGTCCTGAGTTATCTAGCACTGCAACCATAACAAAACTCAAGGCCATGTTTGTTTTGGGGGACAAGGGGTGGCTCTTGTCCGGATGTAACTAGCGTTTGTTTGCATTTTAAGTGTCATAATATTATGTTCAGACCAGATGATATATCCCACACCTATGGAACAAAATTATTCTACGAGGGGGATGGGATGGCATCTCCCGGGACACACCACATGGGATAAGGAGCTGTTATTACACCCTCAAAAGTTATTTTCCTAGAAATAAAGCTATCTCTTTCTCTCATTCTCAATTGTCTTTGTCATACACATTATGAACTTGAAGTTGAAGCAACATCGCAAATCTCCATCTCCGTCTCTAGTGCTTTGTACTCCTTCTCTGATGAGTTATATCTCATTCTTATCCGGTGAGTTACACATCATCCTTCTCTGGTGAAATGGTATATCTCCCTCTCTCTATCTTTTTCTCCCATATTCCTTCATTTGTTTTCCGGTTTATCTCCCTCTCTCTATCTTTATGCTACTGATCATTACATTCTGTTAAAAAATCTTGAAGGTTTTTTATTTATTTTATTTTAAGCTATGTTGGAATATTGATATCAAATTTTAATTAGAAGAAAAAACTGGCCAAAAAAAAACCAAATATGGTCAAATATATGTAAGAGAGAGAGAGACAAAATTTTGGCTATAGCTAAATATGTATATAATTGGTTGGGAATTTCAAGTTTTCCTTGGAGGGGCATGCTAGAAATTTTAAATGTTTCCATGGGTAATTCTTCTTTTTACCAACTTATCTTGTCCATTGTCCTTTTCAACAAACGTGGGACGGCCAGGATAAATCATATCCGAAGCCCTTATCCTATGACACACCAAACATGGGATAAGTAAGTTTTATCTCACGCAGTATTCCATGATACAATCTCCTAGAATTCCATATCTAAGAGATTGTATCCCACTTTATTCCATCTTCCAAAACAAACAAGTACCAAGTGTGTAATACTCTCTCTCTCTCTCTCTCTCTCTCTCTCTCTCTCTCTCTCTCTCTTGACATAACCATATTTGGACCATGGAGATCAAAGCCCTGCCTCCTTCGATGAAATTATATTTAGGCCTTATACATTTTGAATATTTATAAATAAAAAAAATGTATATTGGTCCAATTTTTTAAAAATTGGACTATTGAGCTAACCGAAAAAGAGACCCAGTGACGGGTCACTAGTTCAATCGTCATGTCAACTATTATTTACTCATGATGCCATAATTATATCATTAATTTATTTATTAATAGTAATTGTGGGCTAAATTAACCAGAAAGCCCAGGAGATGAATATGCCAAGCCCAATCTAAATAGGATAAGTCCGACAAGGTGAATTAAGACCAAAGGGTTCGATAGGCAGGTCCAATGGGCAAGAGCCCCATGCCAACCTGAACTAGGACATTTATGTTGACTCTATGCCTTGATTTTGATGATAACAAAACTTGGTTTAGTTGTCTAATTTCTCCACTTAGTGTGCAGATTATTTATGATCTTAATCTCTCCTAAGGATGTGATTTCAAGGTTAACTTATTGGAGAATATTGAAGCTTATTGGAATTGAGAAGCTTTGTTGAGCAAGATGGGCTGTAACCTTGAGAAAAAACATTTCAACAAGACTATCTTCAAATGAGTTCTTGAAGAGATTGAAGGTGCTAAAGATCAATTGAAATGCATATCACAAGTCTTGGAAGATCTCTTGGAAGGTGTCGCACCCAGATTTTTCGCACTCGAGGAATACACATACAAGTGGAAAAAATACTGTACTCTCTCGTTAGAACTCATCCTCTTAGAATGACGAGTGCGACTAAGTTTGAATTGAAAATTGATTTGATTAAGAGTTTTTGAAAAACAATTTTGAGTCGCCACCTAACTTGATTAAGGTGAATTAGATCACCTAAAAACTAAGCACAATATGAAGATTACACTTAGGGTTTTTGAAAATAAGGTTTTTTTTTTAAATACTTCCTCAAGAGAGAAATTTTTTTAGAAAACAGGTTGTTTGGCAGCCTTTTGAAAAAACACAAGCCCTTTTTGAAAATAACTCCATTTTGGTCTTTGAAAACAGTGATTCTAGATTCGGAGGTTGATTACGTGTAGGGAAGACACACTAAGCCATCACCCTGCCCCGCCCTTATAGTACCAACATGTCTATTCACCCTAGATTCACCCATTATAGTCCTTGATTAATAAATATCCAATACTATCCACTTTAGAAAAGAATTTTTAGAAAGAAATTGACATGAAGCATGATATGCAAATGCAATAGAAAGATTTGATTCGAAAATAGATTTGAAAAGAACTTGATTTGATGTTGGAAACAGATTTGAAAAGACAGATTTGAAAGAATGATTTGATTTTGAAAATTGATTTGAAAAGAAGAATTGAAGTTTGAAATTGGAAAGAAAGTTTTGGAAATTGAAATTGAAGATTTGAAAATAAATTTTTGGAATTGGAAGTTTAAAAAAGATTATGGAAATAGAAACCTTGAAAAAGGTTGTGACCCCACCCATGAGGGTTGCCTACGTATCCCTTTTTAGGAATCAGGTCAGTCGTAGTTCAGACAAGAGTTCGATAGAAAATAGAAGATTTGATTTGAAAAAGAGATTTTGATTTGAAAAAGGGCTTGATTTGAACTTAGAATAGAAGATTGGAAATTGGAATTTGGAATTGAAAAGATTGGACTTTAATTTGGAAAGATAGAACTTGAGAAAAGAACTTGGACTTGTTTTGGAAAGATTAAGTTTTGGCAGACTTAGACTTAGGAAAGACAAGATTTAAAAAGAACTTGAGATTAAGAAGGATTTGATTAGGAAGTTTTATTTAGAAAACATGGAGAGTTGGAGTTTAAGAAAGATTGAATTTAGAAAATCTTGAAATTAAGAACGTTTCAAAATAGGAAAGTTCCATTTTAAGAAAGTTTCGAATTAGGAAAGTTTCATTTTTGGAAAGTTATAAATTAGGAAAGTTTCATTTTAAGAAAGGTTTTGAAATTAGAAAGTTTTGAATTTAGAAAGTTTCGAATTAAGAAAGCTTCGAATTTAAAAAGTTTTAGATTTGGAAAGATTTGAAATTTAGAAAAGTTTAGAATTTTAAAAGGATTTGAAGTTTGAGTTTTAGAAATACTTGAAATTAGGAAAGATTTGAAAACTTAGAATTTGGAAAGGTATGAAATTAGGAAAGGTTGGAATTAGGAAAGATTTGGATTTCTATTTCTTAAAACAAAAGATTGGATTTAATTTCTAAAAAAGAAATGATTTGATTTTGTTTCCCAAAAAACGGAGAGTTAGATCTAATTTCCTAAATGGGGAGATTAGATTTGGTTTCCTAAAGGGAAGATTGGATTTGGTTTGTTAAAGGGAAAAGTGGATTTGGCATGGAATTGGAAGGTGAAGTTTTAGAAATCCTAGATTTGGAAGTCTATGATTTGATGCAGAAAATAAGTTTTAGAAATTGACATTTTTGATACAAAAAAAGAAGGTTTTGGAAACATAGGTTTTAAGGCAAGATTAAAAATCATGTTTTAGGAAAGAAAACTAAGGTTTCTTAATCATTTGCTCTAGAGCTTGACTTGGACTCCAAGGCAAAGAGTTTTTTGAAAAATAAAACTTTTTGGAAGGAAAGATTTTTGGAAAGAGATCCTAGCAAAGAGTTTTTAGGAAGTAAACTTGAGAAGAGTTTTAGAAAGGAGATTTTGGAAGGTAAAACTTTCAGAGAGTTTTTTTGGAAATAGAAGTTTTGAAAAGAAGGCTTTTTAGGAAAAGAATTTTTCAAGAGAGTTTTTGGAAAAGAGACTTGAGGAGCGTTTTTAAAAAGTGAATTTTGAAGAGAGCTTTTTGGAAAGGAGTTTAAAAAGAAGTGTTGAAAAATAAATTTTTGAAAGGATTTTTTACAAAGCAATTTTTAGGAAGCTACTTTGGAAAAAGAGATTGGAAAGAGTTTTTAGAAAGCATGTTGGAAAAGAGATTTTTAGAAAGTGAGTTTAAAAAGATACTTTGGAGATGATTTGAATGTGGACTTTTGCAAGCCTCTAAAAAATATTAACTTTCCTAAAACGATTCTAACCATAAAAAGACTAGAACCATTTCAGAATTGTGGTTTTGAAAATAACAATGATTTGAAAATATGGACCATATTGATCACTTTAAATGTAAAACTTTTCTAAGGCAATCCTAACCATGGGAAGGCTAGAACCACCTTAGGATTGTGATTTTGAAAATAATTTTGAAAAAGAAAAGTTAATGCGAGTTTTGCAAAGAGTGTTGATGCAAGTTTTGAAAACAGGTTTGAAAACGAATTTCGGAGAGATGCATGACCATAATATGCACAATGCAAGTTGGAGTCGTGAACATACAAGGTTAAAGGTTTCACCACATAATCAAGGGGCCTGAACCCACGTGGTCTTCGGTTAGACTAAGAGAAAGCCCCCGACACGGTACTTTTAATAGCCTAATCCTACACATGAACTGGGGAATCCCTTGTTTCAAGCATGCAAAAAAGGGGGAAAAGAAGATGGGGGATTAAAATAAAAGAAAATCCAAGTGGGTAAGGAGAGCGAAGAGAGAGGGGGGAATTGCGTAAATGTAAATAGAAAGCCTACCTTGTATTTTCTTTATTTTGCTTGGTTATGCTTGTTTTCTTTACTTCGATCTTTGCTTTGCTTTGCATCAGTCTTTGAGAGCTTGTTGTGATCTTCGGGAGCTTCGGAATTGCAGTGCTTCAAGTCTTCAATGGAGGCTTTGGAGACTAGTATATAAGTGTATATGAGTGTATGTGAGTATATGGTGGCTAGGGTTTGGTGTATAGAGGCTAGGGTTTGAAAAACCTAAAGAAAACTAGGGTTTGGAGAGGCTTCAAGCTCTATGTATCGAAGAGGAGAGTTTTTAAACTGAGTTTGTGGACTCTTTTCATGCTGGAAGAGGTTCTATATTTATAGACAGAGGAGTGCACTGGCTCCTGCTATAGTGGCTCTAGGCCAAAAATTACACTCGCGCCACTAGGAGTGGCGCCAGGCCATTTTTTTGCTTGTAGTGGCGCCATCCATTTAGGAAATGTTTAAGGTCGGCAAGCAACATATCTTTAGAAGATTTGGACACTTGTACTAGTGACTACCATGTAATTTTTAGCCTGTCTTTACTAGGAGTGACTCTAGAAGGTTCGGGAATGATTTTAAAGGGCCAGGAATAGCCCGAAAGATCAGAAAGGGACAAGAACCCTAAGAATAGTGTCTCGGGGGTAGTAGACTTAAAAAATGATGACAAGATGTGTTAGAAAGGTTAACCAGACCATTAGGGGCAAAACGGTCAATTGGACTGAAAAACTACTAGGATAGACTTGGAATGTCCCAAAAGAAGACTAAAGACTTGGAAACATCACTTAGAATGTCCCAGAAGGTTACCGGTTTGATACCTAGAACCGGTGTGGTTAGAAAAGGCGATCGGCCCATTAGGGGCAAAATAGTCATTTTGCATCAAGTTTGCCAAAACTGACTCAGAATGATCTGAAAAAGGTAATGGAAGGCTAGGGATACTATCAAAAGCATCCTCGGGAGGTTACCGGTTTGATACCTAGAGCTGGTATGGTTCTTGGAGCGCTCGGATGCTTAGGGACAAAATGGTCATTTGATTAAAGGGTCTCAGAATTGGCCCGAAACTTACTGGAAGACACCTAATCATGTCAGATCATCTTTGGGATGATATAGGAAGGGTGGACTTATCATTCTGAGGACTTAGGTACTTTTTCAAGAAACGTGCCAGAAAATGGCCCTAAGGGCAGTTTAGTCAATTTTCATCGGAGTAGGCTAGCAAGCACTGGTGTTGACCTGGATTTTGAGTGTTTCTACCACTCTGACGATGGTCCCGTGACACATGGGTTTGTTGGCAATTCCCTATATCGACCTGTTTACGAGTGTTTTCGCCACTCTAACGGTTGTAATGTTTACGAGTACTTCTGCTACTCTGACGGTTCGCGATCATTCTAGAGACTGCTTGATCTCGAAAAGCTGCTAGATGGACTTATCGCCTGAGGAATCAACTTTTTCGAAAGGTGTGCTGAATAACGGACATTTCTTTATTGGCAGGCTAGCAGGCGCCAACGGTGGACTATTCTACCATATCGGGGACTTGGGGTCTTGTCTCGGTCAACAAGTTTGAAGAGGCTTACCGTTCTGAAGATTTTTCTCAAAAAACGTGCCGGATTGGATGGTCTTACCACCTTGAGGAATCAAGTTTTTTGAAAGGCTTGCCAGATTTAATTGGAATTGGAATTGGACTTGAATTTGGATTTGAGATTAAAATGGGGACTTACCCTTTTCGAAAAGACATGCCCATTGGAATTGAATCGAACAATGACCCCAAGAGCATTTTGGTTATTTTGCCTCTATTTGGGCCTGGCAGGCCCGTGAAGTGATGGATTGACTGATTTAAGTTTGGAAAACTGATTTAAATTGGAATATATCCATATTGACTTGAACTCAAGTCTGGACGGACTGGAGACTGCCGAGTGGGCAAAAATGGGGTGCTTAGAGAAGGTTTGATGAAGTCTCAACAAACCAAGTGAAGCCATGATTGATTGAAGAAGTTCTCAAAAAACAACATGCATAGAAGGAGACATTTCAAGTCTTAGAAGCCTAATATGAAAAATCATTGAAGTGCTTGAGGTTTGGAAGAATGTTGAAGAAGACCTGCAAAATGAAGTTTATCAATTGGCAAAAGTCAACACATCGACTCCAAGAGTCGACATATGAAGATAGTGGCTTGAACTTGAGCTTGCCAAAGTTAAAGAAGTCGACACCTTTAGCTATAGGAGTCAACACATCCAGACAATGCCTTAGAGATACATGCTAGAACTAAAAGGAGTTGACACTTCGTTTATCAAGAGTTGACACATGGAGGCAGATTGCTTAAAAAGCTGTGTTCAGAATAGGAAAAAGTCAACACATCTAGCCGAAAAGTCGACCCATGCCACTGTGACGATTATATTTTTAAATGTTCTGAAACTCTGATTTTGCATTTAATGCAACCCTAACTACCTCTAACTGCTAGAATCAATGCTAAGGCATATATACAAGACCCCCACAGCATTTATACACAAGTGAAAACACATTTAAGCACAAATTTGAATATGAAAGCTCAAACTCTAATTGCTACAATTATTTTGCTGAGATAATGGGGGCATTTACTGAGCTTACACTTGTTTTATCCACTCTCTGAGAGAGATACGTTGTGTAAACCTCATTTACTCCATTTGGGTGGGTTTGCAAACCTGTGAGTTTGAGTGTTCTTGTTAAAAATACTTGTAACTTTGAGTAAAGCTTGGACAAAATCACTTGGGAAGTTTGAGAGCTTGAGAAAAGCTCTTATAAGAAGTGAGCTAGGCACTTGGTCAACTAGCACCTACTTTGTAATTCTTTATTATATAATGGAAAAGCTTTCAAAGGGGGGTCTTGGGGGTGAGGACGTAGGTGATGAGTTGTGGCTGAACCTCGGTAACTTGTTATATTCATTTAGTGCACTGATTTTCATTTTTTGTTTGAGATTACTTGATCACATTGCACACACACATTGATTCTACTATTACATTAATTAATCAATTTTTAGTTGGAATTATTTGAATTAATTTTTGAAACCCAATTCAGCCCTCCTCTTAGGTTGCACTCTTGGGTCAACAATTGGTATCAGAGCTTGTACTCTACATTTAAAGGCTTAATATCCTTAGAGTTAATCCATGACAACTATATTTGGAAGCTCTCTAGGTGAAGGTCAATCTACAAATAGTCCTCCTAAGTTCAATAGGACTAATTACAATTATTGAAAGAATACAAGGAGAACATATATCCAATCTGTCGACTATGAATTGTGGAGGATCATTATTAGTGGTCCTAAGTATCCTTCCAAGACTGTAGAGAAGGTGATTGTCACCAAACCTAAAAGTGTGTGGGTGTTAGCACCCTATTTTGGCCACTTGGCGATCTCTGGCCTGACTGGAAGCACTTAGAAACCAATACAAGCATACTTAAAGCCCAAACCGACTTTCCAAATCCAATCCAATCTGTTAACCGCTTGCGGGCTTACTAGGCCCAATAGAGGCAAAATGACCAGAATGTCCCTCGTGCATTAGTCAATCTAATTTAGCCGGTGCGTCTTCCATAAGACAATAAGTCTATTCAAATTCAAAGTCAAATCCAATAGTCCCGTCATTTGAGAAAGTTGGTCCCTTATTAACGGAATGACCATTCAGCCTAGTACGGTACAATCACTGAGAAAGTTTATTCCCCGGATCGGTAAAGCTCCTTTTACACTCATATTTGAAAAATACCTAAGTCTTTGAGATGAAAGGGTGGTTCACTTCTAGCGCTTGCTAGCCCGCCAATGTAGAATGTCCGCTAGTCTGACACGTTCCATGATAAAGCACAAACCCCTTAAGAATGGAAGACTGTCCAAGTCTGGCACGTTCCTTGAGAAAGCACAAACCCTTTAAGAATAGAAGACCATCTAAGTTTGGCACGTTCCTTGAGAAAGCACAAACCCCTCAAGAACGGAAGACTATCCAAGTTTAGCACGTTCCATGAGAAAGTATAAACCCCTTAAGAACAGAAGACCATCCAAGTCTAGCATGTTCCTTGAGAAAGCCCAAACCCTTCAAGAACGGAAGACCGTCCAAGTCTGGCACGACCTTCGAGAAAGTTTATCCTTTAAGGTGGTAAGCCCCTTTCAAACCTGTCCACTGAGAAAGTACCAATTCCTCAGATAGAAGTCTAGACCAGATTTAGACCGGTCAAATACAACGCCTACTAGCCCGTCCTGGTGAAAAATGACTATTTTACCCTAGCAGGCTCAACACATTCTCTGAGAAAGTACTAAGTCCTCAAAATGGTAGGACCACCTTTCTAGGCCGTCCCTAGATGGTCTAGCATGTCCAATGCCATCTAGTCAACCCCGGTCCTTTCCTAGTGGTTCTCCAGTCAAAATGACCATTTTGCCCCTAGGCATCCAAACACCCTAAGAAATCACACCAGCTCTGGGTATCAAACCGACAACCTCCCAGTTAACTTTGGTTAACCCTGGTCAACTCTGGTTAACCCTATTCAACCATGGTCAACTCTAGTAAACTCTAGTCACCCCAGTCAACTCCAGTTAACCTCGGTCAATCTTGGTCAACCCTAGAGCTCATGAGATGAGGTAACCGCAATCCGATTACTCTCTTCAACCATACTGGCCCTGGGAATCAAACCGACAACCTCCAGGGCACTTTCCAAAGTATTCCCTTCTATTTCTAGCTGGGCCTCGCTGTCCGACACTTTCCTTTTTGAACCAGAACCTCCCTGCTCCACTTCGAGTGAGGCATAACCATTTTTTAGCCTTGAGCCACTTCTAGAGGCGCACACCAAACTCCCTGGCTGTCAAAAGTGGTTACAAATCGACCAGTATCAAACAAGCCTTGTATCTAGCTTTTTCTTCAGCCCTCATAAATGAGCCTATGCCACTTTTAGTGGTGCATGATTAAGCTTAAGGCGTGCACTACTAGGAGTGGCACACAAATCTTCTGGTTTTGCACTATAAATACAAACCTTTTCCCTCACTATTTTGGGTAAAAAAAAATCAAAAACTCTCCCTCTCTCTTCAAATAGCTCTTGGAGCCCTCTCTCTCTCTCTCTCAAGTCCTACCAGTCGAGCCCTAGCCTGAAGCTTCGAAGCCTTAGCCTCTAAGCTCCATTGAAGGTCTACCTCGCTGCCCGGAAGCTCCTGATGTCTTCTCAAGTCCAAGGCCCGAGTCTCCATTGAAGAAAGAAGAAACGCGACAAGGTAATCCTCCATTTACCTTTCCGTATTCCCCACTCTCTCTTCTCCCTCCGAACCCACTTGGGTTCTTCTCATTTTTAACCCCCATCTTCTAAACCCCCCTTTCTTGCATGCTTGGAATAAGAGGACGCTAAGTCTATATCGAGAGTGGACGAGAGGGGACGACCGATTGGGACTCCCTTCTTCACTTCCACTCGTCTCACAACATGGCCTTAAGGCCCTCTTGCAATGTGGTGATATCTAGCCTTGTATGATTTATGCCATTACTATCATTGTCATGCATTTACATTTTTATCATCTCTTTATCCTTAAAAACCAATTTCAAAGTTGCTTTCTAAAAACCATAATTCTAGTTTGATCCTAATCCTTTCATAGTTAGGTTTTTTCTCGAAAAGTGTGACATTTGAAATGACTTCTAATATCTTATATTGTTTTCTTTTCAAAAGACACAATCCTGAAATGATCCTAGTTATTACATGACTAAGGTTGTCTTAGAGAACGTGTGACATTCAAAATAACCTGAAAATGTCTATATTTTTGGATTCGTGTCTTTATTATTTTTTAAAGTCACGAGCCTAAAGTGATTCTTACCTTCTGATGGCTAGAATGGCTTTAGGCAAAGTGCAATATTTGTTTGGATGTCTAAGATCCAAGTTAGGGGTTCAGACCCTAAAACATGTTTTCAAAAGACTCAATTTTCAAACCATTTACAAAATTCGCATTTGTTAAACCCTAGAAGTTCAATCATAGGAAAATCTTATCTTTGCCAACTTAGAAACCTTTCATTTTTAAACCAAAATCATACCTTTTTCAAAACCCTCAAAATCCTCAATTTCTAAATCAATCAAACCTTTCCTTTTTAAACCGACCGAATCAAAGCCTTCTATTTCAAATCCCTTAAATCACTCCTTTTTCAAATCTTCTAAATTTAAACCCTAAATCAATTCCTCCCATTTTGGAAACAATCCAAACTTGTTTTTTTCATGCAAATCAAATGTTTTTCAAAAAGAAAACAAAACCTTTTCAAATCCTTTCAAATCTTTCCAAAAAGAAACAAATCAAATCTTTTCAAAAAAGGAAACAAATCTTTTCCAAAAAGAAAATAAAATCTTTTCAAATCAAATCTCAATCTTTTCAAATCAAATAAACATTTCCAAATCCAATATTCCTTAAAAGGAAACATTTTAAAAATCAAATCAAATCTTTCTAAAATTAAAACATTTTCAATGTCCAATCTTCCTAAAAATGAAACATTTCAAAAATCAAATCAAATCTTCCTAAAAAGGAAACATTTTTAAAATCCAATCTTCCTAAAAAGGAAATCTTTCAAAGTCAAATTTTTCTAAAAATGAAACATTTTCAAACTTAAACTTTCCTGAAAAGGAAACTTTCTGAAAATGAAAACTTTCTACAAATAGAAACTCATTTCAAAATTCTAACTCTTTCGGACTCTTGTCCGAACTACGGCTGACCTGATCCTCTTTAAGGAGGTACGTAGGCAACCCTTCATGGGGTGTTGTCACAACCCTTTTCAAAATTTTAATTTCAAAGCCATTTTTCAAACTCAATTCCATCTTTCAAACTATTTTTTAAACTTTATTTTTAAAAGTTTTCTAAGTGGATAGCATTAAACATAGGTGACCGGTGAGTCATAATTAGGTGAGAAAAGATGAATAGACATATAGATACCACAAGGGCGGGGTAGGGTGATAGTCTTAGGATATCTTTCCTACATGTAACTACCCCCGGAACTTAAGAATTTCTATTTCAAAGACCAAAACTGTCAATTTTCGAAAGCGCTTTCCAACATTTTTAAGATTGTCAAACAACCCTACTTTTTAAAACCCTCTCATGAGGACGTCTTTCAAAAATACTTTCCAAAACCTAAGTTTTAACCCTCGGGTTTTACTTGGTGTAGATGACCTAACACATCTTTAAATATCTTAGGTGGCAACTCCGAAGACATTTTCAAAAAGCCTTAATCAATTTCATTTCAAAAATTTAAAGCCCATCACATTTGTCCTTCTACGAGGATGAGTTCTAACAAGAGAGCACCGTGCTTTTTCCTAAGCCAAGAGGGCTTGGTCCAGAAGAAAATCGCGGTGTGACAGTGGGATAAGGATGACTTGAAGTTTATGCAATCCAATGCTATAGCTATGAATATATTATATTGTGCTTAGACCCTAATGAATTCAATGGAATCTCCACTTATGAATCTGCTAAGGTGATTTGGGATAGACTTGAGGTGATTCATGAAGGGACCAATTAGGTTAAAGAGTCCAAAATTAACATTCTTATGCACAACTATGAATTATTTAGAATGAAGTCTAATGAATCCATTACTAAGATATTTACTAGATTGATGAGAATGCAAATATTATATTTTTATCCCTTAATGTTTAATCTTTTATACTTATTTGATACTTAAAGATACTCACTATTCTTATATTTTGACCTAGGGTGCTATGAAATACTCAGGAAGAGGATCCTAGCTGAAAGGTGGTGAATTCGAGCAAAATACACTCAACGTTCGAAGAGCATTTGAACGGTCCGTTCGAACGGTAGTATGTGCGTTCAAACGCTACGTCAGACGGATACACGTTAAGTCCAGGTTCGAAGAGCATTTGAAAGATTCAGAGAGCAGGTTTTACCATTCGAAGTGTGTTCGAAGAGAGTTCGAACGGTAGTCCGGTGTGTTCGAATGGTGGCAATGGCGTTCGAACGGTCGTGCGCATCTACAAATTTTCAGAAGCCTATAAAAGCCGAGACTGTTTTGTTTCTAGGGTTGTTGACGTTTTTGAGATTATTCTAGGTCATTATTTGAGTTGTTTTCATGGCCCTGCGTGGCTAAACCCAAAATCTTGGTCAAGGGAGATAGAAACCTCGGAATTAATAATAAACTGTGAGATCTAATTTGTTTTCATTATTTGATTTATACTTTGAGTATCGAATGTTATTCTATGCGTATTTTCATGATTGTCTTGTTTAATCGCTAGGAGGCTTACTAGTTTATTAATCATTGCAATCTACTGCTGAGTTAGATATCAAATCCGTAATTATTTGATCCTTCTGATTTGTGAAACAACTAAGTTTTAATGATTTACTGCGTCAGGAATTATTATATCTTGGGAAAGGCATTCGACTAGATTAAATGTAACCGCTTGTGCTTGTGTAGTTTAGTTTTATCGATCTCTCTAATTCTTAAGGCTGCTGCTAGATTAAACCTTGTGTGCTTTTCCTGGGTTGTTTAATAGTTAGGGTTAACCAGATCGCTTGTTTCTGATTAACTACGACTAAGGAGAGATAGGAAAATAATTCTGACTGTGAATATTCAATGTGTGAATTGATATGCTTGCATCAATGATCAGTTGTAAATTCCGATAGTGGATGTTGACCTAGAACAAGGTTTTTTCTTTTGATTGATTTTAATACTTTAATCTAAATTGTTTCGTAGTTGTGATTATTAAAATAGTTTTTATTAAATCCAAAACCCCCTAATCCTTATTCACATAGCATAAAATTAGGTTAAACACTCTTCGTGGGAACGATCCTTACTTGCACTACTACATATTTGTTTTTCGGGTATCGATTTTATTTTTGGATGCCCGCAACAGCACACCAAATTTTGGCGCCGTTGCCCGGGAGTGATTTTAGTCAATTTTTGTGCTTTTTGTGATATTTATATAAAAAAAATTAAGTTATTTCAATTAATTTCGTTCCTCTAGATATATTTTTTTTCTTCTGAATCGGTCAGGGTTGGTTAGAGTTTTTTGAGTATTGATGAGCATAACTCGATCTTCTAATCAAAGTGATTTGCAGTGTGATCTAGAAATTGAGAGAACTTTACATAGGTCAAGAAGGGAAGTTCGGAGAAACTCTGTAGAGAACGATCCAGCTCTTGATTCCCTATTTGCTAGCAATTCTGATTTAGGAGAGGAGGAAGTCATGGTTGGAAATCAAACTTTGAAAGAACTTGCTGCACCTGATCTGAACCAACAACCCTTACGCATAACATTCCCTACTTTAGATGTTCCTACTAACTTTGAATTGAAATCTGGATTAATACATCTCTTGCCCACTTTTCATGGTCTTGCAGGTAAAGATCCCCATAAACATCTAAAGGAGTTTCATGTAGTATGCACGAGTATGAAACCCACGGGGGTGACTAAAGAGCAAATTAAATTAAGAGCTTTTTCGTTTTCTTTGAAGGATTCGGCTAAGGATTGGCTCTATTATCTACCCTCCGGAAGTATTACCACATGGAACGAGATGAAAAGATTATTTTTGGAGAAATATTTCCCAGCTTCAAGGGCGGCCAACATCCGAAAAGAAATTTGTGGTGTAAGACAGCACAATGGAGAGTCCCTACATGAATATTGGGAGCGTTTCAAGAAATTATGTGCAAGCTGTCCCCATCATCAAATTTGTGAGCAACTTCTTATTCAATATTTTTATGAGGGCCTTTTGCCCACTGATAGGAGTATAATTGATGCTGCTAATGGAGGAGCTTTGGTGGATAAAACTCCCGAGTTCGCGAGAAATCTGATTGCAAATATGGCAGCCAATTCTCAACAATTTAGCACTAGACTTGACCATTCATCCAAGCTTGTCAATGAGGTAAATATTTCCTCCATTAAACAACAAATTGCAAGTCTAACTTCTCTTGTTTGTCAAATGGCTGTAGGTAATATGGAAATAGTGAAGGCTTGTGGAATCTGTTCAGTAGCAGGTCATCCAACCGATATGTGTCCAACTCTTCAAGAGGAGCCCATAGAGCAAGTGAATGCAACAGGTAGTTTTCCTGGACAACCGCAAAGAAAGTATGATCCATATTCGAACATGTATATCATGGGATGGAGGGATCACCCTAATCTTAGGTATGGGAACCCACAAGTAAATTAGCCCGTGATTCAAAATTGTCCAAGCTACCAGCAATATAAGCAACCATACCCCCCTAGACAACAACCAGGCCAAACTTCTGATTCAGGTATGTCTTTAAAAGATATTGTTAAGTCTCTTGCCACTAATACTTTGCAATTTCAGCAGGAGACAAAACAATTTCAATAAGAGGCGAGGGCCAGTATTCAAAGTCTGGACAATTAGATGAGCCAGATGGCAACAGCAATTAGTCGGCTAGAAGCCCAAAGTTCTAGGAAATTACCCTCTCAGACGGTAGTAAATCCAAGAGAAAATGCAAGTTCAATCATCTTAAGAAGTGGTAAAGAGATTAAGATTCCAGTAAAGGCAACCCCTGCGTCGTCGAACCAAGAAAAGGAGAAAAATATCATAGTAGATGGGAACGTTCCCAATGACGATGACGTACCTAAGCGTAAGTTCCCACCTCTTTCTGATTATAAACATGTACCTCCTTTCCCTCAGGCTTTAGCAGAATCTAGAAAAGATAAGCAAACTAAAGATTTATATGAGACTTTTTGTAGATGAGAGGTAAATATTCCACTTTTAGATGCTATCAAACAAGTACCTCGTTATACTAAATTTCTTAAAGAATTGTGTACAATTAAGAGGAAACAGAAACTTAAAGGATGTGAGAAGGTGAGAGTAGGGGAGAATGTTTCTGCAGTTATTCAAAGGAAACTCCCTGCGAAGTGCAAGGATTCGAGTATGTTTCCTATCCCTTGTATGATAGGTAACACTAGATTTGAGAAGGCCATGATTGATTTAGGAGCTTCTATTAATATCATGCCATATTCTATATATATATATTTCTTTGAAACTTAGACCTTTGAATAAAACTGGTGTTGTGATTCAATTGGCTGATAGGTCTAATGCTTATCCCAAGGGTGTAGTTGAAGATGTTCTTGTACAAGTTAATGACTTGGTTTTTCCTGCTGATTTTTATGTGCTTGATATGGAAAATGGAGACCAAGATGCCCCTATTTTGTTAGGAAGACCATTTTTAAAGACATCTAAGACCAAGATGAATGTCCATAGTGGCACACTTATCATGAAATTTGATGGTTAAATTGTTAAGTTTAATATTTACGATGCCATGAAATACCCTTGTGATGATAATCCTATGTATTCTATTGATGTAATTGATTCTTTAGCACAGGAAGTTTTTGAACTTGATGGACAAGATGTATTGGAAGTTGCCATCAGTAAGCATCTTGAGGAAAAGAATGGAGAGTTGGCATTGAGTACTGATATACAAGAAACTGTTGCAGCACTGAATGATTTTCTGAAGTTACAGTAGTTAGGTAACGTGCCTTATGTTGCATTACCAGTTTCTAACAAGAGACCTTTACCCTTTGTTTTGTAGGCCCCTGTTCTAGATCTTAAGCCTCTCCCTAGTCACCTCAAGTACGTGTTCCTTGGAGACGGAGGAACATTACCAATGATTATCTCCAATAAACTTGGTGAGTTGCAAGAAGAAAAACTTGCACAGGTCTTAAAGGAGCATAAGACGGCTATTGGTTAGACAATTGCGGATATTAAAGGAATTAGTCCATCTACATGCATGCACCATATACTACTTGAAGAGGGAGCGAAACCTTCCCGTCAACTACAGAGAAGATTGAACCCACCTATGATGGAAGTAGTAAAGAAGGAGATCCTTAAACTTCTTGAAGTTGGAATGATTTACCCTATTTCGGATAGCAATTGGGTTAGCCCAGTTCAAGTGGTTCCTAAAAAGACTAGAATAACTGTTGTGAAAAACCAAAATGATGAGTTAGTTCCTACCTATGTTCAGAATAGGTGGCGGGTTTGTATAGATTATAGAAAATTAAATGTTGTAACCCGCAAAGACCATTTCCCTTTACCTTTTATTGATCAAATGCTTGAAAAGTTAGCTGGTTATTCTTACTATTGTTTCCTTGATGGTTTTTTTTGGTTATTTTCAGATTGCAATTGCGCCAGAGGATCAAGAAAAGACAACTTTTACATGCCCATTCAGAACTTTTGCATATCGTTGCTTGCCTTTCGGCCTTTGCAACACCCCCGCCACTTTTCAAAGGTGTATGGCTAGCATATTTTCAGATTATATTGAGCATATCATAGAAGTTTTTATGGATGATTTCACAGTTTATGGAGACTCCTTTGATAATTTTTTGCATAACCTTACACTTGTTCTTCAAAGATGCATGGAAACTAACCTTGTGTTAAACTCTGAAAAATGTCATTTTATGGTCGAACAAGGTATAGTGTTAGGTCATGTAGTTTCATCTAGGGTAATTGAGGTCGACAAAGCTAAAGTTGACATTATTCAATCTTTACCTTATCCCACTAGTGTGCGGGAAGTTCGTTCTTTTCTTGGACATTCAGGTTTTTATCAAAGATTCATCAAGGACTTCTCTAAAATAGCATCACTCCTATGCAAGTTACTACAAAAGGACGTGGCTTTTGAGTTCAATGAAGTATGTAAAAAGGTGTTTGATAAGCTAAAGGAACTGTTGACTTCTACCCCAGTTATCTAGCCTCCTGACTAGAGTGTTCCTTTTGAGATAATGTGCGACACAAGTGATTATGCAGTAGGCGCTGTCTTGGGTCAAAGAATTGAAAAAGCGTCTAATGCCATTTATTATGCTTCCAAAACTTTGAATGATGCTTAGAGAAATTATACTACTACTGAAAAAGAACTTTTAGCAGTTGTTTTTGCTCTAGAAAAGTTTCGATCTTATTTACTTGGTACTAAAGTCATTGTTTATTCTGACCATCCAGCTCTTCATTACTTGATGACGAAGAAAGAGGCAAAACCAAGATTAATTAGATGGATACTTCTCTTGACTGAATTTGATTTGGAGATCAAAGACAAAAAAGGGACAGAAAATCGTGTCACCGATCATTTGAGTCGTTTAGCTCATGTCGAGGATGAACTTCATTTGCAGGAAACATTCCCTGACAAGCAATTGTTCTCCACGAGTGTGACATTACCTTGGTATGCAAATATTTTAAATTATTTGGTTACTAACATATTCTCTACTGGTTTGTCTAAGGCTCAAAGAGATAAGATCAAGAGTGATGCCAAATACTATGTGTGGGATGACCCATACTTATGAAAGCATTGTGTAGATCAAGTAATCAGAAGGTGCGTGCCTGAAAATGAAATCATATCTATTTTAACCTTTTGTCATTCTTATGCTTGTGGAGGTCATTTTGGAGCCAAGAGAACGGCGAGAAAAGTGCTAGAATGTGGTTTCTATTAGCCATCTTTATTTCGAGATTCATATTCTTATTGTAAATCATGCAATCCTTGTCAAAAGACAAGTAATATATCCCACATGAATGAGATGCCACAAAATCCCTTACTATTTTGTGAAATTTTTGATGTTTGGGGCATTGATTTTATGGGACCATTTGTTGTATCTTTCAGTTATGTTTATATCTTGCTTGTTGTTGATTATGTCTCAAAGTGGGTGGAAGCTTAAGCCACTAGGACTGATAATTCTAAAGTTGTTGCAGATTTTATCAAATCTAACATATTCTCCAGGTGTGGAATTCCAAAAGCTCTAATAAGTGATCGAGGTATTCACTTTTGCAATCAAACTGTGGCGACTTTGTTGAGAAAGTACCATGTAACGCACAAGGTGTCAACTTCATATCATCCGCAAACTAGTGGACAAGCGAAAGTGTCAAATCGAGAGATCAAATCCATTATTGAAAAGATGGTCAATCCAAGTAGAAAAGGTTGGAGTTTGCGCTTGGATGATACTTTGTGGGCGTACAGGACTGCATATAAAACACCCATTGGTATGTCACCTTATCAATTAGTATTCGAAAAACTGTGCCACCTTCCAGTCGAGCTAGAACACAAAGCTTACTGGGCTATTAAGAGTTTTAACATCAAGATGGATGAAAGTGGAGAACATAGGAAATTGCAATTACAAGAGTTGGAGGAAATTCACAATGATGCCTATGAGAGTGCAAGGATTTACAAGGAAAAGACGAAGGCTTTTCATGACAAGACGATTTCTAGGAAGGAGTTTAAAGTTGGTTAGAAAGTTCTTCTATACCAGTCCCGACTTCGTTTGTTTCCGGGTAAGTTGCGTTCTCGTTGGATTGGACCTTTTCTTGTTACTAATGTTTTTCCTCATGGTGCAGTTGAAATTCAAAGTTTAGCCACTTCCAAAGTGTTTAAGGTGAATGGCTATTGACTTAAGCATTTCTATGAAGGTTTCCAAGTAGGGAAGGTGGAGAAATTAGACCTTGAGGATCCGATTTATACTGATTGAAGAGGGAAGTACGGAGTCGAGCCCACGACAATAAACAAAGGCGCTGCTTGGGAGGCAACCCAAGGGAAGTTCATCTTTCTTTTCTTATTTTTGCATGTATATATTGGTTATTTTCACCCTTTGTATGCATTTTACTTTACATTGGAGACAATGTAAGTTTTAAGTGTGGGGGAGGGGATTTAGGTTGTGTTTTCGTAGCTGTTTTGAGAAAAAAAATAAAAATAAAATACATAAAAAAAATAAATAAAACAATAACAAGATTCAATTAAGCTTGAAGAATTCATAACATGATTGAATAAGTAATCTTCCAACTTAGACTTAATTAGTTGAGTTATTTTACTTGAGGTTGGAGTGACTGAATTTGGTAGACAAAAGCTAGTGAGATTTTGAGCCTTCAGACTGACACATTCATATTAGTCATTATTTTCTTTCATGTGAGATATTCTTCCATGGATTTGTTTCTCTAGAACTTGGCTTGATCCTCTTTGAGATCATTTTGACACATGCGTGCATGAACATGATTAAGGCCATCTTTGTGATAAGCTACATAAATCAAATAGCCTACCTTGTAATTAATTTTGTCATTTGTAAACCCCTTTGAGCTTGATATGTCATTATTGTGAATCCACATTACAAGCTTTAAACCCGAAAAATAATAATGCCTTTACCCAAGACGTAGAGCTAGTGGAGCATTGTTCATTCTTATGATATGTATGAGTGCGCAAGAAATAAGTCTGGGGGTGTCCGGAATTGTGGTAAGGCTATGGTTGGTGAAAAGGAACATGTTTTTATTCTCAATTCATGAGTTCCATTGTTGATGTAATCTTAAAAAAAAGAGAGAAAAAAGGAAGAGAAAAGAAAAGGAAAGTGATGGAGGAAATTGCTTTTAATGTCACAAATTATCCATGTTCATAATTCCTCCTAAAATTCAGAAAGATAGGTCTGTTTATATGGGATTTATATGAAGATAGAAGTTGTTGATTGGAGTGATTGGTTTTACATGTTTTATATATTTAAAATTGAGTTGAGTCATTTTTGCTCCATTAGTTTCGATGGCTTTTGAGCTACATTCCCAGATAATTCCCACCTTGACTCTAAATTCCGTTATAACCCTTGAAAAGTCCTTATGATTCATGTTCTGTATGTGATCTTAGTGATAGAAAATGAGAAGATATGCAAGCCTATGGTAGATCATTTTCATTGGAATGAATTTTAGTGATACACATACCCTTCAAATACATGAGAGTAGAGTGTTTGTTTTTGTGAGGGTCTACATATTCAGTTTACTCCATCTTTAAGTGAAAATGCTTGCTAAGTGATTGTGAGTTGTTCGAGAATGTTGTTCATGATATGTTATGAGTTTTGAAGAGTTTGGTTGTTCTTTGTTGAGACTTTGATATCTCAGAAAAGTGAGTTTGAGTTTTGCCCGAGGACGAGCAAAGGTTAAGTGTGGGGAAATTTGATGAGAATGCAAATATCATATTTTTATCCCTTAATGTTTAATCTTTTATACTTATTTGATACCTAAAGATACTCACTATTCTTATATTTTGACTTAGGGTGCTATGGAATGCCTAGGAAGAGGATCCTAGCTAAAAAGTGGCAAATTCGAGCAAAAATGCACTCAGCGTTCAAAGAGCGTTTGAACGGTCTGTTCGAACGGTAGTATGTGCGTTCGAACGCTACGTTAGACGGATACACGTTAAGACCAGGTTTGAAGAGCATTCGAAAGATTCAGAGAGCAGGTTTTACCGTTCGAAGTGTGTTCGAAGAGAGTTCGAACGGTGGCAAGGACGTTCGAACGGTCGTGCACATCTACAGATTTTAAAAAGCCTATAAAAGCTGGGACTGTTTTGTTTCTAGGGTTGTTGAAGTTTTTGAGATTATTCTAAGTCATTATTTGAGTTGTTTTCATAACCCTGCGTGGCTAAACCCAAAATCTTGGTTAAGGGAGACAGAAATCTCGAAATTAATAATAAACTGTGAGATCTAATTTGTTTTCATTGTTTGATTTATACTTTGAGTATCGAATGTTATTCTATGCGTATTTTCATGATTGTCTTGTTTAATTGCTAGGAGGCCTACTAGTTTATTAATCATTGCAATCTACTGCTGAGTTAGATATCAAATCCGTAATTGTTTGATCCTTCTGATTTGTGAAACAACTAAGTTTTAATGATTTACTGCGTCGGGAATTATTATATCTTGGGAAAGGCATTCGACTAGATTAAATGTAACCGCTTGTGCTTGTGTAGTTTAGTTTTATCGATCTCTCTAATTCTTAAGGCTGCTACTAGATTAAACCTTGTGTGCTTTTCTTGGGTTGTTTAATAGTTAGGGTTAACCAGATCGCTTGTTTCTGATTAACTACGACTAAGGAGAGATAGGAAAATAATTCTGACGGTGAATATTCAATGTGTGAATTAATATGCTTGCATCAATGATCAGTTGTAAATTTCGATAGTGGATGTTGACCTAGACCAAGGTTTGTTCTTTTGATTGATTTTAATACTTTAATCTGACTTGTTTCGTAGTTGTGATTATTAAAATAGTTTTTATTAAATCCAAAACCCCCTAATCCTTGTTCACAGAGCATAAAATTAGGTTAAACACTCTTCGTGGGAATGATCCTTACTTGCACTACTACATATTTGTTTTTCGGGTATCAATTTTATTTTTGGGTGCCCGCAACAGCACACCATAGATTTACTGATATTGTTAATGGATTCAAGTTTCTTGGAAAAGTGTATCCTAATAATGAGTAGGTGAGAAAGATCCTAAGATTCTTGCCAAAAACATGGGAAGCAAAGGTGACAGCCATACAAGAAGCCAAAGATCTCAATACTCTGGCACTTGAAGAGCTTCTAGGTTCTTTTATAACCTATGAGGTCACTCGAAAGTAAAATGCTCAAGAAGAGGATGGAAAGAAAAAGAGATATATTACATTCAAATCCACCACATCAGATAATAAATATGAAAATGAAGATGAAAATGAGGAGGAGCTTGCTTTCGTTACTAGAAAATTTAAAAGATTCATGAAGAGAAGATGAAAAGGAGGAAAGAAGCCTGAGGCTAAGGGAGAATCTAGCAAAAAGGATTCAACAATCATATGTTTTGAATGCAAGAAGCCATGACACATAAAAGCTGAGTGTCCTATAGTAAAGAAGAAAGGAAAGAAAGGCAAAATAGAAAAAAGAGCATTGGCTGTCACCACTTGGAGTGATGTTGAGGAAGACAGCTCTGATGAAGAGGCTGAACCTTAAAAGGTTGCAAACCTATGTCTCGTGACACAAGAGGAGGAATCTGAGGTAGTACTTAGTAAACCATCTAGTTTTTCATTTGATGAGTTGTAAGATACTTTTAGTGATTTAGTAGCTGAATTAAAAAAGATGAGTATCAAAAATAGTCTTCTCAAAAAGATGGTATCCACGCTCACTAAGGAGAGTGAAGATTTACAAAATAAAAATGAAATTTTGAAAAAACGAATTACGTTTTGAAAGAAAGAGTGAATGATTTAGAAAAATCTCTTACAAAATATGTTGATAGGAAAGAAAAACTTGATGTTATGTTTGGATAGCAAAAATGTTCTTTAGATAAAGCTGGACTTGATTATGATCCTTCCAAGAAGAAAAAGTTTTCAAAAAATAAAACTGGAGCTCTTACAAGAAAAACACAGATTATTTGTTTTTATTGTCAAAAAAGAGGCCACCTTGCCATCAAATGTCATATTATACAAAAATCTCATACTCCTAAGAATGTTTGGGTCCTAAAAGGACCATTGAAAACTAACTTCCATGGACCTAAAATGATTTAGATACCAAAGATCAAGATTTGAGCTAATGTTCTTGTAGGTATGTCTTCAAGCAAAGTAAAAAAAGGACCATTGCTACTTTGATAATCATTGTTCGAGACACGTGATTGGAGATAAAGCTCAATTCACATCTTTTACACCAAAAAATGAAGGCTTAGTCACTTTTGGAGACAATAGCAAAGGCAAGATCATTAGGTATAGGTAGTATTGATAAAAATTCTTCTACTTCAATTAAAAATATTTCACTTATTAAAGGCCTTAAGCACAACCTATTAAGCATTAGTCAATTGTGTGATAAAGGTTGTAAAGTTATTTTTGAATCCTCAAAGTGTGATGTAGTAAACATCAATGACAACAAGACCATATTGACTAGTCATAGACAAGGCAATATATACATTTTTTACTTAAATGATTTGTTTTCTTGCACAATAAAATGTCTTACTACTATGAACAGTGAAGATAATTGGTTGTGATATAGAATACTTAGTCATATTAATATGAGCATTCTTTAAAAAAATTTTAAAAAATGAACTAGTGAATGGTCTTCTCAAACTTAAATTTGAAAAAGATAAATTTTGTGATGCATGTCAAATGCGGAAGCAAACCAGAATTTCTTTCAAATCTACTAACATGCTCTCTACCTCTAGGCCACTACAACTATTGCATATGAATTTATTTGGACCAACTAGAACCTTGAGTTCAGGTGGTAAGCAATATGCTCTTGTCATTGTTGATGATTAGTCAAGATACAATTGGACATTTTTTCTAACTCACAAGGATTAAACAAGTATTTTTTTCACCAAGTTTTGCAAAAAGGTTCAAAATGAGATTTACAATCACAACAATTAGGAGTAACCATGGTGGTGAGTTTGATTGCAAACCTTTTGAAATATATTGTGATGAAAATGATTGTGAACACAATTTTTTAGCACCTAGAACTCTTCAACAAAATTGGGTTGTTAAGAGGACAAATAGGACTTTGGAAGAAATGGGGAGAACAATACTTTGTGAAAATAATTTGCCAAAATATTTTTGGGCTGAAGCAATTAACACAACTTGTTATGTTTTAAACAAAGTTTTAGTGAGAAATTTTTTAAACAAAATCCCATATGAACTTTGAAAAAATAAGAAGCCAAATATTTCATACTTTAAAGCTTGTGGATGCAAATGTTTTGAGTTGAATAACAATAAGGAATACCTTGCTAAGTTTGATGCAAAATCAGATGAGGGTGCCTTTCTTGGTTATTCCAGTCATAGCAAGGCCTATAGAATTTTCAATAAAAGAAGCTTAATTATTGAAAAACCAGTGAATGTTATCTTTGATGAACTAAATTCTTTGTCAAAGAATATTGTGAGTGATAATGTGAAATAAAGCATGGACAAGTTGAACATCAATCCAACTCAAGTGAAGCTCCACTATAAGAGAAAGGAGACCAAAACATTCGTTCAAGCCAACAAGATATAAATCAAGGGCTACTAAAGAAATGAAAGTTTATCCACAACCATCCAACAAAAACAATACTAGGCAATCCATCATAAGGGGTAAGAACAAGATCATCTCTTAGAAATATATGTAATTATCTTGCTTTTCTATCACAAATTGAACTAAAATATTTTCAAGATGCTGAAAATAATGATTTTTAGATTATGGCCATGTAAGAAGAGTTAAACTAATTTCAAAGGAATAAGGTTTGGAATCTTATTTCTAGACCTGATGATTATCCTGTAATTGGAATCAAATTGGTGTTTAGAAACAAAATAGATGAATTTGGAACTGTTGTGAGAAATAAGGCTAGACTTGTAGCTCAAGGCGATAGTCAAGAAGAAGGAATTGATTTTGATGAGACCTATGCACTTTAGAATGTTACTTGCATTTTCATGTTTTAAAAATTTTAAACTTTATCAAATGGATGTAAAAAGTGTATTTTTTAATGGTTTTATTTTTGAAGAGGTTTATGTTGAACAATCTCCTAGTTTTGAAAATCCAAAGTTTTCAAATCATATTTTCAAACTTACAAAGGCACTTTATGGTTTAAAGTAGGCCCCAAGGGCTTGGTATGAAAGATTAAACAAAATTTTGATTGAAAATGATTTTACAAGGGGAAAGGTTGACACAACTCTTTTCATTAAAATTAGAGACCATGATATACTTATTGTGCAAATTTATGTGGATGACATCATATTTAACTATACTAATCAGAGGCTTTGCAAGAAATTTGCTAAGTGTATGCACGGTGAATTTTGAATGAGCATGATAGGAGAACTCAACTTCTTCCTTCAACTTCAAATCAAATAATCAAAGAAAGGAATCTTCATAAACCAAGCTAAGTACATCAAATACTTATTTAAGAAGTTTGATATGGAGGATGCAAAGCCATTGAGCACTCCATGAGTACTTCAACAAAGCTTGACAAAGATGAGAAAGGTATCTCCATGGATACCAAATTATATAGAAGTATAATTGACTCATTACTCTATCTAATTACTAGTAGACCTGATATCATGTTTAGTGTATGTCTATGTGCTAGATTTCAATCTAATCCTAAGGAATCACATGTTGTAGCTGTTAAAAGGATTTTTACATATCTTAAGCATACACCCAACCTTAGATTGTGGTATCTTAAGGACACATCTTTCAATTTGATTGGCTATTATGGTGCTGACTATAATGGTAGTAAAGTTGATAGAAATAGCACAAGCGACTCTTGTTAATTTCTTGGTAACATGCTTGTTTTATGGTTTAGTAAGAAACAAAATTTAGTTGCACTTTCCACAGTTGAGGCTTAGTACATTGCAGCTGGAAACTGTTGTGCTCATGCCCTTTGGATCAAACACCAACTAGAGGACTTTGGATTGACCTTTAAACACATTCCCATCAAATATGATAACACAAGTGCTATTAATTTGACCAAGAACCTCATTCAGCCCTCTACATAAAACACATTGAAATTAGACATCATTTTATACATGATCATATGCAAAAAGGTGATATTAAACTTGATTTTGTAAGCATTGATAGCCAACTTGCTGATATATTCACAAAACCATTGAATGAGGATAGGTTTTGCATGATTAGAAGAGAATTAGGAATGAGTAATCCAATATCTTGATTTATTTATATGTTGTCTATGTTCAATAATACCATTGAATCTTTACAATTGATGGAATACTTATTTGATGCATTGCATACCATTCATAAGTCATATTTTGCATTTTATGAAAGAAAAGTCAACCCTTGCTTTCTGAAAATGGCTTTTGCTTGCTTCTGTTGAAAAGAATTGATCCTTATAAAATTAGGTGTCGACCCCTTTTAATAGAGAGCTTAGAGAGCAATTTGCAAGAAAAGAGTCAACTCCTTGAAGCCAAGAGTTGACCTTTCTGTATAATTGCTCAGTGACTTTAAATATCCCTTGTTTATTCGGTAAAATCAAAATTTCCTTCTCTCTCATTCTCTCTCGATGAACTGACTATTCAACTGCCTAAAACCATCAAAACTCTCCAAAAATCACTCTTAAATCCTATTATATACCTACTTTAATCCCTTTATACCTATTCCCAATATCCATCAATCCCTTAATCAATCTCCTATGACACAAAAATCTAACAAACCGAAAAGGGAAAGAAAACCCTAGAAGTGTCGACACCCAAGGTGGCAGCAAGTAAAAAGAGAAAGGATCATGGTGAATCTTCTATGGGACATGGAAAAAAAAAAAGAAATTGAAAGGAACAAGACTTAGTTCGCCAGTACTAAAGTCGAAGATAAGTATTATTTAACATTTTCTTTGAAGGCTATTTTGAATGGTAGATGGATAAATTTCTAATTCTTTGCTGAGAACTTTGAATTTGAATCTAAACTAGATGCTCTTGGTTGGAAATCCATGACACAAATTAGGGAAGATATATATCCCGAATTGGTTGGGCAGTTTTATGCCCATGCCAACAGAGGGTTTGGCGCACATGATATTGATAGTTGGGTAAAGGGGGTATCATTCACCATCACCAAAGATGTGGTTTGCCATATTCTAGGAATTAGTAGTGGTTGTGAAGTTTAAAAGGAGGGGATAGATGGAAAAACTCCACTGATTGCACTCAGTGGACAAGAAACAAAAGAAAGAATTCAACCCCTAGCCAAGGACCTACCTTTGGACCTTAGACTTGTTCATCATTTCATTTGCATGATTTTAATTCCTAAAGGTGGAAAGTTTGAGTTTATCTCTAAGAAGAAATTATTCTTTCTTTGGGCTTACATTAGCAACACCAAAAATGACTTGGCTATGTTCATTAAGGATCATATTTTGAAAGCCCTCAAGAGGAAAATAAGTATGCCTTATGGGATATTTCTAACCAAAGTGTTCAAGCACTTTAAGGTTGACTTGACAGGAGAAAAGAAGAAGGCCCTTAAACCTTTATGTGATGAATACATTAAGAAAACTCTCAAGAGGATGGGTCATCATTTTGATAAAGTGAACAAGGTCTGGTCTCCTAGAAAGGAGAAGGGCGAAGATAATGTATCTACAAAGGGAAAACAAATTAAAAAGGGTGAGACTTCCAATGCTGAAATAGAGGATGCCTCAAGGGAACTTTTCCCATGGGCTTTGTTCCAACTAACAGGTCTATGGATATATGTCTATACTTTTGGCAATTTTGAAAAGAATGCAGACGTATAGTGAGGAAATATTTACCAAAATAGATACAAAGGTTAACAATGGAGCTATGAGGCTACAGGTTCTAGAAACCAAAGTGAGAGCTCTTGTCAATGAAGGCCAAAAATGAAGATAGATCTATTGAGAGTCATTGATCTCTCCATTGAACATCTAGGTAAGTATATCAAGAGAGTAATTGGCATAGATTACAAACTTCTTAACTCACTGGCGGCATAATTTGAAGATCAAGAGGATGGAGAAGAATAAGAGGTAGTAGAAGAAGAGGAAGAAGAAGGAGATGAAGAATAGGAAAGTGAGGAATATCAGGAGTTTGAAGAACAAGAGCCAGCTCCTGTAGAAAAGGAGGAGGCAATTGAGAATGGCAAGACAATAGCAGCTTCTAAAGTCCCTAAATCTCTTGCTCCAACTGTGACCTACCATAAACATGGGCTAAGACCTAGATCTAGGAAGAGCTTCTCCAACACTCCCGAAAATCCAGTTGATCTCACACCATCCTCTCCCAAAGACACTTGAAGCAACCTCACACCTGCATTCTCATTTGTACTTTCATTTGCATTTTTCACTTCAACATGTTTATTTTTTGAACTATATTAGTTTAAAAGGATGGTATGTCATCCTTAGGACTTTTAGTGTGTAAAATGTTGGATGATTAGATGTTTCAACACCTATTAATGCCTAATATATATATATATATATATTATTGTATGACATCTCTATTGTGGATGTTTGCAATTTGTTGATTGGTTGGTTGGTTAAGCTGCTTTGTTTGCTAAATTATTTGTAACATGAATCTTGTTTTAAGATTGTTTGCTATTGTACATCTCTTTTAATTCAATTTCTAGCTCTTTTGGATTTATTGTCAAAAAAGGGGAGAGAAGTATTATTATTGCATGTGAGAGCAATAAATTCCCTAAGTAAAGGGGAGCAAATTTATGTATGACTTTCCATATCCTTGCATCAACACACGCATACTTAAGCTTATCATTCATATTTTGAAAAATTTTGTCAATCATCAAAAAGGGAGAGATTGTTAACTTCATGCCTTGATTTTGATAATAACAAAACTTGATTTAGTTGTCTAATTACTCTACTTAGTGTGCAAATTTTTTATGACCTTAATCTCTCCTAAGGATGTTATTTGAAGCTTAACTTATTGGAGAATATTAAAACTTATTAGAATTGAGAAGCTTTGTTGAGTAAAATGGGCTGACACCTTGAGGAAAAATATTTTAACAAGACTGTCTTCAAATGAGTTCTTGAAGAGATTGAAGGTGCCAAAAATCAAGTTAAATGAATCTCACAAGTCTTGGAAGATCTCTTGAAAAGTTTGATGAAGTCTCAACAAACGAAATGAAGCTATGATTGATTGAAGAAGTTCTTAAAGAACAACATGCATGGAAGGAGACAACTCAATTATTTGAAGCCTAATTTGAAAAATCATTGAAGTGCTTGAAGGTTTAGAAGAAGGTTGAAAAAGACCTGCAAAATAAAGTCTATAGATTGGCAGGAATCAACACATCAACTTCATGAGTCCACATATAAAGATAGTGGCTTGAACTTGAGTTTGCCAAAGTTAAAGGAGTCAACACCTTTAGCTATAAGAGACGACACATCCGTCCATATTGTGTAACTTTGAAAAATGTCCTTAAATGAGTGAACCTACAAGAGTCGACACATCGAGATAGTGCCTTAGAGATACATGCTAGAATTAAAAGGAGTTGACACTTGGTTCATCAAGAGTCGACACATGGAGGTAGACTGCTTAAAAACTGTGTTCAGAACATGAAGGAGTTAACACATAGAGTCAACTCATGCCACTGTAGCGATTATATTTTTAAACGTTCTGAAGCTTTGATATTGTATTTAATGCAACCCCTATTACCTCCAACGGCTAGAATCAATGTTAAGGCATATGTACAAGACTCCCACAACATTTATACACAAGTGGATACATATTTAACTACATAATCGACTTTGAAAGCTTAAACCCTAACTGCTACATTATTTTGCTGAGATGATTGGGGTTACTGATCTTACACTTGTTATATCCACTATTTGATAGAGATACTTTCTGTAAACCTCATTTACTCCATTTGGGTAGGTTTATAAACCTGTGTTTGAGTATTCTTATTAAAAACACTTGTAAGTTTGAGTAAAACTTGGACAAAATCACTTGAGGAGTTTGAGGGCTTGGAAAGAACTCTTGTAAGAAATAAGCTAAGCATTTGGTTAACTAGCATTTGCTTTTAAGGGGGTTTTGGGAGTGAGGACGTAGGTGATGAGTTGTGGCTGAATCTCGGTAAATTGCTGTATTCATTAATTCTTTGTTTTTCGTTTCTTGTTTGAGATTACTTGATCACACTGCACATACACATTGATTCTACTATTACATTACTTAATCAATTTTTAGTTGGAATTGTTTATGATTAATTTTTGAAATCCAATTCACCCCCTTTCTTAGGTTATACTCTTAGGCCAACAATTTAAAGATAAGTCCAAATCCACTTTGAACCAACCGAACAGTGATTGATTCCTAGAAGGAGAATGAATATCATTCCTAGAAGGGATGAGGCCTCTGAAGCCTATAAATAGGCCATGTCACTAAGAGGCAAGGTATGTTCACTTGAGCAAGAGCATAATACTTTTTGTTTGATTCATTGAAATTAAGCTTGCTTAATCATCAAAGTGTCATCGGCCCAAAGAGGGTTGACGTATTCTCACTGTTCCTATTCTTGTAGATTGCTTGGAGCTTGTCAATTTGGTTTGTTGAGCGGATCAGGTCTTCCTAAAAATTTCACTTAAAATTGGCATCGTCTGTGGGAAGGCCAAGCAGAGAAGATGAGTGTAAGTAACCTCGAAAAAGGAGTAGACCCTACCAACCATGAGATTCTCGATAGCCATGATGTTCACAGCCATCCCTCTTTAGAGGGAGAAATCCCATCAGAATACCAGAACATGTCAGCGTACTATCGAGGTTAGAGGGATTGGCACCTATGGTCAGAGGTCTATTATTTGGCTTCCAATCTCCTAGACACCGAGGAAGATGATCAGTATAGAGGACCTCGAACTATGGGTGGGAACCTTCTCCGGTGCGGTAACAGTTGGAGGAACCCCTCATATTTTAGTGTTCCCCCTCGAAGGCATTCAAGTCCCAAGGTTCGGGAGGAAGAATTAAAGAAACACAACCAGAAGATCGCCGACCTAAAAGTTGAAAGCCACGAAGGAGAATACTAATAGGCAAAAAAGTCGACATGTGAGTAGAAGCAGAAATCGAGGGAGATATAAAGGTCGGCATCAATGTCAAAGAAGGAGATCGAGTTTACAGAGCACTAGCGTTGCCTCTATCAGGCAGCCCCATAGCCATGCCTCTAGTATTAGACATTATAGGAGGGTATGCGAAGAGGGATAGCTGCCATGGATGAGGAGAGACTAGGCTAATCCAAACGCAGGTCGGGAGGATCTAAATAGATGGTTGAATGACTAACTAGAGAGAAGAGTTACACAACCCAAAAGAAGAATCACCCGGGATGTGGCAGAAAAGGCCTTGGAGAAGATTACATCATCTCTATTCATGGGGGAGTTATAGAGGCGCTGACCTCCCAGGAAGTTCACGCCCTCGTGATTTACTCCTTACGATGGGAAATTTGATCCCATTAGTCACATACAACACTACACGCAAATGATGGTTCTATGGAGTGGAGATGAGTCTTTGATGTGTCGTCTTTTACCTTCCATCTTAGACGAATTAGCCCTTCGCTGGTTTGACAACTACCTTTGAGATTAGTGGGGAGCTGAAAGCAACTGGTCGAGCTGTTTACTGCTCAATTTGTTACTAATAGTAAGCAGCCAAGGGAGATGGACTACGTATTGGATCTAGAGAAGAAGGAGGATGAAAGATTATGGCAGTATGCTAGGTACTACTGGAAGGCCTATAATGAGATTGACGAATGTAGCGAGTAACTTACCATGACATAGTTCAAACTTGGCTTGCCCAGGGAGCATCGCTTGAGACAGTTATTGACGAAGAGACCAATAAACGATATGCCCAAACTAATGGAGAGGATAGAGTAGTCCTCCATAGTAGAGGAATACCTTATATCGCCGAACCAAGAGAAGAACGGTAACAAAACAACAAAAAAGAGCTGAAGGAGGCTAAGAAGCCTCTGAGAGAGGAACCCAATGGCAGGGGCAAGAAGAATTTGGAGGTTATAAACACGGTGATCAAGGATCTGATCTATAAGATGTTGTCATAGATTAGACACAAGCCTTACTTCAAATGGCCCCCAAAGTTAGGAGGGAATCCCAATACCAAGGACCCCAAGAAGTTCTACTCGTACCATAAGGAAAAGGGCCACATGACAGAGAACTACATATACTTCAAGAATCATCTAGAGGACTTGATGAAGACGGGGCCCTAGACCAATCCATAGATCATGAAAAAACAAATCAGAAGGAGTAGCTTAAACCAAGGGATGCACCGCAAAGAGAAGCTCGGGCGGAGCAACTGAGAGTGATAGTAGTACTATATGGCTTAACTAATTTGATGGAAGTTGACCCAAACAAGTACTGTGTAGAAATTCAGAAGGTTGTACACTTGAGGGAGGTAATGCAGGTGCAACCCCCAGCAAAGAGGCCAAAGGTCGACTATGAAAGCGGGGCCATAACCTTCACCGATGATGGCTTGGTGACACCCCAAAATGATGCACTGGTTGTGAAGAGGATTGCAATGTCAAGAGGATTTTGGTTGATTGGGGGAGTTTATCTGAGGTGATGTATTATGACCTGTTTAAGAAGTTGGGGTTGAAAAATGTCGACCTACAACTGTCCCTCAACCCATTAATCAGCTTTAGTTTGGACCCAGTCTAGCCACTAGGAAAGGTGACCTTACTAGTGATGGCTGGAAAAAAAAGCTGCAGACTGTATTCCTGGTGGTTAATGTCCCTTTGCCTTACAATACAATAATAGGTTGGATATGGTTGCACTTGGTGAAGGTTATACCATCTATCTATCACTAGATGATATGCTTCCCCAGCAGCGAGGGGATACAAGAGATCATGGGGGATCAGGTTGCAGCCAAATAGTGCTTCTTAATAGCCTGTTGCTCAAAGATAAAGTCAAAACAGGTCCAAATGATAGAGCTACACGAAGATACCCCTACTCTGGATGTTGTTGGGGAACTCCCTGATAAGAAGGTCACGGAGGAACTCAAAAAGATTAAGATTAATAGCTTGGACGAGGAAAAGTACTTCATGATTGGTATATCCTTGCCAGCCACAAAAGAGAAGGCCCTGATCTACTTGTTGACGGAGAATTTGGAAGTCTTTGCATGGACTCTGTACGAGATGCTTAGGATCGATCCTAACGTCGCTTGCCATAAGCTCAATGTCAATTTACAGTGCTGACCTATGGTGCAGAAAGGAAGGTAAGCAGCAACATAGCATGTTGACGTTGTAATTGAAGAGGTGGAAAAGCTCCTTGAAGGGGGGCAATACGAGAAGTGTACTATTCACAGTGGTTGTCTAACACAGTGGTAGGCAAAAGAAGAAAGGAAAATGGAGGGTCTACGTGGACTTCATAGATCTAAATAAAGCTTGCCCTAAGGACCCCTTTTCACTGCCGAAGATTGACCAGTTGGTGGATACAACCACTAGCCATGAGAGGACGAGCTTCCTGGATGCATATTAGGGGTATCACACGATCCCCATGCATGTAGATGACCAAAAGAAGACAAGTGTTATCACTCCAAGGGATATATTTTGTTACAAGGTAATGCCCTTTGGACTCAAGAATGCCAATACCACCAACCAGAGGCTGGTAACAAAGATGTTCAAAGACTACATCGACAGTATAGTGGAGGTCTACATTGATGATATGGTTGTGAAAAGCAAGATCGGCAAAGACCACCTTAGGAATTTGGAGAGAGTCTTTGACACCCTCAAGAAGTACATGATGAGGCTAAATGCCTCAAAGTGCATGTTCGAGGTCTGGTCAGGGAAGTTCCTAAGGTTCTTGGTTACTCATCGGAGGATAGAAGCTAACCCTGACCAAATCAGCACCATCCAGAACATCCAAGCCTCGAAGAACTTCAAAGTGGCCTAAACGTTGACAGGAATGACCACTGTGCTCAATCGCTTCATCATCGATCTTCTAATAAGTGTTAACCATTCCTTCAGTTACTCAATAAACAAGAGCGTTTTAGTTAGGGTCTAGATTATGATAAAGCATTTGCCGATTTGAAAGCCTGTCTAACCCAGCCACCACTCCTTTCAGCACTTAAAAAAGGGGAAGAGCTCTACTTATACTTGGCTGTATCGGAGCAGGCAGTTAGTGCAGTTCTGGTATAATAGCAAGAGAGGTAGCAAAGACCTGTATACTACATAAGCAAAACTCTACCAGGAGCGGAGAACAGATACCTCCCTTTGAAAAAGTTGGCTCTTGCCTTAGTGATGGCATCCCATAAATTGGTGCATTAATTTAGAGCCCACACTATTAATGTGCTTACCGATCAACAACTAAAGCCACTTTTTCGAAAGGCAGGCTTCTCAGGTAGGATAGCCAAGTGGGTGGTGGAACTTGGTGAATTCAACATCAAGTATTAGCCTAGATTGGTAATAAAAGCCCAGGTACTTGCTGACTTAGCTGTAGAATTCTCTTATGAATTACCGCTAGAGGCTGAAGAAGCAGGGGTCGTCGAGATCCCCGAGAATGACCCACCTCCAGAGACTTAGGAGGCTATTAATCATTGGAAACTCTTCGTTGGTGGAGCATCTAATGATAGGGGCGTAGGATTCGGAATAGTACTCATCACCCCAAATGGGATGGCCATAGAACAAGCCATCAAGCTAAAGTTTGCCACCTCCAACAACGAATTAGAGTACAAGGCTTTGCTCGCTAGTCTCCGCCGAGCTATAAAACTGAGGATCCCCGATATCACAATTTACTTAGACTCACAACTGGTCGTGAATCAGATAACGGGGATTATGCTGCTAAGAAAGACAGAATGGCCCAATACTTGGCAAAGGTGCAACAACTGTTCAAGAATTTCAATGGAGTTAAGCTATACCATATCAGGTACCACAGTAACGCCCATACTGACCTGTTGGCAACACTTGCCACAACTTTAAAGTTAGGATCAAAGAGAATATTGCATGTTAAGACCTTGGTTGCCCTAAGCATATACCTGGAAGAAGAACTCATGCTGGCTGTGGAGAGCCTAGGCTCATCTTAGATGGACCTAACCATTGCCTATCTTAAAAGGGGCAAGCTACCGGAAGATAAGAATAAGGCTAGGAAGATAAAGCATGAGGCATTGAAGTACTGGTTACCACCTGACCGAAAGTTTTGTAGAAGATCATTCACCGATCCCTATCTCCATTACGTCCATCTAGAGAAGGTACAACTAATTCTCTACAAGATCCATAAAGGGTTCTGTGGGAGTCACATTAGAGGGAGATCGATCGCCCACTGAGCTATCTCCCAAGGATACTGGTGGCTGTATATGCAAAAGGATATGACCCAATATGTGTTGATGTGTGAGAAGTGTTAGAGGAGTAGCTAGGGCACTTATATGCGTAGGAAGCCCTAGTCATATGAATCTTATGATCTCTACTGTAGTCTCTATATATACGCACTCTAAAAGCAGCTAAAGTTACACTTATTCATAATTAAGAGATACACATTTTGTGAGAGAAAGAAACCCTAGCAGTTGCGAGCCCACTCTTTTTGAAGTAAGGCATATACGAGGGATACAATAGAAGTCTAAAGGTTGAGTTTGAGTAGTTGATTCATACTTGTTGCTGTCGCTGATTATTCGAGATCAAAGCAAAAGGTTTTCGAAGTTCATACCTGCTGCTATTCAAGATCAAACCAGAGAGATCTCAAAAGTATGATTCTAATCACGTAGATTAGTCTCTCCTAGTTAGATCAGAATTTTTGGTATTCTACGTACGCACTATAGCTAGATCATGAGAAATTCTACAGCCCCTAACAGCGGGTTCAGCCAAGAGCCTTTAAACTCGGAGACCTAGTACTAAGAAAAGTACTGGGGGCAACTAAGAAAACATTTGACAGAAAGATCGGTCTTGACTAGGAAGGCACATACAAAGTTGCATCTCAAGTTGACGTGGGGGCATATCAGCTAGAAACCATAAAAGAAGGCTGTCAGCTACCCCGACCTTGGAATGCACAGAACTTAAAGAAATTATACTAGTGATGACCTGGCTTGAAATTAATATTCTCCAGGGTGTAACGTGTTACTTTCTTTAGAAATAAAGATTGAGTTTAGCATATATATGGTGTGTAAACAAATGATAATCAAGTCAAAAACCAAGTGAAAAATCTTAGTCCTACCTAAGTTAGGCAGGTTGGCTAATGAAGGCAAAATTTATTAAAAAACAAAGCGAAGACCTTGGTTCTGCCTAAGTTAGGCAGGTCGGCCAATGAAAGCCAAACTTATTTAAAAATCAAGTGAAGACCTTGGTCTTGCCTAAGTTAGGCAGGTCAGCCTAAGAATGGCCAAACAAATAAAAAAAAAATTAAGTCTTTTACACTTAGTACTGCCTAAGTTTGGTAGGTCGGCCCAAGAATGGCCAAATCTATAAAATAAAATAAAAAACTAAGTCGTTTTTACTTAGTTTTACCTAAGTTAGGCATGTTGGCCCAAGAATGGCCAAACCTATAACAAACTAAGTCTTTTTTTACTTAATCCTGCATAAATCAAGCAAGTTGGCCTAAGAACGGCCAAACTAGATGAAAGCTATCTTTTTTATAGTCCTGACTAAGTTTTTCAGGTCGGCCCAAGAATAACCGAATCTATGAAAAACTAAGTGTTTTTGTACTTAGTCCTAACTAAGTTTTTCAGGTGAATGGCCAAAGGTTATAAAAATACTCAAGTGTAAGAAGCAGTAAATCAAGTAATAATTGAGCAGAAAAGAAGTTCATTTAGAGAAGCTTTTTATAATAAGGTTTCCCAAAGATTACAAAAGAGTTCAAAACAGGAAAGTAACGTGCCTTAAATCTGAATCAGCAAGGAGATCGGAGAAGGCAGAGACCACTTCAGTCACACCATCTGTGACCACAACAATTTGTGAAGCTGGAGGGGTAGCATTGCCGATAGCAAGTTCCGTAGCATAAGCGATCTCAAGAATCTCTAGAGCTGGACGGGCAGTATTGACACCAGCAACTTCGACAATGTCAACAACTTTAGTCATGCTGGCCTATCCAATCTCAAAGGGATTTACCTCAATATCTTTAGGAATTGCCTTATTAGAAAGTAGCTAAAGGATGTTCTTCCATAGTGGATTTGCCAACGAAACCTTTAGTGCGGTAAGGGCGGCCACCTAACCATCCTTAAATATCGCATTTGTCATCCCAAGGATATGTTGTGTATAATCATCCCCAGCTTTTTCAAAACCTTCCTCAAAACTTTCCTCCTTCAAGGATGGGAGCTCGGCCTTTAACTTTTTGGTCTCTTCCATGGCCTGGTCAAGCGCTTGGTTCCTCTGTGTTAGCTCAGCCAAGGTGGTTGCCATGGCCTCTTTAGTCTTCTTAAGCTTGGCCTTTGCTTGAATTGCGGCCTTTTTGTTAGCCCGGGCCTCCAGCTTCAGAGCCCCATGTTGTTGCCTTAATTTTTTCAATTCCTTGACCATTGCTGCAAAGCGGGACATAGCATTACAAGCCTAGAAAGCAGACTGGAACTATGAAGAAATGGTTAGATTTTGATATGAAAAACCAAATTGGGAGGTGACTAAATAGATCGGTAGGCACACTTATTGATAGACTATGATGAACGACTCCCATGAAGATCTCTTGGTTTGTCACCAGCCCTAACATCTCCCAATCCTGAGGCAAAATAGCTCCTTTGACCAGCACCACCGCAATAGAAGGGTTATCTAGACCAGAATCAAGGGTGGTTATAGGGCGTGTGCCAGCCACCGGTTAGATCACGATCTTAGACACCGGCCTAGCATTTGGGTCAATAAACATCGACCTAGCTTGCTGAGCTCTGGGCATCCCTAGTACGTCTCCTTGTGCTGGCCTCTTAGATGCGAACCTTTTCGTTGATGGTATGCTAGCCCTAGCTTCAGTTTCAGAGGTGGCTGATAGTAGAGGCACGAGCAGCTAAGTCATGTTCACCCCAGCTGTGGATGCCTAAGTAGCTTTCGCCTTCCTCCCAGCAATTACGGTCGCCAAGCTTCATGTCTGCATGTCACCGATCTCGTCCTCCGTCTCAAAGCTCGAGTAGATTTGTTGCCTAAATTGGTGAGTGGGTCAGTGGTCTAGAAACTCTTCGGGCATTGAGGTCGAGGATGATATGAATGACAAATAAGGGCTTGAATTGGGCTCCTCCTCCTCGTCAAGGACTTTGATTAGGGAATTTAGCGCTTGAGGCGAAGCACGACTAGATGATGATGACTTCCTAACAGCACTAGTTGTTCTTTCCACCTTAGCATGAGCAGTGGCAACTGTGACTCGGCTGAAGTTGTGAATATATGGGATTACAATTCCCTCTAGCATGCTCTCAAAGTTTCTGACTTCCCCTTACGCCTTTAGCGTAGCGATGACATTGTTTGGGATGCTTGTGGTTGTCGAGAATGACTAATAGCAGATTGGATATTGTAGAAGAATGTGGGAGGCTCTGCCGACTCTGCACTATGGGCCTATTCCTTTGTAAGCCCAAACTCTCTCTAGCAGCGACATATCAACCTCGAGATGTCCATACTACTTTTTGGGCTTAGTATGTTCACCTGAAAACAAAAAGAAAGGTAAGTGTCAAATCGACAAAGAAATAAAAAACAATAACTAAGTAGTAAAGTTAGGACGTGCGTAGTATAGACCTGGGTCGCCGAGCTTTCTAGGGCAATGCCAAATGGGTCACTCAGCCTCGGAGATGTCCCCATATTCTCAAGGGCCCAAGATCCACACCATGATATCGTCCACTCCCTTTTCCACGTTAAGAAGGACCTGGATGCTCTCCCTAATCTTATGTTCTAGGAAATAGTACTTTCGATAGTCGTTGCCGACTTTCACAGGTGTGTAGCACTACGCAAACTTGTGGATGGATATTTCCACCTCGTGAACGCGATTGAGCTCTATTATACCCATCACTATCCTAAAGACGTTAGACGCCAATTAGGCGGGGCACAGAGAATAGTGTCAAAGGAACTGAAGTAGAAATGGGTGAAAGGGAAACCTAACACTGCCTTTAACTATGGCAATTAAAGGGAATGGCATGCCTTTGTTCGTTTCATGCATATAGAATTCGTTGCGACTAGCCAACTTGATATCAACTTCCGGTGAGAATTAACACCTTGCCTTAAAAGCAGTGATGGCCCTAGGAGTATTAAGCATGTTCCTAAGTCATGCAACTATTACTATGTCGTCAGTAGTACGAATGTACAAAGAGAAGGACTGAGTAGAGTCTTGGACACTTACAAAAATCAGATCAGCACTCCCTCTCAACAGTTATCCCTTTAAAGCAAAGGTGAACCAGTCCTCTGCAGGATTGGGTTCTTATAGAAAAGCTTGTCATTTCAAAACCCTAGGAGCAGCTGCATCATTACGTTCGAACTGAGAGGTCGCTTCAGCAATAAATGAAAAGCTGCCTTTTAGTAGCCGAGCAAGTTAGGCAATGCCACGTGGAGTGTGGATTATGAAGAAGCACCTGATGATACCCACGGTCATGTCTCGAAGTGACTCGCAAGTACAACTCTTGTCCCCTGAGCTAGGCCAAACAAGGCACTAGGGTTGGGGGTAATTGTGGGCTAAATAAACCAAAAAGCCCAGAAGATGAATATGCTAGGCTTGATCGAAAGAGAATACGCCCAACAAGGTGAATTAAGTCCAAAGGGTTCAACAGGCAAGTCCAATGGGCAAGAGCCCCATGCTGACTTAGACTAGGATATTTAAAGATAAGTCCAAATCCATTCTGAACTGATTGAACAGTGATTGATTCCTAGAATGAGAATGAATACCATTTCTAGAAAGGATGGGCCTTCGAAACCTATAAATAGGTCATGTCACTAAGAGGTAATATATGTTCACTTGAGCTAGTACATAGTATTTTTTTTTATTCACTGAGATTAATCTTGCCTAACTTAATTATCGGAGTGTTATCGGCCTAAAAAGGATTGACACATTCTCACTGTTCTTGTTCTTGCAGATTGTTTGGAGCTCGTCAATTTGGTTCACAAAGCGAATCAGATCTTTGCAAAAATTCCACTTACAATAATAAAAAGGTGTATGATTTTTCTATACTAAGTTTCATACTTAAAACTTAAAATTTTGAAATTAAAATCAAAATTTTTTCCTTAAAAGACTAAACCGAATGGTCCAATAACCTATTTAATCGACTGGGTCACGGTTCAACTGTAATCCTTATTAGCTTTGATCGAATTTTGACCAAAATGAGTTTAGAAGAATAATCTGATTAGTTTTTTGATTGATCGATGATTTCAATTGGTTGAACTGGACAATCCGATCCAGTTTTTAAAACATTGTATTGCCCCCTCGACATTTCAATATTTCTTAGACACGAACAGCAACTAAATGGGCATTAGCCCGGTGACACTCATGCTCCTTTACTATAACTTTCCAAGACGTGATAGTTTTTACGTTAGTCCTTCCCAAAATTCGAAACTCATGCTCCTTTGCTCACTTTCCAAGACGTGATAGTTTTTACGTTAGCCTCTGACAAAATTCAAAAATCAAAAATAATTTACTTTAATCTTCTAAAATTTAAAAATTTTACCTAACATTAAGAGTTTGCATGGTAATATTATTAATTTTTATTTTTATTATGTGTTTTTACTATATATTTTTATTGTGTATTTTTTATGATTTAGTGATAAATATTTATAAATTACCGTTGTATCAACAGTATACGGACTCAAATTTTTTTTCCTTAACCATCTATAATTTAGGAAATTTTATTTTTACACCTCAACAGAAATTCAAAATTTTTTAAGTTCGCCTTGCATGGCTCCCTGAACAAAATTCTTTGTTCTGTCCGTTCTCTCTCTCTCCCTCTGTCATGGGTAAAACGGACAAACCAATGGTCTCGCCTTAAATGGATTCCCACAGCGGAGTTGCAGTGCCACTATGATTTAAGTCAATGATGTCTTGAAAACAGAGCATAACAACCATGTTGAAATGTATTCAACCACAACTACAAATATGAGTCCACGTACCCACCCACCATTGAATTAAAAAAAATTATAAAAGAAAAGGAATGGTGGTTAACTGCGCTCATGACCATTGAACTTAATGACTACACACGTTTAAATTGGATCAGAACAAACCAAAAAATGCTAAAAAGAGAGAAAAGCTTGTGATAGTGAGGGACGGAACCAGAAATGTTATCAAAGAGAGGTCATAGAAAACTAAAGTAAAAATTTTAATTTATTTTAAGGGGCTAACAGAAAAATCAAGTTAAAAATTTTTTAAACCTTATTGAGGGGCTAAACCAAAGATTTTTGAATTTTTAAAAAGTTAAAATAAAATTTTTTCAATTTTTTTGGGGCTAAGAAAAATTCTTGAATTCTAGAATGTCAAAAGGAAAAATTTTAAATTTTTTGGGGAGTCAATATATCCTCTTAGTGTAAAAATACTCAAAATCTATGGAGGTCATTTAAAATTTTGTGAAAATAGGGGGCATGACCCCATTATCCAAGGATAGTTCCGCCCTTGCTGATAGTTATAAACAAACCCAAGGATTAACAAATCCTTGAACTGTCGTAAGTTCAACTTTTGTTAAGTATTACGTCCATCTTACCTGATCAACATATTTTGTGAGCAAGTACGTTTATTTAGCCCATACACTGGATGTGCGAGATGCGAATACCTTGTCAATTAAGGAAAAAAAAAACATTTTGCACCTTTTATTAATCTAAATTACCATCGTTAGAACAACAATTAAGTTTGCTTTTTAAGCAAAAATAAAAAATGGCGCTCGTATTTCAAGAACAAAAAGCGCCTTATGTTTAAATCTTGAATTTCTTGAGAAAAAAAATTAAATTAATTACTTATATTTTATTTTTTTATTTGTAATAAAAAATAAATTTTATAAAAAAATGCTTATTCATTTTATTTAATTTTTTCGGTTACAAATTGAAGAACCAAAACATGGCGTTAAAGTTTTGGCTAAATTACTTAAATAACCCCAACTGGGTACGTGTTCTGTGCCCATTGGTTTGGCCACATAGCCCAGGAATTTCATTGTAGAGGATTTGCAGTCCCCCCCATTACTTCACAAAATCTTCAAATATATGTAATATCTCTCAAAGTCAACATCCTCTCCAGTGATAGTTTGCTGCACGTAATATAAAATAATATCACTCGAAGTTGTTATCACAACCAACCCCGATAACATACCTCTCGCTGTAGCAAGCAGCCTAATTTCCTCTACCGTGCCGTGCCATCACAACTGCTCTTGTTTATTTCTATATAGAAATAAAATATATATGTACATGTACATACGTATGCAACATGGTTAAATTTTTATTAAAAAATATTATTTTTAAAAAAAATTTATATAAAAAAGTCTTTCAAAATGATGTGACAGTAACAATTTTGTAATTAAAAACTATTATAATAGATATTTTGTTTTCAAGTTAAAGATCGTCATTAAAATATATTATTTGATATGAATTTTTTATTTATATAACATTACTTCATTTTATTTAATCAAACATAAACCATATATTGTAAATCAAGTAATTTCAAATAACACTAGGTATCAATGAGAACATGAGTAACTCACTCAGATAAATCATTCATGAAAACACAAACATACAATTAATCTAAAGTGGGCATTAATTTATGTGTGTTTAGGGTATAGCAACATGAATTAATACAAGGCAAAATGTATAAAACCTCAATGGTGCAATGGGTTTGGACCAGTCGGAACAAGGCGCTTTTCAGCACCGTAACGTGGGTCGATCTCGCTTCCGGTTGGCTTGGGCTTCACCGGCACATGGCTCCGGTGGGTGTGCCGCATAAATGGCGTGAAGTCGAATTTGCTGGCTAATGCTCTCCTGTTGCTCAGAGTCTGATGAGAGAGAGAGAGATGGCTTCTGTCGTTGTTGTTGCTGTTGTTGATGCGGATGAATCTGAAACTAGACCACCCGTGAAGGAATAACAATAGAAGAGAGAGACAAAGAATGATAGTTAAGGAATTTGCAACCTTGATAGCCATGGTGGGGGATAGGAAGGAAGAGAAGAGGAAGCATGAAGAGCGAAAATGTAGTGAAAGAAGGTGGGAAGGGTTCGTATTTTAGGAGAGGAGAGGGCTTTGGAAGATTGACAGCTTGAAACTGATAAACTAGCTTAAGAAATGTTGCATAAGGTTGACATAGGACTATGTTTACTTCCATGACACTCTGGTTATAGGGTTGTTTCGTGTGTTTGCATCCATGAGTCTATGGATGTAGGGTAGTTTTATATAAGGATTTGTATGTGTGAGAGAGAGAGAGAGAGAGTTCTCAGGTCCAAATGATGCGGGGAGGGAGCAGAATTGTGGGCTATTCTTCCAATGAAACATCCTTCGCGTTCAAGGAACAAACTAAAAAGAAAAGAAAGGTAACAAACTAAGGGCCATTAAAAGCAGATTTTCAAAGTCAAACATTGAATTTTATATACGGAGCGGTGACCTGGTCACAGTGCTGTTATCTATGTAACAAAAGGCCAAGTAAGGACGAGATTGCATCAAATATATGAAGCTTAATAATCAGCAAGAAGGTCATTTGCAGCTTTATGTCAAGAAGAATACCACACTTACAGGGTGTTTGGATGGTGCTTTTTTAATAGTTTATAACTTAAATTTATAATTTTTTAAATTTATGTTTGACTTCTTATTTAGAAAAATTATTTTTAAAATTAGTTTAAGTTTTAAAAATCATTTTAAAAACTAATTTTATTAAATTAACTTAAAATTTTTACTTCTATCTTTTTTAAGTTAGAATCCAAACAGCCTTTACGCTTGCACACACACACACCCAATATACATGCTTATATGTATGTATGTTCAAGAAGTGGAGTGGCTATTTATATTCCTTTTTGGAAGGAACCAAAGCACACTCGGGCCCGTTTAGTAAAGTTTATTGCGAACTTTTTTGAAGTTGGCATTTTTTGTTTTTATAAGTAAAGATAAAAAAAAAACAAAAAATAAAAAATAAAAAAGCAAAAAATAGGCTTCGTTTGGTAACGTTTATTGTTTTTTTTTTTCAAAAAAAAAAAAACAAAAAAGGGCATTTGTTTAAATTTTTTTTTTTTAGTTTTTTGCAAAATTCGAAAAAAGTAACTAAAAACACTAAAATAAGTGTATTTTCTCTTATCAAATTATTGGTCTAATATTTTTGGCACAACGATAATTTATAAACGCCCATCACCAAATCACAAAAAACACGCAGCAAAAACACACAACAAAAAGATACAACAAAAAATAAAAACTGACAGTGTTACCAAACGGACCCTAGAGCTTACAAAAAAGTTAATCCAAAAAGGTTGACAAAAAACCTACCAAATGGGCCCTCAAATGGTCCTGTAATTAGTAGCGGACTGAGTAACTTTGTTGAGGGGGCGAAGTATTTTTTCTGTGTATGAGGCAGTATGCTATTTCTTAACATAAAAACTCAAAAAACTATAAGGCTAAAACAAAATTTCAAAATCCCGAGCCCCCTTGGCCTACATGTAGTTCCACATCAGTTTCTATTATTCAACAATCCTGCTTTATCTACGTGAGGGTTTTATACATTAGATCTGTGGATTTCATATTTTATAATCCTCCACGCCCGTACAAACTATGCTTCAAAAATTTAACTAAAAGCAATTTGATAATCTCAAAAGCTAATCATTTAATCAAACTTAAGTACTCTGCTTTATTTTGTTTATTCTTTTTCTTTTATTTCATTTTGCTCAACACTGAATTTAAGAGATAACCCATCTCTCCTTGCATGTATTTTAAGCATTGTCGTGTACATCCTCTCTAATAGCTTTTTATTACAAGAAGTACTTCTAACAGGAAATAGAGATTTTCAGTTTCACGAAAATACGCGATCAATGACATATCACCAAAATTTTAGACTATGTTCAAAACAGATTAATATATAATTTGATGAGACAAATTCATTTAGACCGTAATGTACGTATTAAGGTTTTCAAACTCAGAATGACAGTTAAGTTTTGACTCTGTATTACAACTTCATACATTGATCTAGAGATCTCCTAGAAACTGAAAAAGAGCCGACATGAATGTATATATGGTTGACCTGCCCCAATTAACCTACTTGACTTTTTTTACTTCATAGCTTTATCACTCCAAAATTAAAGATTTGACTCTAGCATAAGAAAAGGTCTATGTGTGTGCTTGCACAGGCTCCAAAGGCAAATAAAAACTTTAGGACTACAACACAAGAATCTCTCTCTCTCTCTCTCTCTCTCTCTCTCTCTCTCTCTCTCTCTCTCTCTCTCTGTGAAACTCCCTTATCTTTCGGATGTGGGAATGGACTTTGAATTGGACGGTTTTGCGAAACGAGAAGTGTGCTGGCCGGTTAGACCACGAAAGTGGCATACCACTTCTCCCATCCAACTCTTAAGAGTAATTTTTTATACTTCTCATGAGGTCGTCCTCTAATGCTCATTCTGAAAACACAAAATAAAAAAATACATAATGTCGTTAAAATAATGTCTCACATGCCAGTCAAAAGGCACAGATCTAAGTTTGTAAAGTTTGAGAGTGTTTTGTTTGACAAACATATGTGATGTAAATTTATTGAGTTTGATGTCAAAGTTTTTAACAATGCATCATATGCTGGGGCGGAATCAAAATTTTATTTTCGGACGCCAAAATATAAAGTACAAATTTGTCCTTACTCGTATAATTACTATATAAAAAATTCTATGCAAACAAAATTTTTATAGAGAAAATCCTACTAAAATAATATGTTAGTTGCATTTTTTAAATTATGAGTCAATATAATTGGTGTTTTGATTTGTAATAAATGGATCACAAATAGTCCCGTTATTTTGTTTGAAAATTTTATACAAAAATTCTTTTTACATGGCATTACTTTCATTATATTTTGTATTTTCTTTGCATATATTTCTAAGCTCAAGCATGAGATATATATTAATATGTAAGACTAAATATTTCTACATAGAAAATAAAACTATCTTATATTCTACCTCAAAAGATATGAAAAATTAACAAATAAATTGTTTCTTGGACAAAAAATAGGCAGGAGTCATAGTTTATCATACAAAGATTTTGAGATTTTGTTGGGTTAGGGTGAATTTTAAATTGTAGAGGGTGCTAATAGGATAAAATTTTGCTAGAATATTATACACACACACACATATATATATATATAAAATACATAAGGGGCATAATCGAAAAGTTAGGGGTGCCAATAGAATAAAATTTTGCTAAAATATTATATATATATATATATATATATGTATATATAATACATAAGGGACATAATCGAAAAGTGGGAGGTGCTATGGTATCCCACCCTAAAGGGTGGTTCCGCCCCTGATGAATTGACAATTAATACGATTAGCTTGTTTGGATCAACTTTTTTAACCAATTTTTTTATTATCTTTCACCAACTTCTAGTTGTAATTTTCAATAATAGTTAAAAGCATAATCTATACACTCACAAAAAAAATATAAAGTTAACTTTTAGTCAAAAACTAATAAAAATGAAATAACTAATTGAAAAGATCGATAAAAAAAAGTTGATTCAAACATCACTAATTAGGGGGAGTGGCAAGATACCGTACCTTGAAGGTACTAAATAGCTAGTTGTTAGCCTTAGTTTAGTTGTATTTCTTCATTTCTAGCTATGTTATGATCTTAATACCATTTTATGGCTGATTTGTAAATTCTAGGCTTAAAAGGATCAAAATAGGGCATTAGAAGACAAAATGGCCATTTGATCGTGTGCAAGGTCTCCAAAGGCGTGCTCATGCTTGTACAAATACAGAGTCAGAAAAGAGCCTTTGCACAACCATTCAAAATTACTGATGCTTGTTTTCACTGAACAAAACATCGTCCGAAAACCGCTCGATAACTATACGCGCAGTTTGAAGTACATTTTGGGGATCTAAGTTTTAGTTAACAGTTTTGTATGAATTTGTGAAGTTATGTAGTATACTTAGAGCATTGCATTAGGGCTAATTCATTGTAATTGCACTTCTAATTCTATTATAATCTCAATTCTAGTGTAATTTCAATATGTGTTCAAGACAATTCTTCATTTCTTCAATCGGCATGAGTAGCTAAGCATCTAATTGGGTTCAATTGGGAAGATCAATCAAGGATCTTAAGGTTTCATTGAAGGTATCTCATAAATTCATTGAATAATCTCCTTAAATTCTTAATTCTAAACAATTGATTATTAGATATCCTAGAACTCTTGGGCCATTGACTATGTTTGGTGATTTTATTCCGTGATTCAGCAATTGTGGATGCATTCTTTACCTGGTTATGTCCTTTCTAGTTAAAAGGGGGAACGATATATTGGTTGTGGGCGGATGTTATGTTAGTTTCTTAGCTTACAGCCTATTGATGGTTCTCCCGCTCAGATCACCAACCTATAATGGCACCATCTCGGGGAGTGGGCCTAGGTTTGAAAACTGAGCCTTCTTAGGAAGCATTAGTAAACCATCAACCTCATGCTCATGCAGAAACCATGTATAGCCAAACCTCTGCTGGATTTAAGACACACACGTCAATTTCAAAAACCATGGAGGAAAGGGCGACTGCTTTACTTTCCTTTATCCTTGTCTAATTCCTGCTGTTATAATGCTTGTATAAATGCTCATGCAAACATATTTACTTTACAATTGCATTCTCTCTCTCTCTCTCTTTACTTTATGCATACATGTTTAGGCATTCAATATTCCATTTCAAAACAAGAGTTTCAAAGTAACTCAAGTCACTTACATTTTAATGCATATGATCAACCCATAAAGAGTGACTCCAAGATCACTCTACCTTGCATAAAACCTACCAAAATCATAAGGATTCCCACATAACCCTAAGGATTCATAGCATACATTTCAAGTCATTCCATAAAGAGGAGCCCCAATTCCTCTATGCTCACGGAGATAAGGTTGCCAAGAAGACAAGGGGCAATCAAACACCAAAGTCTCTCAATAACCTCCTCAACATCAAACTCAAAGAAGGCGAATCCAAAGACTCAAGAGTAGTTTAGGATCTGAAATGTAAAAGTAGATAGGTGGATGTTCCAAAGAAAAATGTCCCCTTCCCCCTATTAAAATGTACTTCGATTCTTTTGTATTTTAAATCCAAAACTTAATGTATTCTTCTACCTTTTGTAAATAAATGAATGAATGAATGAATGTTACCACTCGATGGTAAGGTATCTATATATAAGGGCAAACCCCCTATCTTCAAAAAGTGAGCCAAATGCATCACGTTTAGTCTCCTTCTCAATAAGGGACACCCCTAGGGCATGCATTGCATAAAGCTCTAAATACCAAAAACTAACTTGTGGTTTGTGTCTTTTCTTTGCTTTCTTTTTCTTTCATAGAGACTACACCATAGAAAGCTACCATTGCTCCTAAGAAAGATTGGCACCCACCTAGAGACCCCATCATTACTCGACAAAGAGCTGTACTAATGGCTGCCAATCTTGACAAGTCATCCTCAGTTTCTCGAGAAGAAGTCAATAAAATGAGAACCAAGATCGATGAGATGTTCAAGCTCATCCAAACCATGACTATGAAAGATGCTGCTCTAGCCCCATCATCATCCATAATTTTTCCAAAGGACTCCGAACTTGCTAATCCAAGGGTTGTGCTACAATTTGATACTACAGGGAGAAACAAGGAGGATTCCAAGGGTGCTAATACTGAAGAAGGGAAAAATATACTGCTCTCGCCTGCTGTGAAAAGAACTTCCCTCGACCCTCTTAGTTTGAAAATTCAAGGATTGGAAAACTCGCTGCGAAGCCTCCATGGCCATGACACTTTTAAGCTTACATCCTATGATGAGTTGTGTTTCTTCCTAGATCATCCAAGACCTGCCAAGTTCAAAATGCATGATTTTCATAAATATGATGGCATCGGTAACCCTATTACCCACCTTTGCCTTTATGCTAGGGCATTGAGTGGTCATAGGAACGATCCAAAGCTCCTTATGTAATTGTTCCAACATAGTCTTATTGGATCCGCCTTGCAATGGTTTAGCTGACTTGACTTAAGGAAGATCACAACTTGGATCGAGCTGGTCAATACATTCAAAGCCCAATACCGTCACAATATAGACCCCACTTCCGACCGGTGGTCCTTAATGACAATGAGTAAATGAGATAAAGAAAGCTTCAAGAGTTATGTCCTTAGCTGGAGAGAAGCAGCTGCACAAGTTAATCCCCTTGCTTGAAGAGAGGGAGTATGTGCAATTATTTGTACACACTTTCCAATACATATACTATGAAAACCTCTTCACTAGTGTGGGAAAAAGCTTCCCCGAGCTCATCATGCAAGGGAAAATGATAGAGAATGGTCTCAAGATGAGGAGGATTACAGATTCTTATGCAAAAACCGGGGAGAGTTCTGCCAATATAGCAAAAAAGGTGGCTAGTGTGCTGTCGCGGGCACCCAAAAATAAAATCTATACCCTAAAAAATAAATATGTAGTAGTGCGAGTAAAGATCGTTCCCACGGAGAATGTCTAACCTAATTTTATGCTATGTGAACAAGGATTTGGAGGGGGGGGGGGTTGATATAATGAAAGCTATTTTAATAATAACTAAGAAACAACTCAAATTAAAGTATTGAAATCAATCAAAAGAACAAACTTTGGTCTAAGTCAACATCTACCATCGGAATTATATAACTGATCATCGATGCACGCATATATCCATTCACACTTTGAATATTCACCGTCAGGATTATTTTTCTATATCTCCTTAATCGTAGTTAATTAGAAAACAAGTGATCTCATTAACCCTAACTATTAAACAACCCAGGAGAAGCACACAAGGTTTAATCTAGTAGTAGCCTTAAGAATTAGAGAAATCGATGAAACAGAACAACACAAGCATAAGACGTTGTATTTAATTTAGTCGAGCGTCCTTCCTAAGATCTAATAATTCCTGACGTAGCAAATCATTAAATCTTAGTTGCTTCACAAATTAGAAAAATCAAACAATTACAAATTTGATATCAAATCTAGCAGTAGATTGTAATGAATATTAAACTAGTATGCCTCATAGTGATTAAACAAGACAATTATGAAAATAGGCACAGAAGAACATCTGATACTCAAAGCATAAATCGAATAATGAAAACAAATTAGATCTCATAATTTAATTTTCGAGGCTTTCATTTCCTTCGATCAAGTTTCAAAGTTTAGCCACGCAGAGCCATGAAGAAAACTCAAAGAATAAGTTACAAAAGAAGAACGAAACGTATGTTTTATGCTACTTTTTCCTTCTAGAATAATATAAAAAACGCCAACCCTAAAAACAAAACAATCCCAACTTTTATAGGCTTTTGAAAATTTGCAGGTTCGCACAACCGTTCAAACGCATCGGACCACCATTCAAACGGTGCGTTGAACGCACTTCGAATGAAAAAATTACTCTCTGTATTCTTAGAACACACTTTGAACCTGAATTTGGCGTGAACTCGTTTGACGTACCGTTCGAACGCATATGTAACCCTTCGAATGCCCTTTTGGATCGTTCGAATGCTCTTCGAACAATTTTTCCAATTTAGCACGAATTTATCCCTTTTAAGCTGGGATTCTCTTCCTTAGCATTCCATAGCACCCTAAATCAAAATATAAGAATAATGAGTATATTTAGGCACCAACTAAATATAAAAGATTAAACATTAAGGGAGAAAAATATAACATTTGCATTCTCATCAAATTCCCCCACACTTAAGTTTTGCTCGTCCTCGAGCAAAACTCAAATTCGCTTTCCCAAAATATCAAAGTTGCAACAAAGAACAACCAAGCTCTTCAAAACTCATAACATATCATGAACAAACATTCTTAAACAACTCACAATTACTCAGCAAGCATTTCCACTCAAAGATGGAGAAAACTGAATTTGCAAACCCTCACGAAAATAAACACTCGAATCTCATGTGTTTAAAGGGTGTGTGTATCGCTCAAATTCATTCTAATGGAAATGACCTACCATAAGCTTGCATATATTCTCATTCTCCAACACTAGGATCACATACATAATACGAATCATAAGGACTTTTTAAAGGTCATAATGGGGTTCAGGATCAAGGTGAAAAATATTTAGGAATGTAGCTCAAAAGCCATCAAAACTAGTGGAGCAAAAATGAATCAATTCAAGTGCGAATATATAAGACATGTAAAACCAATCACTCCATTCAGCAGCTTCTGTCTTTGTATATATACCATATAAATAGACTCATTTCTTAGAATTTTTTGAGAGATTATGAACATGGACAATTTGTAACATTAAAAGCAATTTCCTCCATCACTTCCCTTCTTTCTTTCTCTTTGTTCTTTTTTTTTTCTTTTTTTTTTCAAAATTACATCAACAATGGAACTCACAAATTAAGAATGAAAACATGTTCCATTTCACCAGTCATAGCCCTACCACAAATCTGGACACCCCCACACTTATGTCTTGTGCACCCATACATATCATAATGATGAACAATGCTCCACTAGCTCTACGGCTTGGTAAAGGTATTATTTTATTTTTATTTTTTTTGGGTTTAAAACTTGTAATTTGGGTTCACAATAAATGAAAAATCAACACATAAAGCTTAAAGGGGTTCACAATGGAAAAAATTAATTACAAGGTAGGCTATTTGGCTTATGTAGCTTATAACAAAGAGGGTCTTAATCATGTTCATGCATGCATGTGTCAATATGATCTCAAAGAGAATCAAGGCAAGTTCTAGAGAAACAAATCCATAAAAGAATATCTCACATGAAAGAAAATAGTGGCTGATATGAATGTGTCAGTCAGAAGGCCCAAAATCTCACCGGCTTTTGCCTACCAAATTTAGTCACTCCAATCTCAAGTAAAATAACTAAACTAATTAATTCTAAGTTGGAAGATTACTTATTCAATCATGTTATGAATTCTTCAAGCTTAATTGAATCTTGCTCATGACATACAGAACCCAAACCCGTTGAAAACCACAAAAACAAAAACAAAACAAAACAAAAAAAATTTTCAAAACAAATTAAAATACGAAAACACAACCTAACTCCCCTCCCCCACACTGAAAACTTACATTGTCCCCAATGTAAAGTGAAATGTACAGAAATGGCAGAAATAACCAATATATAAATGCAAAAAGAAGATAATAAAAACAAACTTTTCTTGGGTTGCCTCCCAAGCAGCGCCTTTATTTATTGTCGTGGGCTTGACTCAATGCTTCCTTCTTCAGTCGGTATAAATCGGATCCTCAGGGTCTAGTTTTCCCACATTCTCTACTTGGAAACCTTCATAGAAATGCTTAAGTCGATAGCCATTCACCTTGAACACTTTGGAAGTGGCTAAGTTTTGAATTTCAGCTGCACAATGAGGAAAAACATTAGTAACGATAAAAGGTCCAATCCAATGAGAACGCAACTTACCTGGAAACAAACGAAGTCCTGACTGGTATAGAAGGACTTTTTGACCAACTTGTAACTCCTTCCTAGAGATCATTTTGTCATGAAAAGCCTTTGTCTTTTCCATGTAAATCCTTGCACTCTAATAGGCATCATTGCAAATTTTCTCTAACTCTTGGAGTTGCAATTTTCTATGTTCTCCACTTTCATCCATCTTTATGTTGAAACTCTTGATAGCCCAATACGCTTTGTGTTCTAACTGCTAGCCTCAAGTTTTTATTAATTGATTTTGATGATAATAAATATAAATTTTTTAATGATTAAAATTTGGTTAATCTCAAGATTTCATAATAAACTATGTTTGATGTATGAGTTAAGATTTTTAAAGATTTTTTTTTGTTAAACGTTTAAATATATTGTGCATTTCAATGATAAATCACTTAATTTTTTTATTTATATTTTAAATATTAATTATTTAACATTTCTTGAAGTTATTGTTAATCTTGCACTTAAAAGGAATGCATAGCATGAAAAAGAAGACTAAGTCAAAGATAATGGTAAGAAAGCTCATTGGAGATAGTTTCAATATTATGTATATAAATTTTAATCCAACCGTTGGATTGATCTGATTTTTATAGCATTGGAAATAAGACTCAAATTCCTATAAACTTATTTTATGAGGATTTCGTGAATGAAATGTCTTATGGGACAAAATTGAGCTGGAAGGTGACATATTGGAGTAGAAGTTCAAAATATGACAGTTAGGAGATAGTTTGAGTAATTTTATAATTACTTTTGATCTAACCGTTAGGTAACTATGATTCTTATTGATCTGAAACGATAACTTCTAGGGATACAACTTTTATCTTATAGCCATTTTCAAATTCAAACGTTATAATGGAGAAAATCAAGATGGAAGTGAAGACAACTCTGCAGAAATTTAAATGTGCCAACTGGGAGAAAGCTTGAGTATTTTGATGATAAATTGTGATCTGACCATTGGATCGACATGATTTTTATAGGTCTGAAAAGCTTACTCTTATCACTACAACTTTTATCGTATAGACATTTTCAAATTCAAATGTTATAAGGGAGACAATTGAGGTGGAAGTGAAGAAAACTTTGCAGAAATTCAAATATGCCAACTAGGAGACAGCTTGAGTATTTTGATAATAACTTTTGATCTGGCCATTGGATCGATATGATTCTTGAGGTTTTGAAAATCTAACTTCCATATCTACAAGTTGTCTCGTATAGACATTTTCAAATTCGATTGTTATCAAGAAGAAAATCGAGGAGGAATAGAAGCAATGATATCTAAAATTCAATTCCTGACTGGCAACAACTTTGTTCAAACGGAAAGAAATGTGTTCAAACCTCTCCAACGACTAGAAGTTGATTTTAAGCTACAAATAATCCACTACTCTTCCTCTATAATTAGAGATACACAAAAGAAGCAAGGATACACAAGAGATTACAAAGATTGAGCATAGAAAGTGATATTCATCAAGATCTTCAAGTTTTGAGCTTTACTTCTTCATCATTCCATTTCATCTTTGATCTTCATTGTTTTATTCAACTCTTGAGAGTTTTGTATCTATTGTTGTGAGATTCAACTTTCCTATATCATTTGTAAAATGGTTGCTAAACCCTTATGATTTATTTCTTGAGTGATTGAGAGGAACACTTAGAGAAAAAGATCCTTTTGGTGCTTTATTTTGAAGAGCAAAACAAAGGGTTATTTTTTGAGTGTTTTTGGAATAAAACACTTGGTGTAAAGGTTTGCTAGCAACCGAACAAGCTAGTGGTGTAAAGCTATTTGAAGAATAGTGGATTTTCCCAAGGAAGGAGCCTTGGAGGTGGACGTAGGATTGACATAAGAGGAGTCAACTAAACCACTTTAAATCGTTGTGTTTGATCTCTTCTCTTTTCATATCTTGCTTAATATTTTTCTTTGATATAGTCTTGATATACTTGAGATACACACACACATTTGAATCATTTGTACTAATCTTACATTAATCATATTTTAGCTTGTTTTATTCATTACTTAACTAGATTACTATTTTATATCTTTTCCATTACATCTGACCTCTTGGAAATTAAGTGTATTGGATTATTTTAATTTCTAGTTTTTAATTATAAACCCAATTCACCTCCCTCTTGAGTTGCCACCTGGTTTAACAATTGGTATCAGAGCAAGGGCTCTAGTATTGGGCTTAAGCGTCAGAGAGTAGATAATGGCAACCATAGTAGAAACATCACTTGCGGAAGGTCAATCCACCAATAGACCTCCTTTGTTCAATGACACAAATTATAATTATTGGAAAGCTAGGATAAGAATTTACATTAAAGCTATAGATTATGAATTATGGAGAGTTATAGTTAATGGTCCTAAAATACCAACCAAAACCATAGGTGAACAAAAAGTGCCTAAAGAAGAAAATGAATGAAATGAGAATGACTTAAAAAGTGTTCAAATAAATTCTAAAGCCATGAACTTACTATATTGTGCATTAGATCCTAATGAGTTTAATAGAATCTCTACACGTGAGTTGGCCAAGGAAATTTGGAACAAATTAGAAGTTACACATGAGGGAACTAATCAAGTCAAAGAGTCTAAGATTAGCATGCTTGTTCATAAATATGAATTGCTTAAAATGAATCAAGAGGAGTTTATTTCTGATATGTTTACTAGATTTACTGATATTATAAATGCCTTGAAATCTCTTGGTAAATGTTATACTAATGTTAAAATGATGAGAAAGATTCTTAGGTCTTTACCAAGGAGTTGAGAGCCGAAAGTAACTGCAATACAAGAAGCCAAAGATCTCACGAGACTTAGCTTGGATGAGCTCTTGGGTTCACTCATGACTCACGAGCTTACCATGAGAATGGATGACGATGAAAACAAAAAGAAGAAAAGCATAGCATTGAAATCATCCACCACTTCCTCCATATTTGATAGCAATAATGGAGAAACTAGCAATGAAGATGAGGAGCTTGCCATGATTACATAGAAGTTCAAAAGATTTTTAATAAAGAAGAAGCAGGCCGAATGAAAATTTTTAAAGAATGATGGAGCAAAAGAAGAAGGTAACAAAAAGGATACAATAATTTGTTATGAATGCAAAAGATCGGGTCATATGAAATTCGAGTGTCCTCAACTCAAAAATTCAAAACAAAATGACAAAAAGAAAGCTATGGTGGCTTCTTGGGGAGAAAGTGATGATAGTGGTTCCGAAAAAAATGATAATGAAGTTGCCAACCTATGCTTAATGGCAAAGGAAGACAATGAGGTATGTGATACTTTTAATGAACATTTTTCAAATGAATAATTACAAAATGCTTTTGAGGAATTGCATAATGATCTTAAAAAATTAGGCATAAAAAATTTAGCCCTTAAAAAGATTATTTCTTCTCTCTCTCAAGAACATGAATCTTTGAAAAATGAAAATGAAATTTTGAAAAAGAATGTTGAAAACTTATCTTTCAAACTTAAAATTTCAAATGATTTGAAAAATGAAAATAATACTTTGAAAATAAAAGTTGACGAATTGAATAATACTCTTTCAAAGTCTATAAAAGAAAGAGAAAATTTGGATATGTTACTTAGAAAACAAAGATGTGCTTTTGACAAAGTTGGAATTCGTTACAATCATTTTCAAAAGCAAAAATTTTACAAAAATTTCTTTAAAACAACATCATCTAGTAATCTACACTCTACGTGTTATTATTGCCATAAGAAAGGTTATCAACCACATTCTTGCCCACTTCAAAAATATATATATGTTGGAGTCAAACAAGTTTGGGTTCCAAAGAAAATTGTAAGTTCAAATAACTTTAAAACTAACCTCCATGGCCCCAAGAAAGTTTGGGTACCAAAAACTAATTGTTGATTTGTTTTTGTAAGTTTGCCTAAAATCCAAAAAAGCAAGATGGTTTCTTGATAGTGTTTGCTCAAGGCATATAACGGGTGAAGAATCGATATTTACAACTCTAGTACCCAAAGATGGGGGATATGTGACTTTTGGAGACAATAACAAAGGAAAGATTTTTGGTATTGGTAATATCAGTAAAAGTCATTTTCCTATTATTGAAAATGTTTTACTTGTTGAAGGTTTAAAACATAATTTGATTAGTATTAATCAATTATGTGATAAAGGAAATAGAGTTATTTTTTAAAATACTCATTGCTTAATAGAAAGTATCATAGATAATAAAATATTATTTATTGGTTATAGGCATGGAAATATATATGTCATTGATTTTAATGATATATCTTCTAGTGATGTAAAATGGTTTTCGGCTATAAGTGATAGTAATTAGTTATGGCATAGAAGGCTTGCACATACTAGCATGAATTTAATTTCAAAACTTTCTAAAAATGATTTAGTCATTGGACTACTAAAAAATAAATTTGAAAAAGATAAACTTTGTGATGCATGTCAAAAAGGAAAACAAACTAGAACTTCTTTTAAATCTAAAAATATTATTTCTACTCTAGACCGTTACAATTATTACATATAGATTTATTTGGTGCAACTAGAACAATTAGTTTGGGTGGAAAGCAATACGCACTTGTCATTGTTGATGATTATTCAAGATATACATAGACATTTTTTCTTGCACATAAAGATAATGCATTACACACTTTTGTAGAATTTTGTAAAAAAGTTCAAAATGAAACAGGTTTTACAATTACAACTATTAGAAGTAATCGTAGTGGTGAATTTGACAATTTACAATTTGAAAAATATTGTGATGAAAATGGTTTTGAACATAATTTTTCAGCACCAAGAACACCACAACAAAATGGTGTAGAAGAAAGAAAAAATAGAACTCTTGAAGAAATGGCTAGAATAATGGTTATGTGAAAATAATCTACCAAAATATTTTTGGGCTGAAACTGTTAATACCGCTTGTTATGTTATGAATCATGCTATGATTAGGCCTATTCTTAAGAAAACTCCATATGAACTTTGGAAAGGAAGAAAACCTAATATTAGTTATTTCCATGCTTTTGGATGTAAATGTTTTGTTTTGAATAATAACAAAGATAATTTGAGTAAATTTGATGCTAAATCCGATGAGGGCATATTTCTTGGGTATTCTATATCTAGTAAAGCTTATAGAGTTTTTTACAAAAGAACCTTAGTGGTGGAAAAATCTATTCATGTAGTATTTAATGAATCTAATAATATTTCTTCTAAGAAAATTACAAGTGATGATGATATAAATATTGAACAAAGTATGGAAGATCTTACCATTATCGAAAAAGAAGATGAATCTTTAAAGCAATCTTTCATAGAAAAGAATCAGGAAGAAAGTTCAACTGAGTTTCCTTCAAGTGAAGAAGGATCCAAAGAAAATGTACAAGACTTGGCAAAAGACTGGAGGTGTGCATGCAATCATCCTAAATAATTAATTATTAGTAATCTCTCACAAGGTATAAAAACTCATTCTTCTCTTCGTAATATTTATGGTAATTTAGCATTTTTATCTCAAATTGAACCTAAATGTTTTAAAGAGGCTGAAAATGATGAAAGTTGAATGTTAGCTATGCAAGAAGAGTTAAATCAATTTAAAAGAAATAAGGTTTGGACTTTAGTTCCAAGACCTAATGACTATCCCGTGATTGGTACGAAATGGGTTTTTAGAAACAAAGTGGATGAATTCGGGGTTGTTATTAGAAATAAAGCTCGATTGGTAGCTCAAGGTTACAACCGAGAAGAAAGAATTGATTTTGATGAAACATTTGCACCCGTAGCTCGACTTGAAACTATTAGAATGTTGCTTGCATTTGCATGTTTTAATAATTTCAAACTTTACCAAATGGATGTTAAAAGCACATTTTTAAATGGTTATATTTCAAAAGAGATTTATGTTGAACAACCTCCTGGTTTTCAAAATCATGATTTTTCAAATCATGTTTTCAAACTGACAAAAGCTTTATATGGTTTAAAACAAGCTCCTAGAGCATGGTATAAAAGATTAAGTAAATTTTTTATTGATAATGGTTTTTCAAAAAGAAAAATTGATGCTACTCTTTTTATAAAATCTAAAGATCATGACATGTTAGAAGTGCAAATATATGTTGATGATATTATTTTTGGTGCTACTAATGAAGAGATGTGCAAAAAAATTTCTAAATGTATGCAGGGAGAATTTGAAATGAGTATTATGGGAGAATTAAATTTCTTTCTTTGACTCCAAATTAAGCAATCTATGGAAGACATTTTCATCAATAAATCCAAGTATATAAAGGATTTATTAAAAAGGTTTGAAATGGAGAACTTAAAACCTATTGGGACTCTAATGGGTACTACAACAAATCTTGACATAGATGAAAATGGTAAGCCGGTAGATGAAAAGAAATACCAAGGTATGATTGGCTCATTACTTTACTTAACTGCTAGTAAACCCGATATCATGTTTAGTGTGTGCATGTGTGATCGATTTCAATCATGCCCCAAAGAATCACATCTTACTGCTGTTAAAAGAATATTTCGTTATTCATTAGGAACACAAAATATAGGATTGTGGTATCCTAAAGACATATCTTTCCACTTAATTAGATATTCTGATGCAGATTATGCTGGTAGTAAAATTAATAGAAAAAGTACTAGTGGCACGTGTCAATTTCTTGGACATTCTTTAATCTCATGGTTTAGTAAGAAACAAAATCCAGTTGCTTTATCCACTGCTAAAGCTGAATATATTGCGGCTGGAAGTTGTTGTGCTCAGATTTTATAGATGAAACAACAATTAGAATATTTTGGATCACATTTTGATTATATTCCTATTAAATATGATAATACAAGTGTTATTAACTTGTCTAAAAATCCAATCCAACATTCTAGAACTAAACATATTGAAATTCGACATCATTTTATAAGAGATCATGTTCAAAAGGGTGATATTGTTCTTGAATTTGTTAATACTGACTATCAATTGGTTGATATTTTCGCAAAACCCCTAAGTGAAGATAGATTTTGTTTTATAAGAAGAGAACTTGGTATGTCTAATCCTATTATATAAATACCTGATATTAATGAATTTTTGCAAGAATGACAAATACTTCTATTCTTAGCATATACTTGTTTACTATGTTACTTTTTGTTAATGACAAAGGAGGAGAAATATAGTGTTTCTAAAAGCGATTGAGATATAAATATTAACTTATTAGGAGAAGTCAAGTAATGAGGGGGAGATATAATCATTTTGTTTTGACAAAATCTTGAGATAATTACCTCATATTATGTTTCAAAATAATTAATATCTGTCATCATCAAAAAGTGGGAGATTGTTAGCCTCAATTTTTCATTAATTGATTTATAACAAATATAAATGTTTTAATGATTAAAATTAGGTTAATCTCAAGATTTCAAAATAAACTATGTTTGATATAGGAGTTAAGACTTTTAAAGATTTTTTATTTTAAATGTTTAAATATATTGTGCATTTCAATGATAAATCACTTAACTTTTTTACTTATATTTTAAATGTTAATTATCTAACATTTCTTAAAGTTATTGTTAGTCTTGAACTTAAAAGGAATGCATAGCATGAAGAAGAAGACTAAGTCAAAGATAATGACAAGAAAGCTCATTACAGATAGTTTCAGTATTATGTATATAACTTCTGATCCATCCGTTAGATTGATCTGATTTTTATGGTATTGCATTGAAAATAAGACTTAAATTCCTACAAACGGTACTTTATGAGGATTTCGTGAATAGAATGTCTTATGAGACAAAACTGAGCTGGAAGATGACACGTTGGAGTAGAAGTTCAAAATATGATAGCTGAGAGATAGCTTGAGTAATTTTATCATTACTTTTGATCTAACCGTTGGGTATCTATGATTCTTATTGATTTGAAAGATCACTTCCATGGATACAACTTTTATCTTATAGCCATTTTAAAATTCAAACGTTATAAAGGAGAAAATTGAGATGGAAGTGAAGACAACTCCGCAGAAATTTAAATATGCCAACTGGGAGACAGCTTGAGCATTTTGATGATAATTTTTGATCTGACCATTGGATCGACATGATTTTTATAGGTCTGAAAAGCTGACTCTTATAACTACAAATTTTATCTTATAGACATTTTCAAATTCAAACTTTATAAGGGAGAACATTGAGGTGGAAGTGAAGACAACTTTGCAGAAATTCAAATATGCCAACTGGGAAATAGTTTGAGTATTTTGATGATAACTTTTATTTGGCCATCTGATCGACATGATTCTTGAGGTTTTGAAAATCTGACTTCCATATGTACAACTTGTCTCTTATAGACATTCTCAAATTCGATTTTTATTAAGGAGAAAATTAAGGAGGAACAGAAGTAATCATATCTGAAATTCAATTCCTAACTGGTAGCAACTTTGTTCAAACGGAAAGAAATGTGTTCAAACCTCTCTAATGACTAGAAGTTGATTTTAAGCTACAAATAATCTAATACTCTTCCTCTGTAAATAGAGATACACAAGAGAAGTAAGGATACACAAGAGATTACAAAGATTGAGCATAGAAAGTGATATTCATCAAGATCTTCAAGTTTTGAGCTTTACTTCTTCATCATTCCATTTAATCTTTGATTTTCATTATTTTATACAACTCTTAAGAGTTTTGTATCTATTGTTGTGATATTCAACTTTCCTATATCATTTGTAAAAGGGTTGCTAAACCCTTGTGATTTTATTTCTTGAGTGATTGAGAGGAACATTTGGATAAAAAGATTCTCTTGGTGCTTTGTTTTGGAGAGCAAAACAAAGAGTTATTTTTTGAGTGTCTTTGGAATAAAACACTTGGTGTAAAGGTTTGCTAGCAACCGGACAAGCTAGTGGTGTAAAGCTATTTGAAGAACAATGGATTTTCCCAAGGAAGGAGCCTTGGAGGTGGACGTAGGATTGACATAAGAGAAGCACACCAAACCACTTTAAATCGTTGTGTTTGATCTCTTCTCTTTTCTCTCTTTATATCTTACTTAATATCTTTCTTGTATAGTCTTGATATACTTGAGATACACACACACACACTTGAATCATTTGTATTAATCTCACATTGATCATATCTTTGCTTGTCTTATTCATTACTTAACTAGATTAATATTTTTCCATTGCATCTCACCTCTTGAAAATTAAGTGTATTGGATTATTTTAAATTTTAATTTTTAATTATAAACCCAATTCACCCTCCTCTTGGGTTGCCACCTGAGTTAACAGTAACTCAACTGAGAGGTGGCACGGTTTTCAAAATACCAATCGATAAGGTGACATACCAATGGGCGTCTTATATGCAATCCGATACGCCCACAAAGCATCATCCAAGCGCAAACTCCAATATTTTCTACTTGGATTGACTGTCTTTTCAATGATGGACTTGATCTCTCGATTTGACACTTCTGCTTGTCCACTAGCTTGCGGATGATATGAAGTTGACACCTTGTGCATCACATGGTATTTTCTTAGCAAAGTCGCCACAGTTCGATAGTAAAAGTGACTGCCTCGAACACTTATTAGAGTTCTTGGAATTCAAAACCTGGAGAATATGTTAGATTGGATAAAATTTGTAACTTTAGAATTGTCAGTTTTGGTGGCTTTAGCTTCCACCCATTTGGAGATATAGTCAATAACAAGCAAAATATAAACATAGCCAAATGATACAGCGAACAGTCCCATGAAATCGATGCCCCAAACATAAAAAATTTCACAAAATAGTATGAGAGTTTGTGGCATCTCATTCCTTTAGGATATATAACCTGTCTTTTGACAAGGATCGCATAACTTACAAAAAGAATATGAATCTCGAAATAAAAACCACATTCTAATACTTTTCTTGCCATCCTCTTGGCTCCAAAGTGACTTCCACAATCATAAGAATGACAAAAGGTAAGAATAGAAATAATTTCATTTTCAAGAATGCACCTTCTGATCACTTGGTCCGCACAATCCTTCCATAAGTATGGGTCATCCCACACATAGTATTTGGCATCACTCTTGATCTTATCTCTTTGAGCCTTAGACAAACCAGTAGGTAGTATGTTAGTAACCAAATAATTTACAATATTTGCATACCAAGGTAATGTCACACTCGCAGAGAACAATTACTTATCAGGGAATGTTTCCTGCAATTGAAGTTCATCCTCCACATGAGCTAAACAACTCAAATGATTGGCGACACGATTTTCTGTTCCTCTTTTGTCTTTGATCTCCAAATCAAATTCACTTAAGAGAAGTATCCATCTAATTAACCTTGGTTTTACTTCTTTCTTCGTCATCAAATAACGAAGAGCTGCATGATCAAAGTAAACAATGACTTTAGTACCAAGTAAATAAGATCGGAACTTTTCTAAAGCAAAAACAACAACTAAAAGTTCTTTTTCAGTAGTAATATAATTTCTCTGGGCATCATTCAAAGTTCTTGAAGCATAATAAACGACATGAGATGCTTTTCCAATTCTTTGACCCAAGACAGTGCCTATTGCATAATCATTTGCGTCGCATATTATCTCGAAAGGGACACTTTAGTCAGGGGGCTGGATAACTAGGGTTGGAGTCAACAGTTCCTTCAACTTATCAAACACTTTTTTACATGCCTCATCAAACTCAAAAGCCACATCCTTTTGTAGCAACTTGTATAGGGCTAGTGCTATTTTGGAGAAATCCTTGATGAATCTTCGGTGAAAACCTGCATGTCCAAGAAAATAATGAACTTCCCGCATACTAGTGGGGTAAGGTAAAGATTACATAATGCCAACTTTAACTTTGTCTACCTCAATTCCCCTAGACGAAACAACATAACCTAAAACTATACCTTGTTCAACCATAAAATGATATTTTTCAGAGTTCAACACAAGGTTAGTTTCTATGCATCTTTGAAGGACAGGTGTTAGGTTATGCAAACAATTATCAAAAGAGTCTCCATAGACTGTGAAATCATCCATAAATACTTCTATGATATGCTCAACATAATATGAAAATATGCTAACCATACACCTTTGGAAAGTGGCTGGGGCGTTGCAAAGGTCAAAGGGCATGCGACGATATGCAAAAGTCCCGAATGGGCATGTAAAAGTTGTCCTTTCTTGATCCTTTGGTGCAATTGCAATATGAAAATAACATGAAAAACCATCAAGGAAACAATAGTAAGAATAACTAGCTAACCTTTTAAGCATTTGATCAATAAAAGGTAAAAAAAAGTGGTCCTTGTGGGTTACAGCATTTAATTTTCTATAATCTATACAAACCCGCCACCCATTCTGAACACGGGTAGTGACTAATTCATCATTCTAATTTTTCACAACAGTTATTCTAGTCTTTTTAAGAACCACTTGAACTGGGCTAACCCAATTGCTATTCGAAATAGGATAAATCATTCCAACTTTAAGAAGTTTAAGGATCTCCTTCTTTACTACACCCATCATGGGTGGGTTCAATCTTCTTTGCGGTTGATGAGAAGGTTTTGCTCCCTCTTCAAGTAAGATACGATGCATGCATGTAGACGGGCTAATTTCTTTAATATTAGCAATTGTCCAACCAATAGTTGTCTTATGCCCCTTAAGGACCTGCACAAGTTTTTTTTCTTGCGATGCACAAAGTTTACTGAAGATGATCACTGGTAATGTTCCTCTGTCTCCAAGGAATACGTACTTGAGGTGACTGGGGAGAGAGGCTTCAAATCTGAAATAGGGGCCTACAAAACAGAGGGTAAAGGCCTCTAGTTAGAAACCGATAACGTAACATAAGGAACGTTCCCTGACTGCTTTAACTTCGGAAAATCATTTAATGTTGCAATAGTTTCCTACAAATCAGTACTCAAGACTAACTCTTCATTCTCTTCCTAAAAATGGTTACTAATGACGACTTCCAATACATCTTTTCCATCAAGTTCAAAAATTTTCTGTGCTAAAGAATCAATCACATCAATAGAATAAATAGGATTATCCCTCCAATTCGAACGGTTTTACCGGTGCTTTTGGCTCATCCAGTTCCCAACCCATGTCCTTGTAGTTAAACTCAGTCACGGGCTAGGGGTTCTCCAATAGGTGTTGCTCGACCGCAGCTTACCTAGGGTGTAGAAACTCATCACCCCAACCGTCAACGGCCATGTCTTTGGCAGGGTCTTCCTTTACAAGTATTGGCTCCTTAATCGGCCAGTCTGAAGGATCATACACTTCATTGGGATTATAGAGATAGATTAGACATGGCAGGAATTTCTCTTCCCAGTCACTCTCTTCATTAGTCTCCCAATCCCCTTCATAGTCTTCGGCCATGATCACATCCAATTCACCCTCCTCTTCTATTTCCTCTAGTATTAAGTTGACGGTGTGGTCCAATAGAGGATTTGTGGTTACATTGGGGGAAGGAGTAGAGTTCACCAATTGTAGGTCAATGGTCTTATTATCTATCAGGTCTTGAATTTTGTGCTTGAAGGAGAAGCAGCTTTCGGTGTTATGCCCTTGGCTACTAGAATGATACTCACAGGTGAGAGTGTCGTTGAAGGTTGGGAGTAGAGGGCTTGGAAATGGATGGGCCGGTATTGGCTTCAGTATATTATTCTTCAGCAGGTTATGGTAGGCCTCGATTTGGGTGTAGGCTAAGGTATTGAAGTTACGGATGTGTCGGGCCGGCCTATTGAAGTTAGGTCGTGCCCCAACAGGGCTAAAGTTGGGTGCTTGTGTGGGCATGGTTAAAGTGGGCATGGGCAGGATAGGGTGAGATTGAAATAGTAGACGGTATTGCGGTGGTTGAATGGGTAGGATAACAGACACCTCACTCTCCTTTTTGATTACCCCCTTGTAGTAGCCACTGATAAGAATGCAAATGTTATATTTTTCTCCCTTAATGTTTAATCTTTTATACTTAGTTGGTGCCTAAATATACTCATTATTCTTATATTTCGATTCAGGATGCTATGGAACACCAAGGAAGATAATCCTAGCTTAAAAGGGATGAATTCATGCTAAATTGGAAAAATCATTCGAAGAGCATTCGAACGGTCCAAAAGGGCGTTCGAACGGTTAGATATGCGTTCGAATGGTATGTCAAATGTGTTCACGCCAAATTCAGGTTTGAAGTACATTTGAAGAATACAGAGAGTAATTTTTCTGTTCGAAGTGCGTTCGACGCATCGTTCAAACGGTGCTCCGATGCGTTCGAACGATAGTAAGGGCGTTCGAATAGTTATGCGAACCTGTAGATTTTCAGAAGCCTATAAAAGTTGGGATTGGTTTGTTTTTAGGGTTGGAGTTTTTCAAATTATTCTAGGAGGAAAAAGTAGCAGAAAACATACGTTTCGTTCTTCTTCTGTAACTTCTTCTTTGAGTTTTCTTCATGGCTCTGCATGACTAAACTTTGAATCTTGGTCGAAGGAAACAGAAGCCTCGAAATTAAAAATAAACTGTGAGATCTAATTTATTTTCATTATTCAATTTATGCTTTGAGTATCAGATGTTCTTCTGTGCCTATTTTCATGGTTGTCTTGTTTAATCACTAGGAGGCCTACTAGTTTAATATTCGTTACAATCTACTGCTGGGTTAGATATCAAATCCGTAATTGTTTGATTCTTCTAATTTGTGAAGCAACTAAGATTTAATTATTCGCTGCATCAGGAATTATTAGATCTTAGGAAGGATGCTCGACTAAATTAAATACAACCGCTTGTGCTTATGTTGTTTAGTTTCACCGATATCTCTAATTCTTAAGACTAC
>CM065394.1:19685000-19870000 GCA_033060915.1 Euryodendron excelsum | reverse complement strand
GAGTCTTCAATGGATGTTTGGAGGCTTGTATTTGAGTGTATAAGGTGTCTAGAGGTTAGGGTTTGAGTGTATGGAGGCTAGGGCTTGAAGAGACTTGAGAGAATTAGGATTTGGAGAGACTTCGAGCTTTGATTTAAGAGAGATAGAGTTTTCAGATTGAATTTGTAGACCCTTTTTATGTATGGGGAGGTCTATATTTATAGGCAACTTAAACAACTCTAGCGCCTGTTACAGTGGTGTCAGGCCATTTATTGGCTTAGCGCCACTACTAATGGCACCAACCACTTAATTAGGAATGTTTTTAAGGCGGCAAAAAACATATCTTTTGACCCATGGGACATAAGGTAAAACATTTGGGCTCCTATCCTAGTGACTACTATGCAATTTTTGGTTTGGCTCCACTAGGAGTGATTTCGGAGAGTCTAGGAACCAGACTCGGCTGCGATTGGACAAGAACCCTCGAGAAAGTGCTCTGGAAATAAATGGCTTGAGAAACAATGTTAGAATAGTTAAAAAGGTCGATCGGCCCACTAAGGGAAAAACGGTCAATTGAATAAGGAAAACACCGGAATGGACTTGGAGTGACCCATGAGAAGGCTTGAAGGTTAGAAACCATATTAAGAGTGTTCCAAGGGGTTTCCAATTTAATACCTAGAGCCGATGTGGTTGGAAAAGGTCACCGGCCCATGAGGGGCAAAACGGTTATTTTGCACCAAACTTACCGAAATAAACTCAGAATGATCCGAAAAAGTGCATGAAGGTCAAGAATACTATTACAAGAATCCTTAGGAGGTTACCGGTTTAATACCCAGAGTTGGTGTGGTTCGCGGAGGCGATTGGATGCCTAAGGGCAAAATGGTCATTTTGATTGGATGGTCTCATAATTGATCCGGACCCAACTGGAAGGCATTTGAACATGCTAGATTGTCTTTGAGACAATATTGGAAAGGTGGACTTATCACTCTGAGGACTTAAGTACTTTCTCAAAAAGCATGCCGAAAAGACCCAAGTGGCAATTGGTCATTTTTTATCGGAATGGGCAAGTAAGTACTAGTGTTGACCTAGGTTTTGAGTGTTTATATCAATATGATAGAATGACGAGTTGCTTTCCAAAGGTATCTTGTCCTTCAGTAAACGTGTCATAGCCAAGAGGCCTGTTCGGTCTCGTGACATAGGGGGTTTTGTTGGCAATTCCCGTTGTTGATCTATTTGCAAGTGTTTCTGCCACTTTGACGGTTGCAATGTTTGCTAGTGTTTCCGCCATTCTGACGGTGTGTGTTCATTCCAGACACTACCTAATCTCAGGAAGTTACTAGATGGACTTATCATCTGAGGGATCAACTTTCTTGAAAGATGTGCTGGATAACAAACATTCTACATTGGTGGGCTAGCAGGCGCCAGAAGTGAACCGTTCTACCATCTTAGGGACTTGTGTTCCATCTCGGTCGACACGTTTGAAGGGACTTACCGTTTTGAAGAGTTTCTTGATAAACGTTCTAAACTAGATGGACTTATCGTCTAAGGGATTAGCTTTCTCAAAAGACGTGCCTTATTGAGTTTGATTGGTCTTGATTGAATTTGTTTCTGGAATTGAGGTTGAAATAAGGACTTACTGTCTTTAGGAAGAGGTGCCAACTAAAATTGGACCAAGCAATGCCCTAATGGCATTTTTGGTAATTTTGCCACTATTGGGCCCAACCAGCCTGTGAAGCAATTGATTGATTGGATTGAGCCTGAAAAACTAGTTTAGACTTGAATATGAGTTTGGTCGGACCAGAGATTGTCGAGCTAGAAAAAATGAGGTTCTTACAATGCGCAAAACCATATTCCTTTCATTTTCGGTAAACCTTTCCTCGCTACATGTGATGCCATCATCCATATGCCGGGGAGGGGAGGGGGGGTCTCTTGAAGCTGTCGTTCAGAAATATGTCTGTCGAGCTTAACATGTTTAATGTGAGGCAACTAGGGGATTTAGTGGATGTTCAGGAAGTGAACCTTATCAACTCTATAGTGCAAGAGCACTTTGCGAGGCATAGTGTAAAAGACCCATTGACTAGGATGTTGATGTTTAGTGAGGGCCTTGATTGCCTGGAAGGTGAGGTAAACGAGGACGTTGTTAGTGAGGATAGCAGTCTAGAGGTTTGTCCTATAATAGCGGTGGGTTAATGGACCCCCACTTTTGAGCCTTTGACTCCTAATCCTATTAAGCCCCAACCATTAGCACTTAAGGCTCCTGTAAGCACCCTATTTTTGACCGCTCACCAATCTCTGGCCCGACTGGACTCACATTCAAACCGACACAGACACTTTCAAGCCTAAACTAGCTTTTTAGACTTAATCCAGTTAATCGACCGTTTCACAGGCCCCTCAAGCCCAATAGAAGCAAAATGACTAAAATATCCTAAGAGTATCATTTGGTCCAATTCTAGTCAGCACGTCTTCTTAAAGATGGTAAGTCCCTATTTCAACCTCAATTCCAATTCCAAATCCAGTCCAAGTCAATTAAACTCAATCCGAAATGTCTTTCGAGAAAGTTAATCCCTCAGATGGTAAGTCTATCTAGTCTGGTACATTTATCGAGAAAACTCCTTGAAACAGTAAGTCCTTTCAAACTTGTCAACCGGGATGGAACCTAAGTCCTCGAGATGGTAAAACGGTTCACTTCTGGCTCCTGCTAGCTAGCCAATGTTGAATGTCCGTTATTCGGCACGTTGATCAGGAAAGATTCTAGGGCCCCGAGACAATAAGACAATCCAGCAGCTTCCCGAGATTAGGCAGTCCCTAGAATGAACGCACACTATCAGAGTGACGAAAACACTCACAATTAAGTCGACATTGAGAATTGCAAACAAATTCCCTATGTCACGGGACCGACATTGCCTCTTGGTTGTGGCACGTTTATCGAAAGACGTGATACATTTGGAAACCAACTCATCACACACCGTCAAAGTGACGGAACCACTCAAAACCCAGGTCAACATCAGTGCCTGCTAGCCCACTTTGGTAAAAAAATGATAAAATTACCCCTTGGGTCCTTCCGGTACACTTCTCGAGAAAGTACCTAGGTCCTCAGAGTGGTATGTCCATCCTTCCAAGATTGTCCCAAAGACAATCTGGCATGTTCAAGTGCCTTCTAGTTGGTTCCGAATCAATTTCGAGACCATCTCGTCAAAATTAACATTTTGCCACTAGGCATCCTTGTTGCGCCTAGATTTTTTGCACTCGAGGAATACTCACACAAGGGGGAAAAATGCTGTACTCTCTCGTTAGAACTCACCCTCCTAGAAGAATGAGTGCGACTAGATTTTGAATTGAAAATTTGATTTGAATAAAGGGCTTTTTGAAAAAGATTCGGAGTCGCCACCTAACTTGGTTAAGGTGAGTTAGGTCACCTAAAAACTAAGCATAATCTGAAAACTACACGTCGGGTTTTGAGAAACAATTTTGAAAATATCTCCTCAAGAGAGGGTTTTTAAGAAAACAGGTTGTTTGGCAACCTTTGGAAAACATTTAGCCCTTTTTGAAAAATAACTCCGTTTTGGTCTATGACAACAGTGATCCTAGGTTCGGAGGTTGGTTACGTGTAGGGAAGACGCACTAAGCCATCACCCTACCCCGCCCTTTCGGTACCTGTGTGTTAATCTACCCTAGATTCACCTATGAGAGTCTTTAACTAACTATAGTTCAATCCTATTCACTTTGAAAAAAAATGTTTGAAAAGAAACATGACATGATGTATGATATGCAAGTGCAAGGAAAGAGAATTGAAAAAGTAGATTTGGAAAATGATTTGATTTGATTTGAAAGAGATTTAAAATTGGATAGATTTGAAAAGTTTTGGAAATTGAAAGTAGAGATTTGAAAATAGAAATTTGAAATTGAAAATTTGAAAATAGATTGGAGATTTGGAAAGATTTTGAAATTTAAAATTTGGAAAATATAGAGAAATTTGAAATTTGAAAAAGTTGTGGAAATAGAAACTTGAAATGTTGTGACCGCACCCATGAAGGTGGAATTGAAAGTTTGAAAAGTGTTGTAACCGCACCTATGAAAGTTGCCTACGTATCCCTTTGGGGGAATTAGGTTAGTCATAGTTCGGACCGGAGTCCGATTGAAGATAGAATGTTTGATTGGAAGAAAAAGATTGAATTGGAAATTGAGTTTGATTTGAAATTAGAAGAGGAGATTGGAAATTGAAATTGAGAAGAATGGACTTGCTTTGGAAAGACTTGGTTTTAGGAAACCTAGACTTAAGAAAGATGAGACGTAGGAAAGACTCGAGAGTTTAAGAAAGATTGGATTTAGGAAAGGTTCGAATTAGGAAATGTCTGATTTAGGAAAGTTTCGAATTTGGAAAGTTTCATTTTTGGAAAGTTTCGAATTAAGAAAGTTTCAACTTAGGGAAGTTTTGAATTTGGAATGTTTTGAAATAGGGAAGTTTAAAATGGGAAAGGTTTTGAAATTGAAAAGTTTCGTTTTAAGAAAGGTTTTGAAATAGGAAAGTGTTGAATTTAGAAATGTTTTGAATTAGGAAAAGTTTAGTTTAAGAAAGGTCTAGAATTTGGAAAGTTTCAAGTTAAGAAAGTTTTGAATTTGGAAAGTTTAGAATTTTAGAAAGATTTTAAATTAGGAAATATTTAGAAAAGGTTTGAATTAAGAAAGTTTCAACTTAAGAAAGTTTTTAATTAAGAAAGATTTGAAATTTAGAGAGTTTAAGATTTGGAAAGTTTTAGAGTTTGAGTTTTAAAAAATTTTGAATTAGGAAAGGTTGAGTTTAGGAGAGATTTGAAAACTCGGATTTGGAAAGTTAAAATTTGGAAAGGGGTAGAATTAGGAAACGGTTGAATTAGGGAAGATTTGAAAGTTGAGTTTTAAAATTTAGGAAAGATTTTTATATTCAAGTTTTGAAAACTTAAGATTTAGGAAAGTGGAAGTTTAGGAAGGATTTGAGTTAGTAAAGAGTAGGATTAGGAAGGGATTGGATTTTGTTCCTAAAAAGAGATGTTGGATTTCGTTTTCGAAAACGGAGGGTTGGATCTAGTTTCCTAAACGGGGAGATTTGATTTGGTTTCCTAAAGGGAAGATAGGATTTGGCAAGGATTTGGAGAGGGAGATTCTAGAAACCCTAGATTTGGAAAATTATAGTTTCGACGTAGAAAATAGGTTTTGGAAACGTGTATAGTTTGGATGAGAAAACAAGAGGTTTTGAAAACCTAGGTTTGGGGGCAAAGTTTGAAAGCCATGTTTTTGGAAAGAAAATTAGGGTTTCCTAATGGTTAGCTCTCTGGCTTGACTTGGGCTTCTAAGGAAAAAAGATTTATGGAAAGTGCATTTTTGAAAACGAAGGTTTTCTAGAAGGGAATCCTAGGGAGGAGTTTCTAGAGGGAAGAGTTTTTGGAAAGTAAATTCGAAGAGAGAGTTTTTAGAAAAAGATTTTTAAAGAGGTGTTTTTGGAAAGTGTGTTTTTGGAAACAAGATTTTAGAAGGAAAATTCTAGAGGGGAGTTTCTAAAAGAAGGATTTTGGAAAGAGAGTTTTTGGAAAGATTTTTTAGGAGAGTTTTTTTCTAGGAAAGAGACTTAGGGAACGTTTTTGGAAATCGGACTTTGAAGAGAGCGTTTTGGAAAGGAGTTGAAAGAGTTTTGAAAAATAGGTTTTTGAAGAGAGTTTTTTGAAAACCACTTTGGAAAGAAGAAATTTAGGAAAATATGTTGAAAAAGAGATTTTTAGGAGGAGGGATTTGAAAGGAGAGTTTTTTGGAAGGTATAAAAACATCTCACTTTCCTAAAGCGATTCTAGTCATAAAAAGGCTAGAACCACTTTAAGAAAGTGATTTTGAAAACAACAAAGGTTGAAAATATGGACCATGTTAGTCACTTTAAATGTAACACTTTCTTAAAGTAATCCTAGCCATGGAAAGGCTAGAATCACCCTAAGATTGTGATTTTGAAAAAAGAAAATTTTGATGCAACTTTGAAAACAAGTTTGAAAACGATTTTGAAAACAAGTTTGAAAACGATTTTTGGAAGATGTAAGATCATGATATGCACAATGCAATTTTGGGTCGTGAACATACAAGGCTAAGGCTTCACCACATAATCAAGGGGGTCGGACCCACGTGGTCTCTGGTTAGACTAGAAGAAAGCCCCCGACACGGTGACTCTCCAATAGCCCAATCCTACACATGGACCAGGAATCCCCTTGTCTCAAGCATGCAAAGAAAGGGGAGAAAGAGATGGGGGATTAAAATAGAGAAAACGCAAGTGGGTTGGAGAGAGAAGAGAGAGGGGGAAGTGCGGAAATTTAAATGGAGAACCTACCTTGTATCTTGTTTATTTTGCGCGCCTTGCTTTCTTCGGTCTTCGTCTTCAATCTTCAAAAGTTGTCTTCAAGCTTTAGATTGCAGCTCTTCAAGTCGTCAAAGGAGGGTTGAAGGCTAGTGTATGAGTGTATGGGGGTGTATAGGAGTGTATATGAGGCTAGGGTTTGTGTATGGTGGCTAGGGTTTGGAAAACCTAGGGAAGCTAGGGTTTAGGAGGTGCTCGAGCTCTGTATATCGAATTATATGATTTTTAGGTTGAGTTTACTGATCCCTTTTGTCGCGCCCAGATTTTTCGCACTCGAGGAATACTCACACAAGCGGGAAAAATGCTGTACTCTCTCATCAGAACTCACCCTCCTAGAAGAATGAGTGCGACTAGGTTTGAATTGAAAATTGATTTGAATAAAGGGCTTTTGAAAGAGATTCGGAGTCGCCACCTAACTTGATTAAGGTGAGTTAGGTCACCTAAAAACTAAGAATAATCCGAAGACTACACTTAGGGTTTTTGGAAAAGGTTTTGAAAATACCTCCTCAAGAGAGGGTTTTTAGGTAAACAGGTTGTTTGGCAACCTTTGAAAAATATTTAGCCCTTTTTAGAAAAATAACTCCTTTTGGTCTTTGAAATTAGTGATTCTAGGTTCAGAGGTTGGTTACGTGTAGGGAAGACGCACTAAGCTATCACCCTACCCCGCCCTTTCGGTACCTACATGTCAATCTACCCTAGATTCACCTATGAGAGTCTTCAACCAACTATAGTTCAATCCTATCCATTTTAGAAAAACAATGTTTGAAAGGAAACTAACATGATGCATGATATGCAAATGCAATAGAAAAGAAAGTTGATTTAGGAATAGATTTGAAAGGAAATTTGAAAAGAAGAATTTGATTTGATTTTAGAAGAGATTTGAAAACATATAATTGAAATTGGAAAGTTTGAAAATTAGAAATAGAAATTTGAAAATAGAAATTTTGAAATTGGAATTTTGAAAATAGATTAGAATTTGAGATTTGAAAAGTGTGGAGACCGCACCCATGAGGGTGGAATTGAAAGTTTGAAAAGTGTTGTGACCGCACCTATGAAGGTTGCCTACTTATCCCTTTAGGAGAATCAGATCAGTCGTAGTTCGGACCGGAGTCCGATTGAAAACAGATTGATTTGAAAAGAGAGAGATTGAATTGAAAACTGGATTTGATTTGAGATTAGAAGAGGAGATTGGAAATTGAAATTGAGAAGATTGGACTTGCTTTGGAAAGATTGATTTTGGAAAGACTTGATTTTGGGAAACCTAGACTTAGGAAAGAGAAGAGACTTAGAAAATATTTGACTTGACTTGGAAGGTTTAGGAAATTAGGGAAGATTGGATTTAGAAAATGTTTAAATTAGGAAATGTTCGATTTAGGAAGGTTTTAGAATTAGGAAAGTTACAACTTAGAAAAGCTTTGAATTTGGAATGTTTCAAATTTAGGAAAGTTTTGAATTAAGAAAGTTTCGAATTATGAAAGTTTTCAAATTAGGAAATTTTTTGAAATAGGGAAGTTTTGAAAATAGGAAAGTTTCGAGTTTAGAAAGTTTTCGAAAACGGAAAGGTTTTAAGATTAGGAAAGTTCCCAAATTAGGAAAGTTTTGAAAATTGGAAAATTTTGAATTTAGAAATGTTTTGAATTAGGAAAAGTTTAGTTTAAGAAAGGCTTAGAATTTGGAAACTTTCAAGTTAAGTAAGTTTAGAATTTTGTAATGTTTTGAAAAAGGGAAGTTTTGAATTTGGAAAGCAAAACAAGGAAGTTTTGAAAATAAGAAAGTTTCGTTTTAGGAAAGGTTTGAAAAAGGAAAGTTTTCAGTTTAGGAAATGTTTGAATTAAGAAAGTTTTGAGTTCAGAAAAGCCTTACATTTAAAAAGATTTTGAAGTTTTGGAAAGTTTAGAATTTAGAAAATTTGGAAGTTTAGAAAGATTTAACTTGAGAAAGTTTCAAATTAAGAAAATTTTGATTTTAGAAAGATTTGAAATTTAGAAAGTTTAGGATTTAGAAAGTTTTAGAGTTTGAATTTCAGAAAGTCTTGAAATTAGGAAAAGCTTGAATTTAGGAAAGGTTTTGAAAACTTGAATTTGGAAAGTTAAGATTTAGAAAGGGGGTTAAATTAGGAAATGGTTGAATTTTAGAATTTTAGGAAAGATTTTTATGTTCAAGTTTTTGGAAACTTAAGGTTTAAGAAAGTGGAAGTTTAGGAAGGATTTGAATTAGGAAATATTTGGATTTGGAAGGGATTGGATTTGGTCTCTAAAAGAAAAGATTTGATTTTGTTTCCAAAAATGGAGGACGGGATCTAGTTTCCTAAACGGGGGGATTTGATTCGGTTTCCTAAAGAGAAGGTAGGATTTGGCAAGGATTTGGAAAAGGAGATTCTAGAAACCCTAGGTTAGGAAAATTATAGTTTTGACGTAGAAAAGAGGTTTTGGAAACATGTATAGTTTGGATGTGAAAACAAGAGATTTTGGAAACCTAGGTTTGGGGCAAAGTTTGAAAACCATGTTTTTGGGAAGAAAATTAGGGTTTCCCAATTGCGGGTTCTAGGGCTTGTCTTGGGCCCTAAGAAAAGAGTTTTTGAAAAATGCATTTTTGGAAATGAAGGTTTTCTAGAAGGGAATCCTAGGGAGGAACTTTTGGAAAGTGAATTTGAAGAGGGAGTTTTTGAAAAAAGATTTTTGGAAAGTGTGTTTTTGGAAACATAGATTTTGGGAAGAAAAATCCAAGAGGGGAGTTTCTAGAAGGAAGATTTATGGAAAGAGAGTTTTTTAAAAAGATTTTTGGAAGGAGATTGTTGGAGAGAGTTTTTTAGGAAAGTGAATTTAAGAAGTGTTTTTAGAAAGTGAATTTTGAGGAAAAAGAGTTTTTGGAAAGGAATGGAAAAAGGGAGTTTTGAAAAATAGATTTCGGAAGGGAGTTTTTGAAAACAATTTTGAAGAGGAGAGTTTTAGGAAAGTATGTTGAAAAAGAGATTTTTAGGAAGAGATTTTTGAAGAGAGAGAGAGAGAGTTTTGGAAAGTATGAAAACGTCTCACTTTCCTAAAGCGATTCTAACCATAAGAGAGCTAGAACCACTTTAAAAAAGTGGTTTTGGAAAACAATATAGACCAAAAATGTCACTTTTAATGTAACACTTTCCTAAAACAACCCTAGCCATGGAAAGGCCAGAATCACCCAAGAATTGTGGTTTTGAAAACAAGTTTTTGAAAAAGAGATTTTGATGTAATTTTGAAAACAAGTTTGAAAACGATTTTGAAAACAACTTTGAAAACGGTTTTTGGAAGATGCAAGACTATGATATGCACAATGCAATTTGGGGTCGTGAACATACAAGGTTAAGGTTTCACCACATAATCAAGGGGGCCGGACCCACGTGGTCTCTGGTTAGGCTAGAAGAAAGCCCCCGACACGGTGATTCTCCAATAGCCCAATCCTACACATGGACCGGGAATCCCCTTGTTTCAAGCATGCAAAGAAAGGGGGGGAAAGAGATGGGGGATTAAAATAGAAAAAACCCAAGTGGGTTAGGAGAGAGAAGAGAGAGGGGGGAAGTGCGGAAATTTAAATGGAGAACCTACCTTGTATCTTGTTTATTTTGCGGGTCGTGCTGTCTTCGGTCTTTGGTCTTTGTTTTGATCTTCACCTTCAGTCTTCAAGAGTTGTCTTCAAGCTTTAGATGGCAGCTCTTCAAGTCTTTGAAGGAGGGTTGAAGGCTAGTGTATGAATGTATGGGGGTGTGTATGAGTGTATAGGAGGCTTGGGTTTGTGTAGGGTGGCTAGGGTTTGGAAAACCTAAGGTGGCTAGGGTTTTTTGAGGTGCTCGAGCTCTGTATATCGAATTATATATTTTTAGGTTGAGTTTGCTGATCCCCTTCACGTTGAATGAGGCTCTGCATTTATAGAGGTTGGACAAACCTGGCGCCTGTTGTAGTGGCGCCAGGGCAAAATTTCTCTTGGTGCCACTCCAGGCCAATTCTTGGCTTGGCGCCACTACTAGTGGCGCCAGCCAGTTAGGAAACTTTATAAGTCGGCAAGCAACATATCTTTGACTAGATTTGGGCGCCTGTACTAGTGACTACCATGTAATTTTTAGCCTGGTTTCACTAGGAGTGACTCCGGAAAGTTCGGGAATGATTTGGAGGAGCCGGGAATTACCCGGAAGGCCGGAAAGGAGCAGGAACACTTAAAATAGTGTCCTGGAGGTATTTGATTTGAAAAGTGAGGATAAGATGTGTCGAAAAGGTTGACCGGGCCCTTAGGGGCAAAACGGTCAATCAGACCGGGAAGCTGCCGGGGCGAACTCGGACTGTCCCAAAAGAAGACTTGGGATCTGGAAACATTATTTAGAATTTTTCCAGAGGTTTCCAGTTTGATTCCCAGAGCCGGCGTGGTCGGAAAAGGAGACCGGCTCACTAGGGGCAAAATGGTCATTTTGTATCGGGTTTGCCGGAACTGACTCGGAATGATCCGAAAAGGTAAAGGAAGATTGAGAACACTATAAAAAGTAGTCTCCGGAGGTTACCGGTTTGATACCCAGAGCCGGTGTGGTCGAAGAAGGAGACCGGCCCTCTAGAGGCAAAACGGTCATTTTGTACCGGGTTGGCCGGAATTAACTCGGAATGATCCGGAAAGGTAAAAGAAGGTTGAGAATACTATAAAAAGTATTCTCGGGACATTACCAGTTTAATACCCAGAGCCGGTGTGGTTCCCGGGGCATTCAGATGCTTAGGGGCAAAATGGTCATCTTGACCGGAAAGTCTCGGAAAAGGTCCAAGGGACAGTTTGGTCATTTTTTACCAAAGTAGGTTAACAGACACTGGTGTTAACCTGGGTTTTGAGTGTTTCCGCCACTCTAACGGCGGTCGTCGTGACATAGGGGTTTGTTGCCAATTCCCTATATCGACCTATTTGTGAGTATTTCTGCTATTCTAACGATTTTGTGAGTAGTTTCGCTACTTGAACTGTCTCGAGGAATAAACTGTCTCGAGAGAGGGATTGGAAAGGGGACTTATCGTCTCCAAAGAGATGTGCCTGGATTAGAACCGTCTCGAGGAATAAACTGTCTTGAGAGTGGGATTAGAAAGGGGTCTTACCGTCTCTGAGGAGACGTGCCTGGATTAGAACCGTCTCGAGGAATAAACTGTCTTGAGAGAGGGATTGGAAAAGGGACTTATCGTCTCCGAAGAGACGTGCCTGGAATGGAACCGTCTTGAGGAATAAACTGTCTCGAGAGTGGGATTGGAAAGGGGACTTATAGTCTTCGAGGAGACGTGCTTGGATTGGAACCGTCTCGAGGAATAAACTGTCTCGAGAGTGGGATTGGAAAGGGGACTTATCGTCTCCGAAGAGACGTGCCTGGAGTGGAACCGTCTCGAGGAATAAACTGTCTCGAGAGAGGGATTGGAATCGGAAAGGAAAGGACAATGCCCCTAAGGGCAGTTTGGTCATTTTGCCTCTATTTAGGCCTAACAGGCCCGCGAAGCGATGAAAAGACGGAATTTGAACCTAGAGAATTGGTTTCGATTGGAATATGCCCACAATGACTTGAAAACAAGTCTGGACGGAGTGTAGACTGCTGAGCGGTCAAAAATGGGGTGCTTACACCTTTCACGTTGGAGAAGGCTATGTATTTATAAAGGTTAGACAACACTAGCACCTGTTGCAGTGGCGCCAGGCCAAATTTTGTACTGGCGCCACTAGGAGTGGCGCCAGGCCATGTTTTGGCTTAGCGCCACTAGTAGGCCATTTTTTGGCTTAGTGCCACTACTAGTGGTGCCAGCCATTTAGGAAATGTTTAAGGTCGATAAGCAACGTATCTTTGACTAGATTTGGGCGCCTGTACTAGTGACTACCATGCAATTTTTAGCCTAACTTTACTAGGAGTGACTCCGGAAAGTCTGGGATTGATTTGAAGGAGCCGGGAATGACCCAGAAGGCCGAAAAGTAGTAGGAACACTTAAAATAGTGTCCTGGAGGTATTTGACTTGAGAAATGAGGATAAGATGGGTCGAAAAGGTTGACCGGGCCTTTAGGGGCAAAACGGTCAATCGAACCGAAAACTGCTGAGACAGACTCGAACTGTCTTGGAAGAAGACTTGGGATCTGGAAACATTATTCAGAATGTTCTCAGAGGTTGCCGGTTTGATTCCCAGAGCCGGTGTGGTCGAAAAAGGAGACCGACCCACTAGGGGCAAAACGGTCATTTCGCACCGGGTTTGCCGAAACTAACTCGGAATGATCCGGAAAGGTAGAGGAAGGTCGGGAATACTATAAGAAATATTCTTGGAAGGTTACCGGTTTGATACTCAGAGCTGGTGTGGTTCCCGGGGCGTTCGGATGCCTAGGGGCAAAATGGTCATCTTGACCGAAAAGTCTCGGAAAAGGTCCAAGGGGCAGTTTGGTCATTTTTCACCAAAGTGGGCTAACAGACACTGGTGTTGACCTGGGTTTTGAGTGTTTCCGCCGCTCTGACGGCAATCGTCGTGACACAGGGGTTTGTTGGCAATTTCCTATATCGACCTATTTGTGAGTATTTCCGCTACTCTAACGGTTTTGTGAGTATTTTCGCTACTCGGACCGTCTCGAGGAATAAACTGTCTCGAGAGTGGGATTGGAAAGGGGTTTTATCGTCTCCGAAGAGACGCGCCTAAATTGGAATCGTCTCGAGGAATAAACTATCGAGAGGGATTGGAAAGGGGTCTTATCGTCTTCGAAAAGACGTGCCTGAATTGGAACCGTCTCGACGAATAAACTGTCTAGAGAGAGGGATTGGAAAGGGGTCTTATCGTCTTCGAAAAGACGTGCCTGAATTGGAACCGTCTCGACGAATAAACTGTCTCGAGAGAGGGATTGGAAAAGGGTCTTACCGTCTTCGAAAGACGTGCCTAAATTGGAACTGTCTCGAGGTATAAACTGTCCCGAGAGAGGGATTGGAAAGGGATCTTACCGTCTTCAAAAAGACGTGCTTGAATTGGAACCGTCTCAAGGAATAAACTGTCCCGAGAGAGGGATTGGAAAGGGGTCTTACCGTCTTCGAAAAGACGTGCCTGAATTGGAACCGTCTCGAGGAATAAATTGTCTCGAGAGAGAGATCAGAGTTGGAATTGGAAAGAAACAATGCCCCTAAGGGCATTTTGGTCATTTTGCCTCTATTTGGGCTTGGTGGGCCCGTGAAGCGATGGACAGACAAGATTTGGACTTAGAAAATCGATTTCGATTGGAGTACGCCCACAATGACTTGAAAATAAGTCTGAACAGAGTGTACACTGCCGAGCGGTCAAAAATAGGGTGCTTACAGCTGCCCCTCTTTTTCTGTCTTTACTTGTGAAAGACAGAAAACGATAAAAGTAAGAGTCTCATGTTGACCGCGAGGCAGTCGGAGGGATGGACATTGGAAATCTTTCGACAACGGGGGTCGAAAACAGATAACGGGTCAAAAAGGCCTTCGAAAATGAGTTTTGGCGAGAAAAAGGGCAAAACTGCCTAGAACTTGCAACTGGTGCCACTGCTTTGGCAGAAAATGCCTGGCGCCTCTGCTAGTGGCGCCAGGTTTGAAGTTAAAACCAGAAAATTCTGGTTCGAACGCTTACGGGATTTTGGAGAGTTTTCGCAAATTTGTGAGGCATTGCGAGGAATCCGTCTTGGACATTGAAGGAGCACTCCTTAGAGACCACGGGTGATTGCCAGAAGGAGACCACGTCGCCAGAAAAGTCGCCAGAAGAAAAGATTTCGCCGGAGAACTTCCGAAAAGTGAGTTTTCAAATTTTGTTGATTTCGATGTGTAGAACTTTGTTTGAATCACGTGAATAGCGAAAATTGATGTTTTGATATGTTTTGAACACTTTGGTGAAGTTTTTTTTTGCATTTTGATGCTTGTTTGATTGAATTTAAGTGATTATATGCGAATATGTGAAGGGAGTTTTCTGCAGGAATAGGAAATTTGTTCCTATAGGCATGGGTATTGGGTTTTTTGGCTATGTTTTTGTGCAATGTGCCTTAGAAAAATGTATTTAACAACCGTATGAAGTTTCGTGATTTTTTGAAAACTCGGTGAATTTTTGATTTTTTTGAAAAATAAGAAAAATACTTAGAAAATTAGAAAAAAGAGAAAACTCAAGAAATTGATGAAATTTTTAAAGTTTGAAATTTGGAAAAATATTGGAATATTTTAGAAAACATTTGAGGTGATTTTGAAAAATTTGGGGAGACTTTTGAAAACCATTGATTTATTTGAAAAATAAAACATGTGTCTTGAAAATTTTGAAAAATTGAAAAATGTGCATGAGTGCCATTGTTATGTGATTGTTGTGTTGGAAAGTGCACGTTTTGTGTTTTGTGCTGTTGTCATGGATGTCATAGAGGCCATTTTTAAACGAGACTCTGCCAAAATTTTTTTTAGAAATTATGAAAAGAGTTGGTTTAAGTTTTAAAAATAAAATCTTTTTGAAGAAAAAAGACAGAAAACCCTTGAGATTTGATTTGAGGTTGGAAAAATCAAGATGTGTTGAAATTTTGTTTTTGATTTATCATTTGAAATTCTTTATTTGTTTTGTTTGTGTTATTTGTTTGTTTTATTTTACTGTTATTTGAATTGCATGGATGGTATATTAACATCACTTACCTTGGCTTACCTTTTCAGGATGGCAGATGGAGTTTTGAGTCGGCTGAGAGCTTGGCACAGTAGTTACCCTTCGAATGAGCAAGATATCTTTCGCCGGTCCTTTGGTCGGGTGGCTTCGCTTCTATCAGTGCAGCTTATTCCTGGACTCATGGAGGCAGTGATCCCTTTCTGGCAGCCGGACTTGTCTATTTTTCGCTTTGGAGAGTGTGAGCTTACCCCTACTCCTCATGAGTATGGGTTCCTTCTTGGTTTTCAAGATGTTTCTGCCGACATTGTGGGACCCCTCTTTCCGGATGGTTGTATTACAGTGGTTTCGTCCCAGCTCGGATTCAGACGCGCAGTTCTTTCGTCTTCTTCTTTGCCCCAGTTTCCTTATGTCCCAGCAGAGTTCCTCTTTTCCCGTTTTGAGTTTCCCACGAGCATGCGAGTTCATTTAGGTGAGTGGCACACTTCCCAGGATTAGGCTGTTTCTCGTATGGTTGCTTTGGCCTTGCTTCTGTTGAACTTTTTGGCGTTCCCCCGAGAGGACGATTTAATGGACTGTCGGCTTTGTGCACCGCTGGCCTTGATCCGTAAGGGGGATTCCTATGCTCCTATGATTGTAGGGGAGACCTTCGTGAGTCTTACAAGATTCCAGCAGACCCTTGACGCTCGTTTCCGGGGATGCGCTACTCTCTTCCAGCTCTGGGCGATTGGTCACTTATTTATTACACCTTTGTTTCAGTACACGTGGTATCCTGAGCTCAACCATATACATTCCCTGGCGAGATCTCAGGGTGTCATGGCAGATGAGGGGAGATTTCCGCAGACCGCTGCATCTAGGGCTGACTATCTTCAGAGCATGAGGTTGGGCACTGTTCGGTGGTATTCAGGACTGGCTGGTAGGTATTGCTTGAGAGTTCGACCTTTCGGGAGGGCCTTCGTGCCCTTAGCATGCTTGCGGGGCATTGCCCCTTTCTTCGGTATTCGAGTTCTACGACAACTTGGTAGGAGTCAGGATATCCCCTATTTAGCGTCTGCAGCTGAGTTTACTCTTGTCTTTGAGGCGTCGATCCCTGAAGCCTTGGTGAAGAGAGTTATGGATACATGGAAATCCTTGCTTCCTCATGTTAATGATGATGGTCCCTTCTCCGTCCTGCCCCTGGCGATTGAGGCATATCACTATTGGCTTCGACGCTACATACTAGGTCCCAGCAAACTTGAAGATCTTCTTATTGAGACTCCTTTACCTCCCGTAGCATATACCGACTTCTTGACTACTATGATTGTTCAAGGGCGTCGTCATAGGCGGGACAACCACCGACTAATACAGACATTGCATGACCGATTGAGAGCGAGGGATGTTGAGGTAGCTTCGCTAGAGATACAGTTAGCAGCTGCCAGATCGACCCATGATGATCTACCTTCGAGTATTGTGAGGGGACGTAGGCTGCCGCGAGGTATTCTAGACAGCTCCACCCCCTTGGAGATGGATGCGACGGATAGCCAGTCCTTGAGGGAGACTGTGGAGTCCCTTACCCGAGAGAGGGACATGCTCCTGGCCAGATGTGCGGACCACAAGCGAGGCCGGTCTGGGTCTTTTGTAGCTAGTACTTCTTTGAGAGCTCCTCCTGTGATTGGCGAGCCAGTGGATCCCTGCATAGCTGATTTCTCCTCTGATGATGATGGGGAGCGATATATTTTTGTCCCTCGCTCTTAGATTTACTGATTTCTGCATTTATATAAAAAAAAAAAACTTTGTTTAGTATTATGCCTCGTTTTGTCTTATGAATCCATGACCTCTCGTACTTTTGATATGGTTTTCCTGCATGATTAGTATAGCAACAAATTTGGGAAAAGTTAAATGAAAATCACAGCTTAAAATAACCCCCTTTTGTTTGATTCTCTGACTCACTGATTGTCCTGTGAAAGGAACCCTTGTTTCCTTTAATCCTAACTGGGCTAAGTCGGAGAATGCCTTTCGAGACGCCTTTCGACTTTTACACTGTTGTTTTCATACCTTAACTTCTTGGGAATGCAGTAGCTCAAGCTGTTTTTCATATCTAAATCTCTTGCTCCCACCCCCTATTTTTTCCTTTTTTTTTTTTGCTATTTTTACTACTAGTGCCCCTGAGGGTTTTCACCAGTCCCAGCTCTGTCATTTTTGCACCAAGGGGCCTTTACAGGTTTTCACCAGGGTCGATAGTTTTGTATCTTGCCACATCCCTACCTTTTTACCTACGGCGCCCTTTCGGGTTTTCATCGCATCCTCGGGAAGCGCTTAATTTTTCTCTCTTCTTTCTCTCTCTTTCCTCAGCTTCGTCTCGGGTTTCTGTTGAGAAGCTCCTAAACGCTACTAGCATCATTCTCTAGCCAATGGCATATTTTAGTAAGCTCATTTGGACTAATCAATTTAACTTTAATCTGAGAGGACTTTTAGGGGTTGTGGTGTAGGTTTTTACTTTTGAAAGAAAAGGAAAAGGCTCAAGCCTACCACTCTACTAGTGATCACCATCAATAGTTTTTGGTTCAATGACACTTTTTCTGCGTATTCCCATCTTTCTTTGGGTATCTCATTGCACGTTTTTTTTTTTTTTGGCAATGATGTTAATACCCATATTTGTGCAAACTTAAAGTAGTACTTCAAGACTTTTTATTTTTGCTATTTTCAGTGCCTCTACTTAACATGATCACTTTATTGGGACAATGTTCCTGAAAGGAAGTAACCGGCTCTAAAGGTTTGACAAAGGTTATATATATATGCATTTTAATTGGATAGAAAATGAAATAAGGGCCCCTCGTCATCTTGGAATTAGATCGTTTAGTCTATAGAGCTTTAACCTTAAAACACTACCTTATTGATTAGTGGAGAATGAGGAGAGTAGTTTTTATTACTTCTTCACAGAAACCAAAGGTCTAGCTTTTGGAATCATATGTAGTAGTGTTTGACAGCATTTGAATTCAATGAACTAGGAAATTCTTGGCCATCTATTTCCTCCAAAACGAGAGCTCCTCCGAACAGGACCTTCTTTACCACAAATGGCCCTTTGTAGTTTGGAGTAAATTTTCCCTGTGCTGCCTCCTGATGGGGGAACACCTTCTTGAGCACCAAATCTCCCGGCTGGAACGATCGAGGTCGTACTTTCTTATCAAACGCTCTGGCCATTCGCCTTCTGCAGCATTGAGCATGATAAACCGGAGCTAGCTGCTTCTCGTCTAGCAAACAGAGTTGGGCATACCGGTCTTTAATCCATTCTGCTTCATCTAGTTTGGTTTTTGTTAAGATCCGTAAAGAAGGAATCTTAATCTCAATAGGGATGACCGCCTCGGTGCCGTAGACCAGCTCGAAAGGGGTACTTTCGGTGGAGAACCTCATAGTAGTTTGGTAAGCCATCAGAGCGAACGGAAGTTTCTCATGCCAAGCTCTGTGGTTGTCAATCATTTTTCGAAGTATTCTCTTAATGTTCTTGTTGGCTGCCTCTACTGCTCCATTCATCTGGGGCCGGTAAGTGACCGAATTCCGGTGGCTAATGCGAAATGTTTGGCATAGCTTTGACATCAATTTGTTATTCAGATTGGAAGCATTGTCAGTAATGAGTGACTCGGGAATTCCATACCGGCAGATGATGTGATTTTTTATGAACCTTTCTATGACCCTCTTGGTGACATGGACGTAAGAGACAACTTTCACCCATTTAGTGAAATAATCAATGGCGACAAGGATGAAGCGATGGCCGTTGGAAGCCTTAGGAGTGATTAGCCTAATCATATCTATTCCCCACATAGAAAAAGGTCATGGGGCTGACATAGAATGGAGCTCAGTCGGCGGTACTTTGATCTTATCCCCATGTATCTAACATTTGTAACACTGAAGAATGTATCTAATACAATCTGCCTCCATTGTTGACTAGTAATACCCTGTCCAGAGAATCTTCTTTGCAAGCGTGTGGTCGTTCATGTGGGGACCGCAAACTCCTTTGTGCACTTCCTCCATGATAACTTTGGCTTCGATGGCATTGATGCATCTTAGAGGCCCGAAAAATGATCTCCTGAAAAGCTCATTTCCTGCAATGAAATAATGTCCCGCCAAACGACAAATGGACTTCCTATCTCGTTGTGATGCTACATCGGGGAATGTCTTAGCCTGGATTAACTATGGATGTCATGAAACCATGGTTTCTCGTTGGATTCAATAGTTGTGTGCGGGCAATAGGAAGGGATATCCCTGGTAAAGATCTGTAGAGGGGGTATTTCCGTGCCCCTATCGACCTTGATTGCTGCAGCTAACGTAGCTAAGGCATCGACAAAACTATTCTATACTCGGTGTACGTGATGAAAATCCACACTTTTGAATTGCTGACACAAATTTCTGACCTATTGATGATACGGGGAAAGTTTGGTATACGTCCTTGGATTGCTGAATAACCAGATTTGAATCGCCGAAAACAACCAGTTCATCAATTTTCATTTCTAATGCCAATCTTAATCCCAGGATGCAAGCCTCATATTCGGCGATGTTATTGGTGCAGAGTTCAAGTTGTAACTTAACCACAATTGGATAATGACTGCCTGTTCTCGACACTACTACTGCCCCAATGCCGACTCCCCTTTTGTTAGTAGCGCCGTCGAAAAACATCTTCCACCCGGCTGGTTCTTGCTCTTCAGATGCACCATCAACGCATAGTATATTTTCATCAGGGAATTGGGGCTCCATGGATTGATAATCATCAATTGGGTTCTCAGCCAGATAATCAGCTATTACCTGCCCCTTGACTGCTTTACGGGTAGTGAATACAATGTCGAATTCTGACAGGATCATGTGCCACCAAGCAATTCTGCTGGACAGGGTTGGTTTCTCGAATATATACTTGAGGGGATCCATTCGAGAGATGAGAAAGGTGGTATGATAGAGCATGTAGTGCCGAAGCCTATGAGCTGCCCAGGCTAATGTGCAGCAGGTTTTCTCGAGATCGAAATACTTCGCTTCATATGGCAGAAATTTCTTACTAAGGTAGTAAATGGCTTGCTCTTTTCTTCTCGTTTCATCGTGCTGTCCCAGGACGCATCCCATAGAAGCATCTAGCACTGACATGTACATTAGCAAAGGACGTCCCCGGGTTGGTGCCACTAGGATAGGGGGATTTCGAAGATATTCTTTAATTTTCTCAAACACTATTTGACAGTTATCATCCCACTCTTTTGGAACGTCTTTCTTAAGGAGCTTGAAAATAGGTTCACACAGGTGGGTCATTTGGGCGATGAACTTGCTAATAAAGTTAAACTTTCCTAGAAAAGATCGAACCTCCTTTTCCCCTTTTGGTGTAGGCATTTTAACAATGGACTTTACTTTGGCAGGATCAACCTCTATCCCCTTTTCATTGACTATAAACCCCAGGAATTTCCCTGAAGATACTCCGAATGTGCATTTGGCCAGACTTATTTTAAGCTGATATCTAAGGAGGCGATCAAATACCTTCCGCAAGTTGAACAGGTGGTCCTTCCGCTGCTTGGACTTGACGATCATGTCATCCACATAGATTTCTACTTCCTGATGCATCATGTCATGGAATAAAGTTACCATGGCTTTTTGTTAGGTTGCCCCTACGTTGCGAAGCCCGAATGGCATGACTTTATAACAGTATACTCCCCAAGGGGTAATGAAAGTAGTCTTCTCCCGATCTTCTTCAGCCAGCTTGATCTGATTATATCCCGAAAAACCGTCCATGAAGGAAAACATTCCATGACCAGCTGTGTTGTCAACAAGCAAGTCTATGTGTGGAAGAGGAAAATCATCCTTTGGACTGGCCCTGTTGAGGTCCCGAAAGTCAATGCACATCCGCACCTTGCCATCTTTCTTAAGTACCGAGATAATATTAGCCAGCCATTGAGGATACTCTACTACTTGCAGAAATCCTGCTTGGAATTGTTTAATCACCTCCTTCTTGATCTTCAGGCTCCATTTGGGTTTCAATCTTCTTAGCTTCTGCTTAAAGGGTTTCATCTACGGGTCCAAAGGCAGTCTATGTTCCACAATGGATTCATCTAGTTCGGGCATGTCTTGATAGGACCATGCGAAAATACCCAAGTATGCACGCAAAAGTTCCAACAATTCTTTGCGCTGCCATTGATCTATGCCTGTACCGATTCTAAGCTCTTTCGGATCCACTTCATTTCCCAAATTAACGGTTTCAGTTTCCTCAATGTTTGGGGTATTACGATTCTCATGTCTTTCTATTTGTTCTCGAATTTCCTCTAGCACCTCCTCTGTAAAATTTACATCTTCTTCAATTCCTAATTGTTGGTAATCAAACTCGGTGTTCAAGTCATCATTTATCAAGATTGGCATTCCCCGGATTAGCTGAGTAAGATATCGGATGCAAGGATCCCTGGCATGGAAAATAGTGTACAATAAATCAAACAAGAAAGGAATACTTTTTTTTTTCATTGATAACTTGATTTTAAAAAGTTAAGACAAATAAATTTGAAAGGACAAAGTTTGTTTATAGCGAATCAGTTGCTCCAGGATCTCGCTCTAATGGGCTTTGTACTGAAACTTGCGAGCATGGATGATGTCTTTGCTGGCCCAATTATGCAACTTTTCGCCTGGCAACATCACTCGAATGGATCCATCTTGGGTTACTCCGATGCTGGCTGTCATGATGGGCGCTTCTTCTTGGACCTTTCTCTTCTTCTTACTTAATATAGGTGTTCCTTCCCCCATGTCCAACTGCTTGAATTGGTCTGAGAGTTCCGTGACAGCTTTCTTATCAGCCCTCTTCTTCCGCGCTGCTTCTATTTTCTCCTTTTTTGTAGGTTCATACCCTAACCCAAAGGTGGGTTCAGCCGACGGTATTTCTATGATTTTAGGTCTTCCTTGTAAACATCTCCCTAAGCCTTTGCCTAGATGGAAGCCATTTGCTTTAAAGTACCATACTACCATCTGAGAGTTCCTAGAATATTTTGGCTCCACTTAATCTTCCTGCTACACAACAGTGATATATTTGAACGATTGAAAACAAGAGGGCAGTTCAGTGTCAGATGCAATGATATCAACCTTGTATACAGCGAGCTTTTTTTCAGCGAAAATAGAGATTAGCTTGGAACCCACGATGAACTTGACTTTCTGATGAAGGCTAGAAGGAACCGCGCCCGCCGAATGAATCCAGGGCCTTCCCAACAGCAGATTGCAGACAGCTGGAATGTGTAGGACTTGGAATTTAATTGTGAAGGTTACAGGCCCTATCTCAACATGCATTTCAATTTCCCCAATGGCTTCCCTCCGAGAACCATCAAAGGCATGGATGATCATACCACTATTTTTCAAATAGGTTTGGTCCATTCCCAGCCTTTTTAGGGTGGAATACGGGCATACGTTTAAAGCCGACCCATTATCTATTAATACTTTGGCTACCATCTTTCCTCTTGTCCTTACAGCAATATGCAGAGCCCGGGTATGGCCTGTTCCATCAGCCAGAATCTCGTCATCAAAGAAGATGATGATCTTTGGGGCCATAATGAGACTCACCATGTCATGTAGATTATCTGACGTGAAACTCTCAGGCACATGAGCATGCTTAAGGATCTTTATTAAAGTATTCCGGTGCACCTTAGACGTGAGCAGCAAACCCAACATCGAAATATGGGCTGGAGCTTTCCTAAGCTGTTCCATGATATCGTAATCGACCTTTCCTAAAGCTTTGGTGAATTCTGACATCTCCTGATCTGTTGGTTGGTTGGAGCACTCTCCTTCTTTATCCTTCTCCTTCCTTTTTCTTTCCACTTCAACCGAGGTGTAAACGGGCCCTGACCGAGTCATCCCTCTTATTTTTGTTACAGGCTCTCCGGTGCCCTTATCAGGTGGGTAATTCCATGGGACGTTATGAAGACTGAGTATTGGCGTTTGGGTTATGGTGGGAAGAGTTATCCTTGGATTTATGAGCAAAGGCGTGCCACAGGCGCAGGGTTGGTGAGGACGGGTAGAGTGGTGGGCACAATTGGCTTCTTTGGCAAGACTAAAGGTAGCTTAGATCGTATGTCTCCCTGGTTGTTGGTTTGAGGTTTAGGTCGAGCCATAGCGATCATGGGTTTAGGTTCGAATAACATAGTAAGGACAAGGTGATAATGGGAAGGGTCCAGTAAGGCTCCTATGGTTAGGTTTATGTCGGGTTGATAAGATTGCGTGGTTAGGAAGGAATGATCTTGGTATTCGAGCCCCTCTAAGGCAGGAATTGTCCCTTCTGAGATTGCGGTAAGTGGGTTGCACAGGGGGTTCTTGCTAACATTCTCGCTTTCCAATGGTATGTTCTCCTGAAGCTTGTGAACCATGGCCTTCACTATTATGGAGGATATTGGACTAGTATTCATTACCTATAACAATGACGACAACAATTACAAATTAGAGTTTGGTTCTTGGAGAAATCTATGCAATGCATGTCCTAGGGTGCCCTTCTTTAGGAGGGAAACTAACCATGATGTATTGGCTCACTTTGGAGATAGGGGGTTTGCCCTTGTATGCAGACACCTTACCATTAGGTAGGAACCTTCAGTCATCCACACATTCATTCATAAAAGTAAAGAAATACATTGAATTTTCGGTTTAAGGTACAAAAGAAATTGAAATACATTTTAATAGGGGGACGGGGAACATTTTCCTTTGGACTTCCACCTATCTACTTTTACAAAGGGAAAACCTAAACTACTCTTGAGTCTTCGGATTCGCCTTCCTTGGATTTGATGTCAAGAAAGTCACTGAGAGACCTTGTTGATTGATTGCCCCTTGTCTTCTTGGCAACCCTATCTCTGTGAGCATGGAGGGATTGGGGCCCCTCTCATGGAATGAATTGAGATGCATGCAATGAGTCCTTTGGGTTACGTGGGAACCCTTAGGGTTTAGGTAGGTTTAATGCAAGGACGAGTGACTTTGGTGCCACTCTCAATAGGTTGATCATATGCATGAGAATGCTGTGACTTGAGTTACTTGGAACTCTTGTCTTGACATGGAATATTGAATACATGAATATGGGTATGCAAAGAGTATAAGGAGAGAAAATGCAATAGCAAAATAAATGTGCATGCATGAGCGGTTAGACAGGCATTATAACAGTACGAATACAGTCAGTATAACAGCAGGAATAGACATGTATAAATGAAAGTAAGAGCAGTCGCCCTTTCCTCTGTGATTTTGAAAACGGTGCTCGTGTCTTAAATCCGACAGAGGTTCGACTATGCATGGTGTCTATATGAGTATGAGGTTGAGGGTTGATTAATGCATCCTAAAAAGGCTCGGTCCCCGGATCTTCAAATCTAGGCCCACTTCCCGAGGTGGTGCCATGATTGGTTGGTGATCCGAGCGGGGGAACCATCAAGAGGCCGTAGGCGAAGAAACTGACACAGCATCTTGCCCACAACCAATATACCATTCCCCCTTTCTAACTAGAAAGGACATATTAGGGTATGCAAGTATGCAGAATGCAAGTGCACATCAGTGTGTGTGTGATTTTTAAAAAGTGGAGGAAAGAGCCCAACAACTCCCATTCATCCTGTACATCACATTCATGCATAGCAGTTAGTAAAATTTAAACAAAAAGCGCACCTACAAAACAAAGATACAAGTGTTAGTATGTGGATGACAAACATAATATAAGATAATATGAATAAATGCATGTATTTTTTAAAAACAATTTTGAAAATTTGGTTTTGAAAATTTAAAGTGAATAGGATTGAACCAAGTTAATTGAAGACTCTACATGGGTAAAGGGTAAAGAGACATGACTACGGCCTAACCCTCTAAGTCGTCCCCAGCGGAGTCGCCGGCTGTCGCGCCCAGATTTTTCGCACTCGAGGAAAACTCACATAAGTGGGAAAAATGCTGTACTCTCTCGTTAGAATTCACCCTCCTAGAAGAATGAGTGCGACTAGGTTTTGAATTGAAAATTTGATTTGAATAAAGGGTTTTTCGAAAAAGATTCGGAGTTGCCACCTAACTTAGTTAAGGTGAGTTAGGTCACCTAAAAACTAAGCATACTCCGAAAACTACACTTAGGGTTTTAAGAAACAATTTTGAAAATATCTCCTCAAGAGAGGGCTTTTTCAGAAAACAGGTTGTTTGGCAACCTTTGGAAAACATTTAGCCCTTTTTGAAAAATAACTCCGTTTTGGTCTATGAAAACAGTGATCCTAGGTTCGGAGGTTGGTTACGTGTAGGGAAGACGCACTAAGCCATCACCCTACCCCGCCCTTTCGGTACCTACATGTCAATCTACCCTAGATTCACCTATGAAAGTCTTCGACTAACTATAGTTCAATCCTATTCACTTTGAAAAAGAATGTTTGAAAAGAAACATGACATGATGCATGATATACAAGTGCAAGGAAAGAGAATTAAAAAAGTAGATTTGGAAAAAGATTTGATTTGATTTGAAAGAGATTTAAAATTGGATAGATTTGAAAAGTTTTGGAAATTGAAAGTAGAGATTTGAAAATAGAAATTTGAAATTAAAAATTTGAAAATAGATTGGAGATTGGAAAAGATTTTGAAATTTGAAATTTGGAAAATATGGAGAAATTTGAAATTTGAAATTTGAAAGAAGTTGTGGAATTTGAGATTTGAAAAAGTTGTGGAAATAGAAACTTGAAATGTTTTGACCGCACCCATGAGGGTGGAATTGAAAGTTTGAAAAGTGTTGTGACCGCACCTATGAAGGTTGCCTACGTATCCCTTTGGGAAAATCAGGTCAGTCGTAGTTCGGACCAGAGTCCGATAGAAGATAGAATGTTTGATTGGAAGAAAAAGATTGAATTGGAAATTGAGTTTGATTTGAAATTAGAAGAGGAGATTGGAAATTGAAATTGAGAAGATTGGACTTGCTTTGGAAAGATTGATTTTGGAAAGACTTGGTTTTAGGAAACCTAGACTTAAGAAAGATGAGACTTAGGAAAGACTCGAGAGTTTAAGAAAGATTGGATTTAGGAAAGGTTCGAATTAAGAAATGTCCGATTTAGGAAAGTTTCGAATTTGGAAAGTTTCATTTTTGGAAAGTTTCGAATTAAGAAAGTTTCAACTTAGGGAAGTTTTGAATTTGGAATGTTTTGAAATAGGGAAGTTTAAAATGGGAAAGGTTTTGAAATTGGAAAGTTTCGTTTTAAGAAAGGTTTTGAAATAGGAAAGTGTTGAATTTAGAAATGTTTTGAATTAGGAAAAGTTTAGTTTAAGAAAGGTCTAGAATTTGGAAAGTTTCAAGTTAAGAAAGTTTTGAATTTAGAAAGTTTAGAATTTTAGAAAGATTTTAAATTAGGAAAGATTTAGAAAAAGTTTGAATTAAGAAAGTTTCGACTTAAGAAAGTTTTGAATTAAGAAAGATTTGAAATTTAGAGAGATTAAGATTTGAAAAGTTTTAGAGTTTGAGTTTTAGAAAATCTTGAGATTAGGAAAGGTTGAGTTTAGGAAAGATTTGAAACTCGGATTTGGAAAGTTAAAATTTGGAAACGGGTAGAATTAGGAAATGGTTGAATTAGGGAAGATTTGAAAGTTGAGTTTTGAAATTTAGGAAAGATTTTTATATTCAAGTTTTGGAAACTTAAGATTTAGGAAAGTGGAAATTTAGGAAGGATTTGAGTTAGGAAAGAGTTGGATTAGGAAGGGATTGTGTTTTGTTCCTAAAAAGAGATGTTGGATTTCATTTTCGAAGACGGAGGGTTGGATCTAGTTTCCTAAACGGGGAGATTTGATTTGGTTTCCTAAAGGGAAGATAGGATTTGGCAAGGATTTGGAGAGGGAGATTCTAGAAACTCTAGATTTGGAAAATTATAGTTTCGACGTAGAAAATAGGTTTTGGAAACATGTATAGTTTGGATGAGAAAACAAGAGGTTTTGGAAACCTAGGTTTGGGGGCAAAGTTTGAAAACCATGTTTTTGGAAAGAAAATTAGGGTTTCCTAATGGTTAGCTCTAGGGCTTGACTTGGGCTTCTAAGGAAAAAAGATTTTTGGAAAGTGCATTTTTGAAAATGAAGGTTTTCTAGAAGGGAATCTTAGGGAGGAGCTTCTAGAGAGAAGAGTTTTTGGAAAGTAAATTCGAAGAGAGAGTTTTTGAAAAAAGATTTTTAAAGAGAAAAAGTTTTTGGAAAGTGTGTTTTTGGAAACAAGATTTTAGAAGGAAAATTCTAGAGGGGAGTTTCTAAAAGAAGGATTTTAGAAAGAGAGTTTTTGGTAAGATTTTTGAGGAGAGTTTTTTTCGAGGAAAGAGACCTAGGGAACGTTTTTGGAAATTGGACTTTGAAGAGAGTGTTTTGGAGAGGAGTTCAAAGAGTTCTGAAAAATAGGTTTTTGGAGAGAGTTTTTTGAAAACAACTTTGGAAAGAAGAAATTTAGGAAAATATGTTGAAAAAGAGATTTTTAGGAGGAGGGATTTGAAAGGAGAGTTTTTTGGAAGGTATAAAAAACATCTCACTTTCCTAAAGCGATTTTACCCATAAAAAGGCTAGAACCACTTTACGAAAGTGGTTTTGAAAACAACAAAGGTTGAAAATATGGACCATGTTGGTCACTTTAAATGTAACACTTTCCTAAAGCAATCCTAGCCATGGAAAGGCTAGAATCACTCTAGGATTGTGATTTTGAAAACATGTTTTGAAAAAAGGAGATTTTGATGCAACTTTGAAAACGAGTTTGAAAACGATTTTGAAAACAACTTTGAAAACGATTTTTGGAAGATGCAAGATCATGATATGCACATTGCAATTTTGGGGTCGTGAACATACAAGGCTAAGGCTTCACCATATAATCAAGGGGGTCAGACCCACGTGGTCTCTGGTTAGACTAGAAGAAAGCCCTCGACACGGTGACTCTCCAATAGCCCAATCCTACACATGGACCGGGAATCCCCTTGTCTCAAGCATGCAAAGAAAGGGGGGGAAAGAGATGGGGGATTAAAATAGAGAAAACCCAAGTGGGTTGGGGATAGAAGAGAGAGGGGGAAGTGCAGAAATTTAAATGGAGAACCTACCTTGTATTTTGTTTATTTTGCGCACCTTGCTTTCTTCGGTCTTTGTCTTTGTCTTGATCTTTGTCTTCAATCTTCAAGAGTTGTCTTCAAGCTTTAGATTGCAGCTCTTCAAGTCTTCAAAGGAGGGTTGAAGGCTAGTGTATGAGTGTATGGGGGTGTATAGGAGTGTATATGAGGCTAGGGTTTGTGTATGGTGGCTAGGGTTTGGAAAACCTAGGGAAGCTAGGGTTTAGGAGGTGCTCGAGCTCTGTATATCAAATTATACGATTTTTAGGTTGAGATTGCAGATCTCTTTCACATTGGAGGAGGCTCTGTATTTATAGAAGTTAGACAACACTAACGCCTGTTGCAGTGGCGCTAGGCCAAATTTTACACTAGCGCCACTAGGAGTGGCGCCGGGCCATTTTTTGGCTTGGCGCCACTACTAGTGTCTCTAGCCATTTAGGAAATGTTTAAGGTCGGCAAACAACGTATCTTTGACTAGATTTGGGCGCCTGTACTAGTGACTACCATGCAATTTTTAGCCTGACTTTACTAGAAGTGACTCCGGAAAGTCCGGTAATGATTTGAAGGAGCCGGGAATGACCCAGAAGGCCGGAAAGGAGCAGGAACACTTAAAATAGTGTCCTGGAGGTATTTGACTTGAGAAATGAGGATAAGATGGGTCGAAAAGGTTGACCGGGCCTTTAGGGGCAAAACGGTCAATCGGACCAGAAACTGCCGAGACAGACTCGGACTGTCCCGGAAGAAGACTTGGGATCTGGAAACATTATTTAGAATGTTCTCAGAGGTTGCCGGTTTGATTCCTAGAGCCGGTGTGGTCGAAAAAGGAGACCGGCCCACCAGGGGCAAAATCGTCATTTCGCACCGGGTTTGCCGGAACTGACTCGGAATGATCCGAAAAGGTAAAGGAAGGTCTGGAATACTATAAGAAATATTCTCGGAAGGTTACCGGTTTGATACCCAGAGCCGGTGTGGTTCCCGGGGCGTTCGGATGCCTAGGGGCAAAATGGTCATCTTGACCGAAAAGTCTCGGAAAAGGTCCAAGGGGTTGTTTGGTCATTTTTCACCGAAGTGGGCTAACAGACACTGGTGTTGACCTGGGTTTTGAGTGTTTTCGCCACTTTGACGGCGATCGTCGTGACACAGGGGTTTGTTGGCAATTCCTTATATCGACCTATTTGTGAGTATTTTCGCTACTCTAACGGTTTTGTGAGTATTTTCGCTACTCGGACCGTCTCGAGGAATAAACTATCTCAAGAGTGGGATTGGAAAGGGGTCTTATCATCTCCGAAGAGACGCGCCTGAATTGGAACCGTCTCGAGGAATAAACTATCTCGAGAGGGGGATTAGAAAGGGGTCTTATCGTCTTCGAAAAGACGTGCCTAAATTGGAACCGTCTCGAGGAATAAACTGTCCCGAGAGAGGGATTGGAAAGGGGTCTTACCGTCTTCGAAAAGATGTGCCTGAATTGGAACCGTCTCGAGGAATAAACTGTCCCGATAGAGGAATTGGAAAGGGGTCTTACAGTCTTTGAAAAGACGTGCCTGAATTGGAACCGTCTCGAGGAATAAACTATCCCGAGAGAGGGATTGGAAAGGGGTCTTACCGTCTTTGAAAAGACGTGCCTGAATTGGAACCATCTCGAGGAATAAACTGTTCCGAGAGAGGGATCAGAGTTGGAATTGGAAAGAGACAATGCCCTTAAGGGCATTTTGGTCATTTTGCCTCTATTTGGGACTGGTGGGCCCGCAAAGCGATGGACAGATGGGATTTGGACTTAGAAAATTGATTTCGATTGGAATACGCCCACAATAACTTGAAAACAAGTCTAGACGGAGTGTAAACTGCCGAGTGGTCAAAAATTGGGTGCTTACAATCCTATCGCCTTCGGGAACCACACTAGCTTTGGGTATCAAACCAATAACCTCCTGAGGATGCTTCTAATAGTATGCTCAACCTTCCAACACCTTTTCGGATCATTCCAATTGTATTTCGGCAAGCTTAGTGCAAAATGACCGTTTTGCCCCTGGTAGGCAGTTCACCTTTTCTAACTACACTGGCTCTGGGTATCAAACCGGCAACCCCTCGGAACACCTCAATAGTGTCTCCAACCTTCAAGTCGTCTCATGGGGCACTCTAAGTCCATTCTGGTGCTTTTTCGATTCAATTGACCATTTGACCATTGGTGGGTCGGTCACCTCTTTCAACTATCCCAGTATTGTTTCTCAAGCCTATTACATCTGGGACACTCTTTCAAGGGTTCCTGTCTGTCGTGCCTAGATGTTTTGCACTCAAGGAATACACACACAAGCGGGAAAAATATTGTACTTTCTCGTTAGAACTCATCCTCATAGAAGCATGAGCGCGACTAGGTTTGAATTGAAAATTGATTTGAATAAAGGGCTTTTAGAAAACAAATCGGAGTCGCCACCTAACTTGATTAAGGTGAGTTAGGTCACCTAAAAACTAAGCACAATCCAAAGACTACACTTAAGGTTTTTGATAACAATTTTGAAAATGTTTCCTCAAGAGAGGGTTTTTAAGAAAACAAGTTGTTTGGCAACTTTTGAAAAATATTTAAGCCCTTTTTTTTAAAATAACTCCATTTTGGTCTTTCAAAAACAATGATCCTAAGTTTGGAGGTTGGTTACGTGTAGGGAAGACGCGCTAAGCCATCACCCCACCCAACCCTTACAGTACCTACATGTCTATTCACCCTAGATTCACCCAATAGAGTCTTCAACTAATACATGTCCAAAACTATCCACTTTGGAAAAAGATTGTTTAAAAGAATGATGCATGATATGCAATTGCAAGAGAAGAGAGTTTGAAAATAGATTTGGAAATAGATTTGAAAGGAACTTGATCTGATTTGAAAAGATATTTGATTTTGAAATAAAGTTTTGGAGATTAGAAATAGAAATTTGGAATTAGAAGTTTGAAATAGATCATAGAATTGGAAGTTGGAAAAAAAGTTGTGGAATTGGAGATTTGAAAAAGGTTGTGGAAATAGAAGTTTGAAAAAGATTATGACCACACCCATAAGGGTTGCCTACGTATCCCTTTTGAGGAATTAGGTCAATCGTAGTTCGGACAAGAGTCCGATGAAAGGTAGAAGGTTTAACCTGACAAAGAGTTTGATTTAGAACTTGAAATAGAAGATTGGAAATTGGAATTTGGAATTGAAAAGACTGGACTTGGATTTGGAAAGATAGAAATTTAAGAAACCTAGACTTATGAAAGATAAGATTTAGGAGGGACTTGAGATTAAGAAAGAATTGACTTGACTTAGAAGGGTTTTAGAAAATATTTGACTTGAATATTGGACTTGGAAGATTAGAGAAAGATGGGAATTAGGAAAGGCTCGAACTAGGAAAGTTTCGTTTTAGGAAAGTTTCATTTTAGGAAAGTTTGATTTCGAAAAATTTTTGTTTTAGGGAAGTTTCGGATTTGGAAAGATTTGAAATTTAGGAAGATTTGAAAAGTTAGATTTGGAAAAGGTATAGAATTTAGGAAAGGTTGGAATTAGGAAGATTAAGAAGTTTAAAGTTTAAGGGAATATTTAAAAGTTTAAGTTTTGAAAACTTAAAGTTTAGGAAAGTATGAGATTAGGAAGGATTGGAATTAGGAAAGATTTGGATTTGGAAGGATTAAGGATTCTTATTTCCTGAAGCAAAAGATGGGATTTTGTTTCTAAAAAGAGATGTTTTGATTTTGTTTTCAAAAACGGAGGATTGGATCTAGTTTCCTAAATGGGAGATTGGATTTGGTATGGATTTGGAAGGTAAAGTTTTGGAAATCCTAGATTTTAGGGTAGAAAATAGGTTTTAGAAATATATGGTTTTGATATAGAAAACAGGATTTTAGAAACCTAGGTTTTAAGGCAAGATTGAAAATCATGTTTTAGGAAAGAAAATTAAGGTTTCCTAATTGTTGACTCTAGGGTTTAACTTGGACTCTAAGAAAAGAGATTTTTGGAAAGTGAGTTTTTGGAAAGAAATCTTAGGAAGGAGTTTTTAGAAAGTAAACTTGAAAAGAGAGTTTTCAAAAGGGATTTTGGAAAATAAAACTTTGAGAGAGTTTTTGGAAAGAGAAGTTTTTGAAGGAGATCTTAAAAAGAAGTCTTTGGAATGCGAATTTCGAAAAAAGAGGTTTTGGAAAGGGATTTTTGGAAAGAGTTTTCTTAGGAAGGAGTTTTGAAAAAAGTTTTCAAGAAATAGATTTAGGAAATGTTTCTAGAAAGTGAACTTTGAAGAGAGCGTTTTTTGAAAACAGTTTTGAAAAGAGTTTTGGAAAATAGATTTTTGAAGAAAGTTTTTAGAAAACAATTTTGGAAAGGAATTTTGAAAAGGAGATTGGAGAGAGTTTTTATAAAGTGTATTGAAAAAGAGATTTTTAGAAAGAGAGATTTAAAAAGAGAGTTTTTGAAACGTTCATAAAAATATCTCACTTTCCTAAAGCGATTCTAACCATAAGAAGGTTAGAACCACTTTAGTAGAGTGGTTTTGAAAACAATAATATTTGAAAATACAGACCATATTGGCCACTTTAAATGTAACACTTTCCTAAAGCAACCCTAGCCATGGAAAGGTTAGAATCACCTTAGGATTGTGATTTTAAAAACAGGTTTTGAAAAAAAAAAGTTTAACGCAAGTTTGAAAACGGTTTTGATGTAAGTATTGAAAACAAGTTTGAAAACGAATTTTGGAGAAATGTATGATCATGAAATGCACAATGCAAAGAGGGTCATGAATATACAAGGTTAATGCTTCACTACATAATCAAGGGGACCAAACCCATGTGGTCTCCGGTTAGACTAAAAAAAGGCCCCCGACACGGTGGCCTTTAATAACTTAATCCTACCCATGGACCGGGAAGTCCTTTGTTTCAAGCATGAAAATAGAAGAAAACCGAAGCAGGTTAAGAGAGAGAAGAGAGAGGGGGGAGTTGCGTAAACGTAAATAGGAAGCCTACCTTGCGTCTTCTTTTATTTGCTTTGCTTTATGCGCTTTGTTTTTCTTGCTTTGCTTCAGTCTTCGCTTCATTTTGCATCAGTCTTCAAGGGCTTGTCTTAATTTTCGAGAGCTTCAGAATGCAACACTTCAAGTCTTCAATTGAGGCTTTGGAGGGTAGTGTATGAGTGTATAGGAGTATATGTGAGTTAGTGTTTGTCTATGGAGGCTAGGGTTTGTGTATGGAGGTTAGGGTTTTGGAAACCCTAAAGAAGATTAGGGTTTGGGGAGGCTACGAGCTCTGTATATCGAAGAGAAGATTTTTTAGACTGAGTTTGCAGACCCTTTTCACACTATAGGAGGCTTTGTATTTATAAAGAGGAATGACCTGGCGCCTGTTTTAGTGGCGCCAGACAAAATTTTCTTCTTACGCCACTCCTAGTGGGCCCAGCCACTTAGGAAAGCTTTAAGGTCAGCAAGCAATGTATCTTCAGAAGATTTTGGTACCTCTACTAGTGACTACTACGTAATTTTTAGCCTGGCTTCACTAGGAGTGGCTCCAGAAGGTTCGGGAAGGATTTAGAGGACTGAGAATGGCTCGGAAGGTTGCAAAGGAACAAGAACCCTTATAATAGAGTCCTTGAGGTATTAGACTCGAAAAATGATGACAGGATGTGTTTGAAGGGTCGACCGGGCCATTAGGGGCAAAATGGTCAATTGGATCGAAAAACTACCGGGATGGACTCGGAATGTCCCGGAAGAAGATCCGAGACTTAGAAACATTACCTAGAATGTTCCAAGAGGTTACTGGTTTGATACCCAAAACCGGTGTGGTCGAAAAAGGCAACCAATCCACTAGGGGCAAAACGGTCATTTTGTATCGAGTTTGTCGGAATTGACTCGGAATGATTTAAAAAGGTAATGGGAAGTCGAGAATACTATAAGAAGCATTATTGAGAGGTTACCGGTTTGATACCCAGAACCGGTATGATTCCTGGGGCATTTAGATGCCTAGGGGCAAAATGGTCATCTTGACCAAAATGTCTCGGAATTGACCTGAAACTGACTAGAAGGCACCTAATCATGTCGGATTGTCTTTAAGACAATCTTGGAAAGGTGGACTTACCATTTTGAGGAGTTAGGTACTTTCTTGAGAAACGTGCCGAAAATGGCCTTAGGGGCAGTTTAGTCATTTTTCACCGAAGTGGGCTAGTAGGCACTGGTGTTGACCTGGGTTTTGAGTGTTTCTGTCACTATGACGGTGGTCCCGTGATATAGGGGTTTGTTGGAAATTCCCTATGTTAACCTATTTGCGAGTGTTTTTCGTTACTTTGACGGTTGCGATGTTTACGAGTATTTTCGTTATTCTAACGGGTTGCGATCATTTCAGAGACTGCTTAATCTCTGGAAGCTGCCAGGTGGACTTAGCACTTGAAGAATTAACTTTCTCGAAAGGTGAGTCAAAATGGACAGTTCTGTATTGACGGGCTAGTAGGGGCCAAAGGTGGACCGTTCTACCATCTCGAGGACTTGGGGTCTCGTCCCGTCGACGAGTTTAAAAGGACTTACCGTTCTGAAGAGTTCACTCGGAAACGTGCTGGATTGGATGGTCTTACCACCTCGAGGAATCAACTTTCTTAAAAAGTGTGCCGAATTTAATTGGAATTGGAATTGGAATTGGAAAGGGGACTTACCGTCTTTGAAAAGACGTACTTATTGGAATTGGACCGAACAATGCCCCCAAGGGAATTTTGGTCATTTTGCCTCTATTTGGGCCCAAAGGGCCCACGAAGCGATCGATTGACGGGGTTAGACTTGGAAAGTCGATTTAGATTGAAATACGTCCATATTGACTTGAATACAAGTCTAGATGGACTGGAGACTACGGAGCGGGCAAAAATGGTGTGCTTACACTGTCTATCCTCAGCCTTCTAGATCATTCCCGAACCTTCAGAAGTCACTACTAGTGGTTCCAAGGTTAAATTTCCCCTGGCACCACTACAATAGGCGCCAATTCCTGTTTCTATTGCCTATAAATATAGACAATCCCTCTGCGTAAAAAGGGTCTGCAAACTCAATCTAGAAACTCTGTGTCTCCGAAAATAGAGCTTGAATTCTGTCAAAACCCTAATTGTTTCAAGCCTTTTCAAGCCCTAGCCTCCATACACACAAAGCCTCTAAGTATCCATTAAAGATAAAGTGTTGCATTTTCAAGGTTCTCAAAGTTCAGTTCAAGTATAGCAACCAAAGCAATCAATGCAACAAGAACACAAGGTTGATTTTCTATTTACTTTTATGTAATCCCTCTCTCTCTTTTCTCTCTTAACCCACTTGGATTTTCTTCTATTTTAATCTCCATCTTTTACCCCATCTTTTTACATGCTTGAAACAAGGGACTCCCCAATTCATGCCTAGGAAGAATTGTTGAAGGTCACCGTGCTGGGAGCTTTCTTTAGGTTCGACCTAAGACGGTGTGGGTTCGGCCCCCTTGATTATGTGGTGAAGCCTAACCTTGTATGTTCACGACCCTATTACAGTGTGGTTATCATGTTCATACGTTGCATTCAAAGTTGTTTTCAAACTTGCATCAAAGTTCTTTTTTAAAACTTGCATTCAAAAGCTTCTTCTTTCAAACTTGTTTTCAAAATCACATTACTAGGATGATTTTAGCCATTCTAAGGTTAGGGTTATTTTGGGAAAATGTTATATTCAATGTGACCATCAAGGTCCAAAGTTTGGGTTCAAACTCTAAATTTTTTTTATCAAAATCACAATTTTAAGATGATTCCTGCAATTCCATGGTTAGGGTTGTTTTAGGAAAGTGTTATATTCAATGTGATTATTATGGTCTATATTTCAAACCCTAGTTGTTGTCAAAATCACAATCCTATAATGGTTCTAATCTTTTCATAGTTAGAATCGTTTTAGGAGAACGAAATATTGAAAAGACTTGCAAAAGCCCATATTCAAACATTTTTCTAAATAGTTTTGCAAATTTTCTTCCTAAAAAACTCTTTTCAAAGATCTACTTTCTAAAAACTCTTTATCTTGAAGTCCAAGTCAAGCCCTAGAATCCATGGTTAGGAAACCCTAATTCCTTTCTTGAAATCATGACTTTCTATTTTGCCTCAAATCATAGGTTTTCAAAATTATTTTCTACATCAAATCATAGATTTTCAAAACCTCTTTTCCTACCAAATCATAGATCTCCAAATCCAAGAGTTTCAAAACTCAACCTTTCCAATTCCATGTCAAATCCAATCTTCTAATTTAGGAAACCAAATCAAATCCTCCAATTTTGGAAACAAAATTAAATCATCTATTTTTAGAAATAAAATCCAATCTTCAAATTTAGGAAATAGAAATCAAATCTTTCCTAATTTCAAACCCTTCCAAATCCCGACTTTCTAAACTTCAAACTATCCAATCTTTCTTAAATTCAAACCTTTCCAAATCTAGACTTTTTAAATTTCAAACTATCAAATCTTTATTAATTCTAATCTTTCCTAATTTTAATCTTTCTTAAATTCAAACTTTCTAATCTTTCCTAATTTCAAATATTTCTAAGTTCAAATATTTCTAAATTCAAAACTTTCCAAATTTAAATATTTCCAAAATCAACTCTTTCCTAAAAAAGAAACTTTCCTAAAATGAAACTTTCTTAATTCAAAACTTTCCAAATTTGAAACTTTCCCAAATGGGAACTTTCTAAAATCAAACATTTCAAGTTCAAATCAAGTTTTTCTAATTTGATTGCACGCTTCAACCTTGGGTTACCAAAGTCCTAGTATATCTAAACCCTAGTTCAACCCTAACCCTAAAATTATGAAGCTTCAACTCTTTTCTAAACCAAGGCGGTTTTCAAACTCCAATTCAAGTCAAGATAATTTCAAAGTTCAACTCAATCTTTCCAAATCGGGGCGCGACAGTTGGGGACTCTTAGAGGGTTAGGCCATTATAATGTCTCTTCACCCTTCGGTCATCTAGAATCTTTAATTGATTTCTCCAATTTTGTCCACTTCAAATTCTTCAAAATCAAACTTTTCAAAGTTGTTTTTAAAAACATGTCATTGTTTGCATTTCACTCATATTCAACCATTCTATCTTGCATTAAGTTTGACATCCAATTACTAACTTTATGCATCTTTATATTTGTAGGTAGATCTTTATTCATATTTTTATTTTATGTCATATTAATTGCCATGTATGTCATGAATGAATAGGATGGAATGGACAGGATGGATGGGAGTTGTTAGGCCTTTTCCTCTGTTTTTTAAAATTCTACACACACACTACACATGCACTTGCATTTGCATATTTGCAGTCTTTACCTGGTTACAACCCTTCTAGTTAAAAGAGGGAACGATATATTGGTTGTGGGCAGATGCTGTGTCAGTTTCTTAGCCTACGGCCTTTTGATGATTCCCCCGCTCAGATCGCTAACCTATAATGGCACCACCTCGGGGAGTGGGCTTAGGTTTGAAGATCTAAGAACTGAGCCTTCTTAGGGAGCATTAGTGAACCCTCGATCTCATACTCATGTAGAAACCATGCATAGATGAACCTCTACTGGATTTAAGACACGCACGTCAATTTCAAAACCATGGAGGAAAGGGCAACTACTTTACATTCCTTTATCCTTGTCTAAATTCCTACAATTATAATGCTTGTATAAATGCTCATGCATACATATTTACTTTACAATTGTATTCTCTCTCTCTTTCTCTCTCTCTCTCTCTCTCTCTCTCTTTCTCTCTCTCTCTACTTTGTGCATACATCTTCATGCATTTAATTTTCCATTTCAAGACAAGAGTTCCAAAGTGACTCAAGTCACTGCATTTTCATGCACATGATCAACCCATAGAGAGTGACGCCAATATCTCTCTCCCTTACATAAAACCTACCGAAACCCTAAGGGTTCCCAAGTAATCCTAAGGACTCATGGCATTTATTTCAAGTCATTCCATAAAGACGGGCCCCAATCCCTTTATGCTCACAGAGATAAGGTTGCCAAGAAGACAAGGACAATCAAACAACAAGGTCTCTCAATGACCTTATCAATATCAAACTTAAAGAAGGCGAATCCGAAGACTCAAAAGTAGTTTAGGATCTCAAATGTAAAAGTAGATAAGTAGAAGTCCCAAAGAAAGTGTTCCCTCTCCCCCTATTAAAATGTACTTTGATTCTCTTGTACTTTAAACTCAAAGTTCAATGTACTCCTCTACTTTTTGTAAATGAATGAATGAATAAATGAATGTATGTTCTCACTCAATGGTAAGGTATCTGCATATAGGGGTAAACCCTCTATCTCTAAAAAGTGAGCCGAATGCATCATGTTTACTCTCCCTATCGATATGGGACATTTCTAAGGCATGCATTGCATAAAGCTCTCTAAATACTAAAAAGTAACTTATGGCATGTGTCATTGTTTTTCTTTTCTTTCTTTTTCTTTCATAAAAACTACACCATAGAAAGCCACCATTGCTTCTAAGAAAGATCAGCATCTACCTAGAGACCCCATCATTACTCGACAAAGAGCTGTACTAATGGTTGCTAATCCTGATGAGTCATCCTCAGTCTCTCGACAAGAGGTCAATAAAATGAGAACCAAGATCAATGAGATGTTCAAGCTCATCTAAACCATGGCTATGAAAGATGCTGCTTTGGCCCTATCATCATCCACTATTTTTCCCAAGGACTTCAAACCTGCTAACATAAGGTTGTGCTATAATATGATACTACCAGAAAAAACAAGGAGGATTCCAAGGGGGCTAATACTAAAGAAAGGGAAACTATACTGCTCTTGCCTATAGTGAAAATAACTTCCTTCGACCCTCTCAGTCGAAAAATTCAAGGGTTGGAAGACTCATTGCGAAGCCTCCATGGCCATGACACCTTTGGACTTGCATACTATGATAAGCTGTGCTTCTTCCCGGATCATCCAAGACCTGCCAAGTTCAAAATGCCTAATTTTAAAAAATATAATGGCACCGGTAATCCTATTACCCACCTTCGCCTTAATGCTGGGGCATTGAGTGGTCATGGAAACGATCCAAAACTGCTTATACAACTGTTCCAGCATAGTCTCACTAGATCCGCCTTGCAATGGTTTACCCAACTTTACTTAAGGAAGATCACAACTTGGATCGCGCTGGTCAACGCATTTAAAGCCCAATATTGCCACAACATAGATCTCACTTCTGACTGTTGATCATTGATGACAATGAGCAAAGGAGATAAAAAAAGTTTCAAAAGCTATGCCCTTAGGTGGAGAGAGGCAGCTGCACAAGTCAATCCCCCTTTGGAAGAGAAGGAGTATGTACAATTGTTCATACATACTTTTCAAGGCATATACTATGAAAAGCTCTACACAAGTGTGAGGAAAAGCTTCTCCGACCATCCCAATAGCAAAAAAGGTGACTACTGCAAGGGGAGTACTCAAGAAAGAGAGTGAGGTGTCTGCTATCTTGCCCATTCAACCATCCCAATACTGTCCACCACTTCAGTCTCACTCTATCCTACCCATACCCACTTTAACCATGCCTGCATAAGCACCTAACTTTGGCTTTGCTGCGGCACAACCTAATTTTAATAGGCTGGCCCAACGCATCCGTACCTTGGATACCATAGCCTACACCTAAACTGAGGCCTACCATAACCTACTAAAGAATAAGATACTGAAGCCGATACAGGCTCGTCCATTGCTAAGCCCTCTACCTCCAACCTTCAACAGCACCCTCACTTGTGGGTATTATAAGCACCCCATTTTTGACCGCTCGGCAGTCTATACTCCGTCCAGACTTGTTTTCAAGTCATTATGGACATATTCCAATCGAAACCAATCCTCTAGTCCAAATTCCGTCTTTACATCACTTCGAGGGCCTGTCAGGCCCAAATAGAGGCAAAATGACCAAAATGCCCTTAGGGGCATTATCCTTTCTTATTCCAATTCCAATCCCTCTCTCGAGACAGTTTATTTCTCGAGACGGTCTGAGTAGCGAAACTACTCACAAAACCATTAGAGTAGCGGAAGTACTCACAAAACCGTTAGAGTAGCGGAAGTACTCACCAAACCGTTAGAGTAGCGGAAATACTCACACCGTTAAAGTGGCGGAAACACTCAAAACCTAGGCACGTCTCTTCGGAGATGGTAAGACCCCTTTCCAATCCCTCTCTCGAGACAGTTTATTCCTCGAGACGGTTCCAATCCAGGCACGTCTCTTCGGAGACGATAAGACCCCTTTCCAATCCCTCTCTCGAGACAGTTTATTCCTCGAGACGGTCTGAGTAGCGAAACTACTCACAAAACCGTTAAAGTAGCGGAAGTACTCACAAAACCGTTAGAGTAGCGAAAATACTCACAGAACCGTTAGAGTAGCGGAAATACTCACAGAACCATTAGAGTAGCGGAAATACTCACAGAACCGTTAGAGTAGCGGGAATACTCACAGAACCGTTAGAGTAGCGGGAATACTCACAGAACCGTTAGAGTAGCGAAAATACTCACAAATCATCAACCCCGTCCGAGTAGCGAAAATACTCACAAATCATTAACCCCGTTCGAGTAGCGGAAATACTCACAAATCATCAACCCCGTCCGAGTAGCAGAAATACTCACAAATCATTAACCCCGTCCGAATAGCGGAAATACTCACAAATCATCAACCCCGTCCGAGTAGCGGAAATACTCATACCGTTTGAGTGGTGGAAACACTCAAAACCTAGGTCAACACCAGTGGCTGTTAGCCCACTTCGGAGGAAAAGCACCAAACTACCCTTAGGACCTTTTGCGAGACTTTTCGGTCAAGATGACCATTTTGCCCCTACGCATCGGAACGCCTCGGGAACCACACCGGCTCTGGTTATCAAACCGGTAATGACCCGAGAATACTTTTTATAGTATTCTCAATCTTCCTTTACCTTTCCGGATCATTTCGAGTTAGTTCCGGCAAACTCGGTACAAAATGACCATTTTGCCCCTAGTGGGCCGGTCTTCCTTTTTCAACCACACCGGCTCTGGGTATCAAACCAATAATGACCCGGGAATACTTTTTATAGTGTTCTCAACCTTCCTTTACCTTTCCGGACCATTCTGAGTCAGTTCCGGCAAACCCAGTGTAAAATGACCGTTTTGCCCCTAGTGGGCCGGTCTCTTTTTCCGAGGACGCCGGCTCTGGGAATCCAACTGGAAACCTCTGGGAACATTCTAAATAATGTTTCCAGATCCCAAGTCTTCTTCTGGGACAGTTTGAGTCTGTCCCGGAAGTTTTCCGGTCCGGTTGACCGTTTTGCCCCTAAAGGCTCGGTCAACCTTTTCGACACATCTTATCCTCACTTTTTAAGTCAAATACCTCCAAGACACTATTTTAAGTGTTCCTGCTCCTTTCCGGCCTTCCGGGTCACTCCCGGCTCCTTCAAATCATTCCCAGACTTTCCGGAGTCACTCGTAGTGAAGCCAGGCTAAAGTTTACATGGTAGTCACTAGTACAGGCGCCCAAATATAGTCAACGATACGTTGCTTGCCGACCTTAATTGTTTCCTAAATGGCTAGTGGCACCAAACCAAAAAATGGCCTGGCGCCACTACTAGTGGCGCCAATGTAAATTTTGCCCTGGCACCACTGCAACAGGCGCCAGGCTTGTCTTCCCTCTATAAATACAGAGCCTCATTCAACATGAAAAGGGTCTGCAAACTTAACCTAAAAATCCTATATTTCGATATACAGAGCTCGAGCACCTCCAAAACCCTAGCCTCCCTAGGTTTTCCAAACCCTAGCCACTATACACAAACCCTAGCCTCCTATACACTCATACACTCCCCCATGAACTCATACACTAGCCTTCAACCACCCTTCGAAGACTTGAAGAGTTGCCATCTAAAGCTTGAAGACAACCCTTGAAGACTGAAGAAGAGGATCAAGACGAAGACCGAAGACCGAAGACAAGCAAGGCACGCAAATTAAAGAAGATACAAGGTAGGCTCCCTATTTAATTTTCTGCACTTCCTCCCTCTCTCTTCTCTCTCCAACCCACTTGGGTTTTCTCTATTTTAATCCCCCATCTCTTTCCCCCCCTTTCTTTGCATGCTTGAAACAAGGGGACTCCTGGTCCATGTGTAGGATTAGACTGTTGGAGAGTCACCGTGTCGAGGGCTTTCTTCTAGTGTAACCAAAGACCACGTGGGTCCGGCCCCCTTGATTATGTGGTGAAGCCTTAGCCTTGTATGTTCACGACCCCAAATTGCATTGTGCATATCATAGTCTTGTATCTTCCAAAAACCGTTTTCAAAAGTTGTTTTTCAAAACGTTTTCAAACTTGTTTTCAAAATTGCGTCAAAATCTCTTTTTCAAAAACTTGTTTTCAAAACCACAATTCTAAGGTGATTCTAGCCTTTCCATGGCTAGAGTTGCTTTAGGAAAGTGTTATATTGAAAGTGGCCTTTTGGTCTATATTTTCAAACCTTGTTTTCAAAACCACTTTCTTAAAGTGGTTCTAGCCCTCTTATGGCTAGAATCGCTTTAGGAAAGTGAGATGTTTTTTATACTTTCCAAAAACTCTCTATTCAAAAATCTCTTCCTAAAAATCTCTTTTTCAACATACTTTCCTAAAACTCTCCTCTCCAAAATTGTTTTCAAAAACTCCCTTCCAAAATCTATTTTTCAAAATTCTCTCTCCAAAATCTTTTCCTCAAAATTCACCCTCTAAAAACACTCCCTAGATTCACCTTCCAAAAAACTCTCTCCAAAAATCTTTTCAAAAACTCTCTTTTCCAAAATCTCCCTTCTAGAAATTCCCCTCTAGGATTTTCCTTCCAAAGTCTACGTTTCCACAAACACACTTTCCAAAACTCCTTCTCTTTAAAATCTTTTTCCAAAAACTCTCTTTCCAAATTCACTTTCCAAAAACTCCTCCCTAGGATTTCCTTCCAAAAACTCGTTTCCAAAAGCGTATTTTCCAAAAATCTCTTTCCTTAGAGTCCAAGTCAAGCCCTAGAGCTAACCATTAGGAAACCCTAATTTTCTTTCCAAAAACATGATTTTCAAACTTTGCCCCAAACCTAGGTTTCCAAAACCTCTAGTTTTCACATCCAAATTATTCATGTTTCCAAAACCTCTTTTCTACGTCAAAACTATAATTTTCCAAACCTAGGGTTTCTAGAATCCCCCTTTCCAAATCCTTGTCAAATCCTATCTTCCCTTTAGGAAACCAAATCCAATCCTCCATTTTTGGAAATAAAATAAAATCTTTTCTTTTAGAAACTAAATCCAATCCCCTCCTAATCCCAAACCTTTCCTAATTCAATTCCTTCCTAAACCATAAGTTTCCTAAACCCAAACTTTAAACCTTTCCTTAAATTTCAAAATCCAACTCTTTCCTAATTCAAATCCTTCCTAAACTTTCACTTTCTTAAATCTTAAGTTTCCAAAACTTGAACATAAAAATCTTTCCTAAACTTTAAAACTCAACTTTCAAATCTTTCCTAATTCAACCCTTTCCTAATTTAACCCCCCTTTCCAAATCTTAACTCTCCAAATTCAAGTTTTCAAACTCTTCCTAAACTCAAACCTTTCCTAATTTCAAGATTTCCTAAAACCCTAAAACTTTCTAAATCTTAAACTTTCTAAATTTCAAATCCTTCTAAATTCTAAACTTTCCAAAACTTCAACATCTTTCCAAATCTAAGACTTTTCTAAACTCAAAGCTTTCTTAATTTAAGACTTTCTTAAGTTGAAACTTTTCTTAATTCAAACATTTCCTAAAACGAAACTCTCCTACTTTCAAGACTTTCCTAAGTTAAAACTTTCTAAATTCAAAACTTTCCAACTTTCAAAACTTCCTAATTTCAAAACCTTTCCTAAACTAAACTTTTCCTAATTCAAAACATTTCTTGATTCAAAACTTTCCTAATTCAAAACTTTCCAAAAATGAAACTTTCCTAAATCGAACTTTTCCTAATTCAAACATTTCCTAAATCCAATCTTTTCTAAATTCCCAAACCTTCCAAGTCAAGTCAAATCTTTCCTAAGTCTCCTCTCTTTCCTAAGTTTAGGTTTCTTAAACCTTCTCTTTCCAAAACAAGTCCAAATCTATCTTTTCAAATCAAAATTCAATCTTTTCAATTCTAAAATTTCAATTTCCAATTTTCAATCTTCTATTCAAAGTCCAATCTCTTCAATTTCAATTTCCTATCCCCTCTTCTAATTTCAAATGAAATTCAATTTCCAATCCAATCTCCTTCTTCAAATCAAACCTTCTATTTTCAATCGGACTCCGGTCCGAACTACGACTGACCTGATTCCCCCAAAGGGATACGTAGGCAACCTCCATAGGTGCGGTCACAATACTTTTCAAACTTTCAATTCCACCCTCATGGGTGTGGTTTCCAAAATCTTTCCAAATTTCAAATTCCAATCAATTTTCAAATTTCAATTTCAAAATTTCTATTCCTATTTCCAAGTTTTCAAAGTTTCCAATTTCAATTCCATCTTTTCAAATCTATTTTCAAATCAAATCAATTTCTTTTCAAATCAATTTCTATTTTCCAATTCTTTCATCTTGCACTTGCATATCATGCATCATGCTGAATTAGTTTTCAAACATTGTTTTCAAAGTGAATGGGGTTGAATACGAGTTAGTTAAAGACTCTCATAGGTGAATTTAGGGTAGATTGACATGTAGGTACCGAAAGGGCGTGGTAGGGTGATAGCTTAGTGCGTCTTCCCTACACGTAACCAACCTCCGAACCTAGGATCACTGATTTCAAAGACCAAAAGGAGTTATTTTTCTAAAAAAGGGCTAAATGTTTTCCAAAGGTTGCCAAACAACTTGTTTTTCTTAAAAACCCTCTCTTGAGGTGGTATGTTTCAAAATCGTTTTTCAAAAACCTTAAGTGTAGTCTTCGGATTATGCTTAGTTTTTAGGTGACCTAACTCACCTTAATCAAGTTAGGTGGCGACTCCGAATCTTTTTCAAAAGCCCTTTATTCAAACCTGTTTTCAATTCAAACCTAGTCGCACTCATTCTTTTAGGAGGGTGAGTTCTAACGAGAGAGTACAACATTTTTTCCGCTTATGTGAGTATTCCTCGAGTGCGAAAAATCTGGGCGCGACAGATATCATTCAGGCGGCCAAGGGCATGACACCGAAAGCTGCTTCTCTCTCAAACAAAAACTTCAAGACCTGATAGATAATAAGACCACTGACCTACAACCGGTGAACTCTACTCCTCCCCCAATGTAACCATAAATCCTCTGTCAGACCACATTGTCAACTTAATACTAAAGGAAATAAAAAAGGAGGGTGAATTGGAGGTGATCATGGTTGAAGATTATGAAGGGGATTGGGAACTAACGAAAAGAGCGATTAGGAGGAGGAATTCTTGCCATGACTGATCTATCTTTATAATCCCAATGAAGTACATAATCTTGCGGACTGGCTGATTGAAGTGCTAATACTTGTGGAGGAGAACCCTGCCAAAAACATGGTCGTTGATGGTTGGGGTGATCAGTTTCTATACCCTAGGTATGTCGCAGCCCAGCGCCACCTATTGGAGAACCCTTAGCCCGCGACTAAGTTTAACTACGAAGACATGGGTGGGAAACTAGAAGAGCCAAAAGCACGAACAGAGCCATTCAAACTGGAGGGAGGCGAGCTAGCCAACCTCTTTATTGATAAAACCAGGAAAACAACAAATGAAAACAAGGGGGACAATGAAGCTAATAATTGCACCATCACCGTCAACACACCCAAAGCCCTAGAAGAAGTCTTTGTCTGCTTGCCTTGGCCGGGGATCGCAATAATGGGTGGAGCATTGGAAATGTCAACATCATCCCAAAACCTTACTGAAATGGATTTTCTTCAAAAGTGTACAAGAGAAGGATGTTTTCACTCACTTTCTTTCTATCCCTTTTATTTTTTTTATCTTTAAACTGATATTTGCATTTCCATTCTTGTAAAGAACTATCCACTTTTCACTGCAATAATAAAAAGATTGTTTTTCATTCAATTGCTATTGTCTTATATTTTTGTGAATGGTGAATGCTTCCTAAACAAGGGGTGCGTTCTATCTTATGAAGGACTTGGCTCGAAGGATGTGATAGCATGAGGTAACCACTCGCCGAATGATCAACTTTTCAAAAAGAAAAAAGATAAGGATGAGTGAGGAAATCACCTAGAAAGCAGTACTTACAAGACATCGAAGCTAAGCGATGTGTAGCCAGATTATCAAAAGGAAGAGGAGCCATCTGTCATTTTTCTTAAAAAAAAAGAGAAATTTTTTTTTTATAATCCCTTGCTTAACCCACTAGTGCCTCGTAAAAAGCAAAAGATTTCTTGTCAACCCGATCCAAAACCATCCCCCCACACTAGGGTAGACAAATAGTTAAGGACTCAATAAAGAATGTTACTCATCTTCCATCAAGCCGAAGTAACATGAAGGCTCTATGAATTAAACAATCTGGTTCAAAATGAAGAGGAGCCCTCATTTTATTTCCCATACAGTCAAAAGCAACAATTGTCAAACTCGTAAAGCAGGTTACGTTTCTTTCTAACAGAACCCCAACCTAGGGATCACCGCCCACAATGGGTTAGAATGGAACACTAAAAAAAAATTTGAAAGAAAGGAGTTGTAAAAGTATCCACCTCACCAAAAAAAAAAAAAAAAGAAAAGGGAAAGCAAAACAAGAAAGAGTTATCAAGAGGCAAGCTGAGTAACAAATAAAAAATCGGGGGGGGGGGGGGGGGGGAGGTTCATTTCATGCCATCTTGAAAAGCACATGGTAAAAGCAAGAAGGGAAATTTAAAGGTGATCCTAGGTGATAAAGACACCCCGTAGAAGCAACAGGTTCGAACATTTACCCTTTTCTGCAAAAACCCGAAACTATGGCCTACATTACAACCCTATTAAAGTCCACTTTAATTGAAAAGAGATTGTTTGATCTAAATAAGCCGGACGTGTTATTGAGGCAAAAGAAGGATAGTAAGTGATCAAACCCCATAGGAAGACCAATCGAGGATGGTATGGATCTAAACCTTACTAAAAGCAGCATCAAATTTGTGCATGTATATCCATTTGATTCAAAACCCCATAACTTAGCCTATATTACGGTCTTAAAACAAAGCCTCCTCAGATTGAAAGACTGGCTACGTATCGCTCTGCTAAAGGTTAAGTAAATTGTTCCTTAAGCCCCCGAGGGTTGAGAGTTCAAGTCAAATGATCCCAGATACTAAGCCAAAGTAGAAAGTCAGAGTCGATCAAAAGGATGCGAAAGGTACAAACTTCTATCATCCAATCAAGGTAGGATTAAGCCAAAAGAGAGACCACACCCGTAAAAAGGAAGTTTCCATTTCAAGGATGTAGAGCTTGACAGCACCCAATCCATTTTATTAATTGGTGCATTTCTCGCATGTGCATGCATTTTTGTAAAAATTTTGACATGAGCTTTGCATACATAAGACATAGCTCCTTGTAGAAATAGAAGTCATCAATGCAGTTCAATATCATATCTAAAACATGCAATCAACATGCATCATCAACATTATCCATGTTCATACATCTGTCCATTTATCTAGATATCCAAATCATAAACATCCATCCTGTTTAAAGATTACAAATAAAATGGACTGACAAAAGAATTAAAATGAATGTCCAGGACATGGTGCAAAAGAGAAGTCGGGCCTGCGGCAAAGGGCACCCATCAAAGGTCAAAGTCAATGTCTAGGTCAAAATCTCCAAAACTTGGTTTAAGAGGAGGGGGCCAACTACTAGAAGCACCGACATCCTACAAAGAAGGAAGAGCCTAAATCAGCAAAGTAGATGAATAACTAAGTAGTGCAAGAATGAAAAGAGAGAAATGACAACATACCCCGCTGCCTCCCATCTGAGCCAACCGTGCGTTCAAAGTAGCTACCTCAACCTGTAACTAGTCTCTCTCCATCTGGAATTGGTCCCTCTCAATCTAGTACCGGTCTCTCTAATCCCTCACAGCAGTAAACTCAGCCTGAGCCACATATTCTGCCACCCAATGCTCCAAGTCAACCAGCTCCTAGCCAATGGCATAACCTCTGACCACCACCACGAACTAGGTAAAGGCGCCTACGGAGTGGGCTGCAAAATGTGTGGTGTAGTCAGTCTCTGGGGGAAGCAAAAAACCAGCACTCGACTGACGCTCCTGGTACCGAATAGGAACTCCCTCGACTAAAGCTTCGAACATATACTCAGGTGGATCCCCAGCCGTTTGGAACTCCTCATGGAACTGATGCCAATGCTGATCTCCCAGATAAGACTCGTAGGACTTGTCACTCAAAAAGAAAATCCTTGACAAAGACATCAGGACCAAATACCAAATTGCTTTACAATGAACCGATCCAATAAGGAGCTGCCAAGTCACATCTCTCGCCTTTATAACCTCCAGGTTTGCCCGTAACGTCAAATCAGTGGGTCACCTAATCACGAGCCCATCTCAAGGCCCGGGGATAAAGGTTAGCCTCTACTACCTCTAGATGGCAAACCAGCAAGTACTCGTAGCGCAACCAGACCAGAAAGGGCCAAAATCCAGTTATACTGCCCTAGCGGGAGGAACAAAAGCAGAAAGACCCCCAGTCTAGCTTTGATAAGGTTCCCAAGTCAGCCACCATGCTCACTAGTTTGAAAGGGACGATCAACTTGTTGTTGTTGCTAAAGCAACTAAAAACAATGTACAAAACTAGTCATTACCTCATAATGTCTCGTCGCTCAGGTGGAGGCTCAACAGAAAAAGTACTCTCATCCCGACTGAGTTAGGAAACTAGAAAAGCTAAACGGTTAGGAGGTTACAAGTCCAATAGAGTACAAGCATTGGCTCTACTGACTGGTTGCAAGGTAATCTAATGGCCAACAAAAGCAAGTCCCGTAATAATGGCTCAATCCAATATAGTAAGACCCAGCTCAAAACCCACAAAATGGAAGGTACCTGTATCGCCAAACCACCTCTCAATTAATGCCAGTACCAAATGTCAGTTCAGGTAGTTAGCCTGTAATCCTATGAATGCTCTAAACCCGATCTCTGCCAAGAAAGCATGATAAGATGGAGTGGCCCACTGCATGGTGCTGAAGGCCTGATGGACGGCCCTTCTAAAGGATGTATGGACTCAGGGAGGCGAAAGGTACTGTCGAGAATATACACTGGGGTGGTTGGCAAGATCCTATAATGGAGGAATGTCCGATATGTCCAGATCTGCCAAATTAGCGTTCATCTGCCTGTGTCTCGAAGAGGCCATCTCGTAACCGGTCACGCAATTTCCCAGGCTTGGTACTTTCTCCTAGTCCATCTCTCTATCAAAGGTCAGCTCGACTGGAGGAAAAGGATTAACTAGAGGCATACTCCCCCTCCCGCTTTGATTAGAAAACGTTTGACCAGCTAACCTGTGATTGCATCTAGAATGGCTAGAACTGCCAACTGAATTCGTACGGGCTCCCTTTTTGGACTGGCACCTCCTCTAAAAACCATCGTCACTCGCGTCTGCCATCCTGGAAATCAAATCAAGATAAGGTATCAATATATGGTATATATAGTTCAAAAAGATAAGAGGCACAAAAAAAAAAGACGAATAAATGACATAAGTCTCAATAAAGTCCACTCAAAATCAATTCTCAGAAGGGTTTCCTCACTTTTTCCTTCAAAAGTTCATTTTCAAAATCAAATCTCAAAGGTTTCAATCAAAATTCATCTAAGAAACTATTCTAAGCCTCTTCTTCAAAAGATTCCTATTTCAACCAAGTTTCAAGGTTTTATAAAATTTTTCTTTCAAAAAAGTCTTGTCCAAAATCAATCTTAAAAAATTTCAAGGCTTCAATCCTTAAAAACTCTTCCTTCCAAAGTTTTCATCAATTTCAGAAGTTTTCTAAATTCAAAATTCCATTTTCAAAGTTTTTCTAAAGTTTTTTCTTTCAAAATTTTTTTTATTCCAAGACCCCAAGTTTCACGGGGCCTTCTCTGCCTAAAAGGCCCTCACATTCAAAGGTTTTACCTTTTTTTCATCCAAAAAGATTTCATTTCAAAATTTCTAACTCTTTATTCAAAAAAATTTCAAGTCGAGTTTCTCGGGGTCTTCTCTGGCAAAAAGGCCCCACCCTAAAAATTTTTATATCTTTCCCTTCAAAAAGATTTTATTTCAAAACTTTTCTAACTCTTTCCATAATTTTAAATTTTTTTTAGCAATGTCTCGTTTATAAATGGCCCTCATAACGCCCAAGATGTGACAATAGCACACATGTCGTGCACCCCACGACATCACAATCATATAGCACCAATACACACAAAACAATCTGTACACATTCTTAAGATTTTCAAATTTCCAAACAACTGTTCTATTTTTAAAAATTCAAGGGTTTTCAAAATTATTGCAAAAATCTTTCAAAGTTACTTTAAATATTTCTATCAATTTCTCAATTTTTCTTATTTTTCAGTATTTTTTTATTTTTCAAAATTCAAAAATTCAAATAATTTTAAAAAAATCATGAAACTTCATACAGCTATTCAACACATTTTTCTAAGGCACATGGTACAAAAATCTAGTAAAAAAATATAACACCCATAGCTATAGCCGCAAATTTTCAATTCCTGCCAAAATCTCTTTTACATAAACAAGCAAAACTACTCAAATTCAATCAAATGAGCATCAAAATACAGAAACAACATCACCAAAGTGTTCAAAACACATCAAAACATCAACACAAAATAAAAAAACTCACCTCTTGGAGATCCCCGGTGAAATCTTCTTTTTTGACGACAATTCTGATGACGGTGACAACTTTTGGCAGCTCTCCGGCATCCCCCAAAGTCGCCTCTTCAATGCTCAAGACTCCTTTCTTGCAAAACACTTGAAATCTCTCAAAAACCCTAGAAAACTTTCAAATAGCTGTGAACTTTGAAATCAGAAGTTTTTTGGTTTTAATCTCAGGCTTGGTGCCACTAGCAGTGGCGCCAAGACAATTTTAAGCCTGGCGCTACTAGACACAGTCAAATTTTGGGCAACCACGCCCCTTTTCCCACCAAAATTTGATTTCAAATGCCCCATTGGGCCAAATTGCCATTTTTAAGCTCCAGTCTTCAAAAATTTTCAAATTCTATCCCTCTGATTGGCTCACGGTCAACATGAAACTCTTATTTTATCATTTTTTTGCCTTCAACAAGCAAAGACAGAAAAAGAGGGGTAGCTGTAAGCACCCCATTTTTGCCCGCTCGGCAATTTGCAGCCCGACCGGACTCACATTCAAACCAACACAGACACATTCAAGTTTAAACTAGTTTTTCAGACTCAATCCAGTCAATCAATCACTTCGCGGGCCGGCCAGGCCTAATAAAAGCAAAATGACCAAAATACCCTTGGGGCATTACTCGGTCTAAATTTAGTTGGCACGTCTTTTTAAAGATAATAAGTCTTTATTTCCACCTCAATTCCAATCTAGACTAATCAAATTCAATGTGGTACGAATTGTGAGAAAGTTGATCTCTCATACAGTAAGTCCATCAAGTTTGGCACTTCTACTAAGAAAAATCCTCGAAGCAATAAGTCCTTTCAAACTTGTCGATCGGGACAAAACTCAAGTCCCCTAGATGGTGGAACGGTTCACTTTTGGCGCTTGCTAGTCTGCCAATGTAGAATGTCCGTTATTCGGCATCTTTCAAGAAATTTGATCTCTCAGATGATAAGACTATCCAATAGCTTCCAGAGAATAGCTAGTCTCTAGAATGAACGCAAACCGTTAGAGTTACGGAAATACTCATAAACATTATAACTATTGGAAAGGCGGAAACACTCGTCTCTTGGCTGTGACACGTTTGCCGAAGGATAGGATACCTTTGGAAACTAACTCGTCACACACCATCAAAGTGATGGAAATACTCAAAGCCCAGGTCAACGCCAATGCTTGCTAGTCTACTTCTGTAAAAAATGACCAAACTGCCCTTTGGGCTTTTCTGGCAGGCTTCTCAAGAAAGTACCTAAATCCTTAAAGCGGTAAGTCCACCCTTCCAAGATTGTCCCAAAGATAATCTGGCATGTTCAAATGCCTTCTAGTCGGTTCTGTATTAATTCCAAGACCATCTGGTCAAAATGATTATTTTGTCCCTAGTCATCCGATCACTTCCAAGATCCACACCAGCTCTGGGTATCAAACCGGTAACCTCCTGAGGGTACTTCAAATAGTATTCTCAACCTTTCAACACCTTTATGGATCATTCTGAGTCTATTTAGGCAAGCCCGATACAAAATGAACGTTTTGCCCCTGGTGGGCCGGTCGTCTTTTCCAACCACACCGGTTTTGGGTATCAAACTAGCAACTCCTTGGAACACTCTTAATAGTGTTTCTAACCTTCAAGCCTTCTCACCGGTCACTTCGAGCCCATTCTAGTGTTTTCCTGGTCAAATTGACCGCTTTGCCCCTAGTGGGTCAATCGACCTTTTCAACTATTCTAGCATTATTTCTTAAGTTCGTTACCTCCAAGACACTCTTTCTAGGGTTCCTATCTATTGCTAGCTGAGTCTGGTTACTCAAAACCTTTTGGATCATTCTCGAACTTTCCAAAGTCACTCCTAGTGGAGCCAAGCCAAAAATTGCATGGTAGTCGCTAGGACAGGCACCCAAATCTTTTGCCTTGTGTCCCAAGGTTGAAAGATACGTTTCTTACCACCCTAAAAACTTTCCTAAGTGGCTAGCGCCACTAGTAGTGGTACCAAGCCAATAAACGGCTTAGCGCCACTCTTAATGGCGCCAGTAGAATTTTTGCCTTGACGCCATTGCAACTAGCACCAAGGTTGTTTCGATTGCCTGTAAATGCAGTCCCTCCTCCTACGTAAAAAGAGTCTCCAAATTCAATCCAAAAACTTTATCTCCCTGAAATCAGAGCTCAAAGTCTCTCCAAACCCTAATTGTCTCAAGCCTCTTCAAGTCCTAGCCTCTATACACTTAAACCCTAGCCTCTATATATCTTATACACTCAAACACAAGCCTCAAAGCATCCATTGAAAACTTAAGTGTTGCAACTTCAAAGCTCTCAAGATTCAAGAAAAGCAAAGCAAAGCAAACCAAGCAATCAAAGCAAGAAGAATACGAGGTTGGTTTTCTATTTATTCTTATATATTAATCTCCATCTTCTACCTCCCTTTCTTACATGCTTGAAACTAGGGACTATGCGATTCATGCTTAGGAAGAATTGTTAAAAGTCACCGTGCTGGGGGTTTTCTTCAAATTCATCCTTTGATGATGTGGGTTCGACCCCCTTGATTATGTGGTGAAGCCTAACTTTATATGTTTACGACCCTATTGCATTGTTTATATCATATTCATACATCTATTCAAAATTGTTTTCAAACTTGCATGAAAGTTATTTTTAAAATTGTATTCAAAATCTCTTTCTTTCAAACTTGATTTCAAAATCACATTCCTATAGTAATTCTAGTCATTTCATAGTTGTAAGCACCCCATTTTTGTCCGCTCAGTAATCTTTGGTCTGTTCGGACTTACGTTCAAACCAACACAGTTATATTCAAGTCCAAATCAACTCTTTGAGCTCAATCTAATCAACCAATCATTTCGGGGGTCCGTTAGGCTCAATAGAAGTAGAATGACCAAAATGCCCTTGTAGCATGGCTCGGTCCAATTCCAATGGGCATGTCTTGCTATAGATGGTTAGTCCCCCGTTTTAATCTCAAATTCAACTTTAGGTCCAATTTCGATTCTAATCAAATTTGGCAGGCTTTTCGAGAAAGTTGATCCCTCAGGCAATAAGACTATCCAATCCAGCACGTTTTTTGAGAAAACTCTTCAGAACGGTAAGTCCCTTCAAACCCGTCGATCGGGATAAGACCCTAATTCCCTGAGATGGTAGAACAGTCAACCTTTGGCGCTTGCTAGCTTGCCAATAAAGAATGTCCATTATTTGGCACGTCTTTCAAGAAAGTTGATTCCTCAGACGATAAGTCCACTTAGCAGCTTTCCGAGATCAGGTAGTCTCCAGAATGAACGCAAACCGTAAGTGGCGGAAACACTTGTAAACAGGTGAACATTGGGAATTACTAACAAACCCTTTATGTCACGGGACCAAACTCGCCTTTTGGCCATGACACGTTTATCAAAGGACGAGATACCTTTGGAAACCAACTCTTCACAAACCATTAGAGTGATGAAAACACTCAAAACTCGAGTGAACACTAGTGTCTGCTAACCCACTCCGGTGAAAAATAACTAAATTGCCCCGTGGGCCATTTCTAGCACACTTCTCGAGAAAGTATCTAAGTCCTCAAAACGGTAAGTCCACCCTTCCAAGATCATCTCAAAGACGATCCAGCATATTTAAGTGCCTTCCAATCGGCTTTAGACCAATTACAAGACCATTCGGTCAAAATGACCATTTTGCCCCTAGGCATTCGAGTGCCTCTGGGAACCACATCGGCTCTGGGTATCAAACCGATAATCTCCCGAGAATGCTTCTTATAGTATTTTTTACCTTCCATTATCTTTTCGGATCATTCTGAGTTCTGGCAAACTCGGTGCAAAAATAACCATTTTGCCTCTAGTGGGCCAGTCGCCTTTTCCAACCACATGTGCTCTAAGTATCAAATCGGCACTCCCTTGGAGCACTCTGGATAGTGTTTCCAACCTTCAAGTCTGCTCATGGATTATTCTGAGTCCATTCCGGTGGTTTTTCGGTCTAGTTGACTGTTTTGCCCCTAATAGCTCGGTCAACAATTTCGACCTTTTTTTTCAAGTCTGTTACCCCTGGGTTGCTATTTCAAGGGATTCTACCCATTCCCGGCCTTCCAGAACATTCTTGGACCTTCCAGAGTCACTCCTAGTGGAGCTAGGCTAACAAATGCATGATAGTTTTCTAAATAAAATCCATCCCAAGCTTTTTCGATTCCAATATAAGTTTTCTAAAACTTCTTCCCCCAAAAGGTTTTCTTCAAACTCAATCGTCCAAAAATTTTCAGAAAAATCCAAAGTTTTTCAAAAGTCAAAATCTGTTTTCAATTCTTCCGAAACATGGTCATTTTCAAATCCTCATTTTCAAAAAGTCTTCCTAATTTTTGGTCCCACAGCTTAAAGGCCCCCGAGTTTCTCGGGCCTTCTCCGCCAAAAAGGCCCTGCCTTTAACGGTTTTATATATTTTTCCTTCGAAAAGATTTTACTCTAAAATTTTTCCAACCCTTTTTTCTGAATTTCTAAAACGTTTTGGCAGAGTTTCGCTTAAAAGTGATCCCCACAACATCAACACAAAATACAAACCGTGCACTTCACAACGTTACAATCACATAACATCAGCACCTGCGCACACTTTTTAATTTTTTAAAATTTTCAAAACACATGTTTCCAATAAATCAATGGCTTTCAAAAATGTCATAAAATTCCTCAAAATCATTTCAAATTTTTTATAAAAAATTCCCTAATTTTTTCAAATTTTAAACTCTAAAAATTTCTTCAATTTCTTAAGTTTTCTTAATTCCCTAAGAGGTGCTCTTTCGAATGTCTAGGTCGGTTCCATCACAAACACTCTTGATTTTTCACAAACTCTTCACATTCCCGTAAGTGTTCGAACCAGAGAGTTTTTTGGTTTTGATCCCAAGCCTGGTGCCACTGCTAGGGCGCCAGTTGCCAATTCCAGACAATTTTGCCCTTTTTCCCCCCAAAACTCGATTTGAAAGGACTTTTGGGCCTAATATCCATTTCCAAGCTCCTGTTTTCCAAAATTTCCAAAGTCCGTCCCTCCGACCGCCTCACAGTCAACATGAGACTCTTACTCTATTCTGTCTTCGACATGCAAAGACAGAAAAAGAGGGGTAGTTGTAAGCACCCCATTTTTGTCCGCTCGGCAGTCTCCAGTCCGTCCCGACTTGAGTTCAAGTCAATACAGACATATTCTAGAATTCTAGTCCTAATCCAGTCGATTCATCGCTTCGCGGGCCCACCAGACCTATATAGAGGCAAAATGACCAAAATGCCTTTCTAGGCGTTGTTCGGTCCAATCCCGTAGGCGCGTCTTCCTGAAGACAGTAAGTCCCCCTTTTCAGTCCAATTTCAATCCCTCTCTCGAGAAAGTTGATTCCTCGAGATGGTAAGTCTATCCTGTCCGGTACATTTCCGAGTGAACTCTTCAGAATGGTAAGTCCCTTCAAACCCATTGACCGGGACGAACCCCAAGTCCCCAGGATGGTAGAATGGTCCACCTTTGGCACTTGCTAACCGCCAATGTAGAAATGTCCATTTCGATACGCCTTTTGAGAAAGTTGATTCCTCAGGCACTAAGTCCCTTTAGCAGCTTCCTAAGATCAGGCAGTCTCGGGAATAATCGCGAATCGTTAGGGTAGCGGAAGTACTTGCAAACATCGCAACCGTCAGAGTAGTAGAAATACTCGCAAATAGGTCGATATAGGGAATTGCCACAAACCCCTATATCATAGGACCGTCGTCAGAGTGGCGGAAACACTCAAAACCTAGGTCAACACTGGTGCCTGCTAGCCCACTTCGGTGAAAAATAACCAAATTGCTCCTAGGGCTATTTTCGGCACGTTTCTTGAGAAAGTACCTAAGTCCTCAGAACGGTAAGTCCACCCTTCCAAGATTGTCTTAGAGACAACTCAACATGATTAGGTGCTTTCTAGTCAGTTTCAAGCCAATTCCGAGGCTTTCCAGTCAAGATGACCATTTTTCCTTAGGCATCTGAGCACCCCGAGAACCACACCGGCTCTGGGTATCAAACTGGTAATCTCCTGAGAATACCTTTTATAGTAGTATCGACCTTCCATTATCTTTTCGAATTATTTTGAGTCAGTTCCGACAAACTCAGTGTAAAATGACCGTTTTGCCCCTAGTGGGCTGGTCGCCTTTTCCTACCACACCAGCTCTAGGTATCAAACCGGTAACCCCCTGGGACGTTCCAAATAATGTTTCCAAACCTTGAGTCTTCTTCCGGGACATTCCGAGTCCATCCCGGTAGTTTTTCGATCCAGTTGACCGTTTTGCCCCTAAAGGGCCCGGTCAACCCTTCCAACAAATTTTGTCATCCTTTTTCAAGTCCATTACCTCCCGGGACTCTATTCTAAGGGTTCCTGCCCTTTTCTAGCATTCTAGGCCATTCTCGGTCCCTCAAATCCTTCCCGGACCTTCCGGAGCCACTCTTAGTGAAGCTAGGCTAAAAATTACATGGTAGTTATAAGCACTCCATTTTTTACCGCTCGACAGTCTACGGTCCATTTAGACTTGTATTCTAGTCAATGTGGACATATTTTGAGTCAAATCAACTTTTTAAGTCTAATCCTGTCTATTCATCCCTTTGCGGGCCCTGCTAGGCCCAAACAGAGGAAAAATGACCAAAATGCCCCTACGGCCATTGTTCAGTCCAGTTCCAACAGACACGTCTTTTCGAAGACGGTAAGTCCTCTTTCCAATTCCAAATCAGGCGTGTCTTTCTGAAGACGGTAAGTTCCCTTTCCAAATTCCAAATCAGGCGCGTCTTTCCGAAGACGGTAAGTCCCCTTTCTAATTCCAAATCAAGTGTGTCTTTCTGAAGACGGTAAGTCCCCTTTCCAATTTCAAATCAGGCACGTCTTTCTGAAGACGGTAAGTCTCCTTTCCAATTCTAATTCCAATCCATCTCTCGAAACAGTTGATTCCTCGAGACAGTAATTCCATCCAATCCAGCACGTTTTTCAAAGAAAATCTCTTCTGAATGGTAAGTCCCTTTAAACCTGTCGACCGGGACGAGAGCCCAAGTCCCCTAGATGGTAAAACGGTCCACCTTTGGCACCTGTTAGCCCGCCAATGCAGAAATGTCTGTTTAGGCAGGCCTTCCTAGAAAGTTGATTCTCAAGCGCTAAGTCCCTTTACAGCTTCCTGAGATCAGGCAGTCTCGGGAATGATCGCGAACCATCAGAATAGTGAAAATACTCGCAAACATCGCAATCGTTAGAGTAGCGGAAATACTCGCAAACAGGTCAATATAGGGAATTGCCAACAAATCCCTGTATCACGCGACCGCCGTCAGAGCGGCGGAAACGCAAAAAAACCCAGGTCAACACCAGTGCCTGCTAGCCCACTCCGGTGAAAAATGACCAAATTGCCCCTAAGGCTATTTTCTGGCACGTTTCTCTAGAGCACACCTAAGTCCTCAGAACGATAAGTTCACCCTTCCTAGATTGACCCAGAGATGATCCGACATGATTAGGTGCCCTCTAGTCAATTTTGGGTCAATTCTGAGACTTTTCGGTCAAAGTGACCATTTTACCCCTAGGCATCCGAGCGCTCCGGGAACCACACTGGTCCTGGGTATCAAATTGGTAACTTCCTGAGAATGCCTCCTACAGTATTCTCAACCTTTCTTTACCTTTCCGGATCATTCCGAGTCAGTTTCGGCAAACCTGGTGCAAAATGACCGTTTTGCCTTTAGTGGGCCGGTCGCCTTTTCCGACCACACCGGTTCTGGGTATCAAATTGAAAACCTTTGGGAACATTCTGAATAATGTTTCCAAATCTCGAATCTTCTTTTGGGACATTCCGAGTCTATCTCGGCAGCTTTTCAGCCCGATTGACTGTTTTGCCCCTAATGGCCTGATCAATCCTTTCGACACATTCTATCCTTATTTTTCAAGTCAAATACCTTCGGGACACTGTTCTAAGTGTTCCTGCCCTTTTTCTGGCCTTTCAGGCCAATCTCAGTCCCTTAAATCCTTCCTGGACTTTCCGGAGTCACTCCTAGTGAAGTCAGGCTAAAAATTGCATGGTAGTCACTAGTACAAGCACCCAAATCTTCCCAAGATACGTCGCTTGCCGACCTTAAAACTTTCCTAACTGGCTGGCACCACTAGTAGTGGCGCCAAGCCAAGAAATGGCCTAGCGCCACTCCTAGTGGCGCCAAGAGGAAGTTTGGCCTGGTGCCACTGCAACAGGCGCCAGGTCTATCCCATCTCTATAAATGTAGATCCTCCTCCAACGTGAAAGAGGTCCACAAACTCAGTCTAAAAACCCTAATATTCAATATACAAAGCTCGTAGCCTCCCTAAACCCTAGCTTCTCTAGGTTTTCCAAACCTTAGCCACCATACACCAAATCCTAGCCTCCTATACATTCATACACACTCCTATACACTTATACACTAGCCTCCAACCCTCCTTTGAAGGCTTGGATTGCTGCAACTACAAGCTTTGAAGATCAAAGATAAGCCCTTGAAGACTGAAGTGAAGCGAAGACCGAAGAAAAGCGAGGCGTGTAAAGCCAAGTGAAATAAACAAAACAAACGGAAGGTTTTCCTTTTAAGTTTCTGTACTTCCCCCTCTCTCTTCTCGCTCCTAACTCACTTGGGTTTTCTCTATTTTAATCCCCCATCTTCTTCCTCCCTTTCTTTGCATGCTTGAAACAAGGGGATACCCGGTCCATGTGTAGGATTAGACTATTGGAGGGTCACCGTGTCAGGGGCTTTCTTTTAGTCTAATCGGAGACCACGTGGGTTCAGCCTCCTTGATTATGTGGTGAAGCCTTAACCTTATATGTTCACGACCCCAATTTGCATTGTGCATATCATTATCTTGCATTCTTCCAAAAATCGTCTTCAAACTCGTTTTCAAAGCTTGTATTAAACTTTTTTTCAAAATTGTATCAAAATCTCCTTTTTCAAAACTTATTTTCAAAATCACAATCCTAGGGTGATTTTGGCCTTTCCATGGCTAGGATTCTAGCCTTTCCATGGCTAGGATTGCTTTAGGAAAGTGTTACATTTAAAGTGACTGATATGGTCCATATTTTCAACTCCTTGTTATTTTCAAAACCACTTTCTTAAAGTGGTTCTAACCTTCTTATGGTTAGAATCGCTTCAGGAAAGTGAGACGTTTTTATACTTCCCAAAAAACTCCCTTTTCAAAAGTCTCTCTTTCTAAAACCCTCTTTTTCAACATGCTTTCTAGAAGCTCTTTTTTCCAAAATTGTTTTCTAAAAACTTCCTCCAAAAATCTATTTTTCAAAACTTCTTTTTAAACTCCTTTCCAAAATGCTCTCTTCAAAGTCCACTTTCAAAAATGCTCCCTAGGTCTCTTTCCTTGAAAAACTCTTTCCAAAAAATCTTTTCAAAAACTCTCTTTTCAAAACTCACCTTCTAGAAACTCCTCATTAAGATTTCCTTTCAAAAATCTTTGTTTCCAAAAATTCACTTTCCAAAAAAATCATTTTTCTTGGTGCCCAAGTCAAGCCCTAGAATCCACGATTAGGAAACCCTAATTTTCCTTTCCAAAGGCATGATTTTCAAACTTGCCTTAAAACCTAGGTTTCTAAAATCTCCCTTTTCACATTAAAACTATACATATTTCTAAAATTTATTTTCTATATCAAAACTATAGTTTCTGAATATAGGGTTTCTAAAATTTCCTCTTCCAAATTCTTGTCAAATCAAATCTCCCCTTTAGGAAACCAAATCCAATCTTCCCGTTTAGGAAACTAGATCCAATCCTCCGTTTTTGGAAACAAAATCAAACCTTCTCTTTTAGAAACAAAATCTAATCCATTGTTTTAGGAAATAGGAATCTTAATTCTTCATAGTCTAAATGTTTCCTAATTCAAATCCTTCCTAATATTCTACTTTCTTAAATCTTAAGTTTCCAAAACTTGAACATAAAAATCTTCATAAATTTTAAAACTCAATTTCCAAATCTTTCCTAATTCAACCCTTTCCTAATTTTACCCCTCTTACCAAATCTTAACTTTCCAAATCTAAGTTTTCAAATATTTTCTAAACTCAAACCTTTCCTAACCTCAAGATTTTCTAAAACTCAAACTCTTAAGCTTTCTAAATCCTAAACTTTTTAATTTCGAAGCTTTCTAAATCTAAAACTTTCTAAATCTTAAGCTTTCTAAATTTCAAATCTTTTCAAATTCAAAGCTTTCTAAATTCAAAACTTTCTTAAGTTAAATCTTTCTAAACTTCCAATCTTTCCAAATTCTAAACTTTCCTAAACTTCAAATCTTTCCAAATCTAAAACTTTCTAAACTCAAAACTTTCTTATTTTCAAAACTTCCCTATTTCAAAATATTTCAAATTCAAAACTTTACAATTTCAAAACTTTCTTAAAACAAAACCTTTCTTAATTCAAAACTTTCCTAAAACGAAATTTTCCTATTTTGAAACTTCTCTAATTCGCATATTTCCTAAATCCAATCTTTTTCTAAATCTTCCAAGTCCAACATTCGAGTCAAATCTTTTCTTAAAACCCTTCCAAGTCAAATCTTTCCTAAGTCTCTTCTCTTTCCTAAGTCTAGGTTTCCTAAATCTCAATCTTTCTTCCAAGTTCTACCTTCCCAAGTCAAAGTCCAATCTTTTCAATTCCAAAATTCTAAATTCCAATTTCCAATCTTCTATTCTAAATTCAAATCAAATCCTTTTTTCAATCAAAATCTCTTTCTTCCAATCCAACATTCTATCTTCTATCGAACTCTTGTCCAAATTACGACTGACCTGATTCCTCTAAAAGGATATGTAGGCAACCCTTATGGGTGCGGTCACAACATTTTTCAAGTTTCTATTTCCACAAAATCTTTCCAAATCTCCAATCTATTTTCAAACTTCCAATTCCAAATTTCTATTTCCAAATCTCTATTTTCAATTTCCAAAACTTTTTTTCCAAATTCAAACTTCTATCTCTTTCTTTTCAAATCAAATCAATTTCTTTCCAAATCTATTTTTCAATTCTCTTTTCTTGCACCTGCATATCATGCATCATGTTAAATTTCTTTTTAAACATTCTTTTTCAAAGTAGATAGGATTAGTCATTTGTTAGTTAAAGACTCTTATAGGTGAATCTAGGGTAAATAGACATGTAGGTACCACAAGGGCAGAGTAGGGTGATGGCTTAGTGCGTCTTCCCTACACGTAACCAACCTCCGAACCCAGATCACTGTTTTTAAAAGACCAAAAGGAATTATTTTTCTAAAAAGGGCTTACTATTTTTCAAAGGTTGCCAAACAAACTGTTTTTCTTAAAAACCCTCTCTTGAGGTGGTATTTTCAAAAACCTTTTCCAAAAACCCTAAGTGTAGTCTTTAGATTATGCTTAGTTTTTAGGTGACCTAACTCACCTTAATCAAGTTAGGTGGTGACTCCAAATCTTTTCTAAAAGCCCTTTATTCAAACCTAGTCGCACTCATTCTTCTAAGAGGGTGAGTTCTAACGAGATAGTACAATATTTTTCCCGCTTGTGTGTATGTATTCCTCGAGTGCGAAAAATCTGGACACGACTGTAGTCACTAGTACGGGCACCCAAATCTTCTAAAGATACGTTACTTGCCGACCTTAAAACTTTCCTAATTGGCTGGTGCCATTACAAGCCAATATTTGACCTAGCGCCACTTCTAGTGGCGCTAAAAGGATTTTTGGCCTAGCGCCACTATAACAGGTGCAAGGTCATTTTTCTCTCTATAAATATAAAGCCTCTTCCAACATGAAAGAGGTTCGCTAACTTAGTCTAAAAATCCTACTTTTCGATATACAGAGCTTGTAGCCTCCCTAAACCCTAGCCTTTTTAGGTTTTCCAAACCCTAGCCTCCATACACAAACCCTAGCCTCCTACACACTCATATACACTCACATACACTCATATGTTAGCCTCTAAAGCATCCATTGAAGACTTGAAGTGCTGCAACTGACGCTTTCGAGGATCAAGACGAAGACTGAAGCGAAGACCGAAGCAAAGTAAGAAAAGCAAAGTGTGCAAAGTAAAGCAAAATAAACAAGACACAAGGTAGGCTTTCTCTTTAAGTTTACGCATCTTTCCCCTCTTTTCTCTCTCCTAACCCACTTGGGTTTTCTTCTATTTTAATCTCCCATCTTCTTCCCCCCCCTTTCCTGCATGCTTGAAACAAGGGATTTCCCAGTCCATGTGTAGGATTAGGTTATTGGAGGGTCACCATGTTGGGGACTTTCTTTTAGTCTAACCGGAGACCATGTGGGTTCGACCCCCTTGATTATGTGGTGAAGCCTTAAACTTATATATTCACGACCCCAATTTACATTGTGCATAACATGATCTTGCATTCTTCCGAAATTCGTTTTCAAACTCGCTTTCAAAAGCTTACATCAAAATCTTCTTTTTCAAAACTTCTTTTCAAAATCACAACCTTAGGGTGATTCTTGCCTTTTCATGGTTAGGGTTGCTTTAGGAAAATGTTACATTTAAAGTGACCAATATGGTCCATATTTTCAATCCATTGTTGTTTTCAAAACCACTATCTTAAAGTGGTTCTAACCTTCTTATGGTTAGAATTGCTTTAGGAAAGTGAGATATTTTATATACTTTCTAAAAAATTTCTTCTAAAAAATCTCCTCCTAAAAATCTCTTTTCCAACATGCTTTCCATAAACTCTCTTTAAATTCCTTTCCAAAATTGTTTTCAAAAACTCCCTTCAAAAATCTATTTTTCAAAACTCCTTTTTAAACTCCTTTCCAAAAAGTTCTCTTCAAAATTCCTTTCCTAAAAACACTCTCTAGGTTTCCTTCTTAGAAAACTCTCTCCCTAAATCTCTTTCCTAAAAACTCTTTTCAACGATCTCCTTCCAAAAATCCTCTTCCAAAAACTCTCTCTTTTCAAATTCACTTTCTAAAAACTCCTCTCTAGGATTTCCTTCCAAAAATCTCCTTTTCTAAAAACTCACTTTCCAAGATCTTCTTCCTTAGAGCCTAAGTCAAGTCCTAGAACCCACGATTAGGAAACCCTAATTTTCCTCCCCAAAAACATGATTTTCAATCTTGCATTAAAACCTAGGTTTTCAAAATCTCCTTTTTTACATCTAAATCATAAATTTCCAAAACCTATTTTCTACATCAAAACTATAGTCTTTCAAATCTAGGGTTTCTAAAACTTCCCTTTCCAAATCCATGTCAAATCCAATCTTCCCCTTTAGTAAACCAAATCCAATCTCCCATTTAGGAAACTAGATCCTATCTTCAGTTTTTGGAAACAAAATCAAAACATCTCTTTTTAGAAACAAAATCCAATATTTTGTTTTAGGAAATACGAATCTCAATCCTCCCAACTCTAAATCTTTCCTAATTCACTCCTTCCTAATATCATACTTTCCTAAACCTTAGGTTTCCAGAACTTAAACATTTAAATCTTTCTTTAAACTTTAAACTTCCAAATCCTTCCTCGTCTAAACCTTTCCTAATTCCACACCTTTTCAAATCTTAACTTTCAAAATCTAAGTTTTCAAATCTTTCTTAAACTCAAACCTTTCCTAACTTCAAGAATTTCTAAAACTCAAACACTTTCTAAATTCTAAACTTTCCAACTTTCAAAACTTTCCTATTTCAAAACATTCCAAATTCAAAACTTTCCAATTTCAAAACTTTCTTAAAACAAAACCTTTCCTATTTCAAAACCTTCCTAAATCGAAACCTTTCTAAATTGAAATTTTCTTAAAATGGAACTTTCCTATTTCGAAAACTTTTCTAATTTGAATCTTTCTTTAATTCCAACTTCCTTAATCTTCCAAGTCCAGTATTCGAGTCAAATTTTTCTTAAACCTCAAGTTTTTTCTAAAGCCTATCTTCCTAAGTCTAGGTTTCCTAAATCTCAATCTTTCCAAATCAATTTCCCAATCTCTTCCATTCTAAATTCAAATCAAATCCAAAATTCCAACTTAATTTCACTTTCCAATCAAAATCTTCTATTTTCTATCGGACTCTTGTCCGAACTACGACTGACCTGATTCCTCTAAAAGAATAGGTAGGCAACTCTCATGGGTGCGGTCACAACTTCTTTCAAATATCTAATTCCACAACCTTTTCAAGTTTCTATTTCTACAACCTTTTTCCAATTTTCAATTCCACAATCTTTTTCAAATCTCCAATTTCAAATCTATCTTTTCAAATTTCTTTTTAAATCAAATCAATTTCTTTTTAAATCTCTTTCCAAATCTATTTTCCAACTATCTCTCTTGCAATTGCATATCATGCATCATTCTTTTCAAAATTATTTTTTAAAGTGAATAGGGTTGGACATTTGTTAGTTGAAGACTCTCATAGTTGAATCTAGGGTGAATGGACATGTAGGTACCGCAAGGGCGGGGTAGGGTGATGTTTTAGTGCGTCTTCTCTACACGTAACCAACCTCCGAACCTAAGATCACTGTTTTCAAAGACCAAAATTGAGTTTATTTTCAAAAAAAGGCTTAAATGTTTTCTAAAGATTGCCAAATAACATGTTTTCTTAAAAACCCTCTCTTAAGGAAATATTTTGAAAATCGTTTTCCAAAAACCCTAAGTGTAGTCTTTGGATTGTGCTTAGTTTTTAGGTGACCTAACTTACCTTAATCAAGTTAGATGGCGACTCCAAATTGTTTTCCAAAAGCCCCTTTATTCAAATTAATTTTCAATTCAAACCTAGTCGCACTCATTCTTCTAGGAGGATGAGTTCGAACGAGAGAGTACAATATTTTTTCTGCTTGTGTGTGTATTCCTTGACTGCGAAAAATCTGGACGCGACAATATGTTTAATGCCGCCTTAAAAGCAAACTTTCCTAAATTGAAACTTTCTAAATACAAAACTTTTCTTAAAATGAAACTTTCCTAAAACCAAACTTTCCTAATTTGGCACTTTCCTAAAATGAAACTTTCTGAAAGTGAAACTATCTTATTTTGAAACATTCCTAAATTCAAAGTTTTCCAAGATCTAACCTTTCGTAAACGCTATCTTTCCAAATCATTCCAATTGTTTTCAAGTCCAATCTCTTTTCGAGTCTTCCTTAAATCCAACTTTCCTAATTTAAACATTTCCTAAATCCCACTTTCTAAAATTGAACTTTTCAAATCTAAGTCAAATCCTTTCTAATTCAACTACATGTTCCAAACTTAGGTTCCCTAAACCTTGGAGGCCTAAGCCCTAGTTTAACCCTAATCTCGGGTTAGGAAGTTTCAACTATTTTCTAAAACTCTTTTCTAAACCAAGTTGATTATCCGATCTAAGTCAAAATGTTTTCAAATCTTAACTCTATCTTTCCAAATCTAGTCCAAGTTCTCTTTCAAGGGTCAAATCCTCTTTCAAATTCAATTCTAGGTCTAAGTTCAATCTTCATTTCAAATCTTCTTTTCCTTTTTCAAATCAAATTCTTTTTAAATCAAATCTCTTTTTCAAATCAAACTCTTTTTTAATCAAAATATTTTCAAATCAAACTTTCTATTTTCAATCAGACTCTTGTCCGAACTACGACTGACCTGATTCTCAAAAAGAGATACGTAGGCAACCCTCATGGGTGCTGTCATAACCTTCTTTCAAACTTCAAAGTCTTCTTTTCAAATTTATTTTCAAAATCAAATCAAGTCTTCTCAAATTTATTTTCAAAATCAAATCAAATTCTTGTACTTGCATATCATGCATCATATCAAATTTATTTCATATAATTCTTTTCTAAAGTGGATAGTTTTGGACATTTATTAATCAAAGATTCCAAATGAGTGAACCTAGGGTGAATAGATATGTAGGTACAGCAAGGGAGAGGTATGGTGATAGCTTAGTGTATCTTTCGTACACGTAACCAACCTCCGAATCTAGAATCACTGATTTCAAAGACCGAAATGGAGTTAATTTTAAAAAAAAAGGGCTTAAATATTTTCAAAGGTTTCCAAACAACCTATTTTCTTAAAACCCTTCTCTTGAGAAAGTTTTAAAAACCTTTTTAAAAACCTTAAGTGTAATCTTCGGATTGTGCTTAGTTTTAGGTGACCTAACTCACCTTAATTAAGTTAGGTGGCAACACCAAATCATTTTCAAAAACCCTTAATCAAATCAAATTTTCAATTCAAATCTAGTCGCACTCATTCTTCTAGGAGGATGAGTTCTAATGAGAGAGCACTGTGTTTTTTTCACTTGTCTTTTTCGAGTGCAAAAAATCGGAGCGCAACAATGGTTAGGTTATTTTAGAAAAGTGTTATATTCAATAGGACTATCAAGGTCCAAATTTTGGGTGTAAACCTTAAATTGTTTTTATCAAAACCACAATCTTAAAGTGATTCTAGCCATTCTATAGTTAGGGTTGTTTTAGGAAAGTGTGATATTCAATGGGATCATTATGGTCCATAATTCAAATCCTTCTTGTTTTCAAAATCAGAATCTTAAGATAGTTCTAATCTTTTCATGGTTAGAATCGTTTTAGGAAAGTGAGATATTTACAAGGCTTGCAAAAATCCATATTCAAACCTCTTTGAAATTATTTTTGCAAATCTACTTCCTAAAAACTCTTTTCAAAAATCTTCTTTCTAAAAACTCTTTTCAAAGAACTACTTTCTAAAGACTCTTTGTCTTGGAGTCCAAGTCAAGCCCTAGAATCCATGATTAGGAAACCCTAGTTCTCTTTTTTAGTCATGACTTCCTATTTTGCCTCAAATTATAGGTTTTCAAAACTATTTTTTACATCAAATCATAGGTTTCCAAAACTTCTTTTCCTACCAAATCATAGATCTCCAAATTCAAGATTTTCGAAACTCAACCTTTCCAATTCTATGTCAAATCAAATCCTCCAATTTTAAAAACAAAATCAAATCATCAATTTTTGGAAATAGAATCCAAACTTCTACTTTAAGAAATAGGAATCAAATCTTTCCTAATTCTAATGTTTCCTAATTCCAATCTTCCCTAATTTCAAACCTTTCAAAATCTCAACTTTCTAAAGTTCAACTTATTAAATTTTTCTAAATTCAAAAACTTTCAAATCTTATTTTCATGTTTCAAATCTTTCTAAGTTCAAACCTTTCTTAAATCAAGACCTTTCCTAAATGGATATTTCCAATTTCAAATCTTCCCAAAATCAATATTTTCCTAAAATGGAAACTTTCGTAAAATGAAACTTTCTTAATTTGGTACTTTTCTAAAATGAAACTTTCATACTTTGAAACTTGCCTTATTCAAAGTTTTCCAAAATCCAATCTTTCCTAAACCCTAACTTTCTAAATTCTTTCAAATCAAATATTCAAGTAAAATCTTTTCCAACCATTCCAAGTTAAGTGTTTCTAAATCAAATCAAACCGTTTCCAATCTTTTCTAAATCCCATCTCTCCTAATTCTAAGTTTTCTAAAATCAAACCTCTCAAGTTCAAATCAAATCGTTCTAATCCAATTGCATGTTTCAACCCTAGGTTACTTAAGTCCTACGATGTCTAAACCCTAGTTCAACCCTAACCCTAAAGTTATGAAGTTTCCACTCTTTTTTAAGCCAAGATGGTTTTCAAGCTTCAATCTAAGTCAAGATGTTTTCAAAACTTAAATCAATCTTTCCAAATAAAGTCAAAGTTCTCTTTCAAAGTTCAATTCAAGCTTCTTAAATCAAAGTCAATTTCAAATCAAAACTCGATTTTCAATCTTCTATTCAAAGTTCAAATCAAACCCTTTTTAAATAAAACATTTTCAATTCAAACTTTTCAAAGACCCCCAAAGTGTCTATTTTCAATCGGACCTCGAGTCCAAACTACGACTGACCTGATTCCCACCAAATGGATACGTAGGCAACCCTCATGGGTGCGGTTACAATCTTTTTCAAGTTTTCAATTTTCACAATCTTTTTCAAATTTTCAATTTCCATAACCTTTTTTAAATTTTCAATTCCACAACCTTTTCCAAGTTTTTAATTTCTACAACCTCGTTCAAACTTCAAATCTATTTTTAAAAATTAAATTCTTTTCTTAAACTTATATGTCGTGCATCATATCAACCTTCTTTTTGAAAAATTCTTTTCAAAGTGGACATAATTGGATAATGGATAATCGAATATTCTAAATGAGTGAACCTAGGGTGAATAGACATGTACGTATTGCAAGGGTGGGATATGGTGATAGCCTTGTGCATTTTTCCTATACGTAACCAACCTCCAAACTAAGAATCACTATTTTCAAATGACCAAAAACAGAGTTATTTTCAAAAAGGGCTTAAATCTTTCCAAAAGTTATCAAAAAATCTGTTTTCTAAAAAACTCTCTCTTGAGGAAATTTTTTCAATACCTTTTTAAAAACCCTAAGTTTAATCTTTAGATTACACTTAGTTTTAGGTAACCTAACTCACCTTACCCAAGTTAGGTGGCGACTCCAAATCTTTTCTAAAAGCTCTTAATCAAATCAATTTCAAATTCAAACCTAGTCGCACTTATCCTTTTAGGAGGATGTGTTCTAACGAGAAAGTACTGTGTTTTTCTCACTTGTATGTTTTCACGAGTGCAAAAAATCAAGTTGACAATAGTGAAAACCCTTCAGGGAGCTATGGGTAAAAAAATAGGGTCATGGCAAGATACAAAATTGCCGACGTAGTGAAAACCCAAAAACAGGCACTAACGTGCAAAAATGGTAGAAGCGGCATCTGTGAAAACCTGCAAGGGCATGGGTGGCAAAAATGGATTAAATGAGAGAAAAAGAAAAAAAACAAATAAAGAAAAGAGCCACATCTCCCGATCAGCAGTCTAAGCAACACCAGCTAGACGGCCTTTACAAAGTAGTAGAATCTCACACCTCAGCAATGGGTCAAGAGATGCCAACCTGTGGAAAACTTACATTGGTAACAAAGTTTTAAACATAACATGGAAAAGTAATAGGCATGAATATTTTAAGTCATTTGTTAAAGATTAGTCTATTACATCTTGACATTACTAACGAAATACTGAGATAGGTACAAATTCAAGGGGCATCTCCTTAAGCTTTCTCAGGTCCCAAATTGTCTTCAAGCCCAACGTCCTGATGTTGCAACCCAACAAAGTTTAATACCTAGCCAGCTAGGGTATTCAACTACTCGAAGCATCTGGCTATTCAAATTAAATAGCGATCTAGAACATCTAATCATCCATGGATATCCAGCCATCTAGAGCATCCAACCATCCAGAATACAACCCAATTGGGCTAGGTTTGAAGCCAAAAGTCCCCAGCACAGCTTAACTCACAAGAAGTCCATTTTAGCAAACCACACCAGCTAGTCATCATCAAACCAATTCTTTGACTCCATATGGCGATCCCCGTGCACTACATAACTTGATGATCCCAACGTCTTAGTCTTTCGATCTCTAACACACTACTAGATCTTCTGCAAATCAACTTAGGGCAACTAATTTCAACTCAGCTAGCAAGCTAGCACAACTCCTAGATAAAAGCCTAAACTATCTGCAACCATCATGGATAAGAGATTAAACTACTACACTGCTTCTAGGCTGCTCCCCTCAGCCCTCCATACCTGACAAGAAACAAACAATGGGGCAACGGCCTACCCTCGATCTCCCAATCATCCTTGAGTCAACATTTCTCAAACCATAAAACTTGAGGCAATGGCCCATCTTACACCATGCATTCAATTTCAAACTAGTTGATCCATTCAAGAAGAACTAGCCAAAGATGTTTGACCTTCCAGCTACCTTAAAATTTAAAAAAAAAAAAAAAAAGACCTCACCCCCTCCGAAAATAAACTTAAGATGTTCGACTTCAGAGAAGCACAACCCCTCAGAAGATATGTCAACAAGAATCCTGTCATACCGAGCGAATGTGGAACTCAATATCCAAGTACCAAGCATTCCAGTCTTCAGATATCTTAGTCTAAGAGGCCACAAATGTTTCCTCCTCTAACAAGCATGAAGAAACCTCTCACGATTCCCCAGTCTCAAATCATCTCCAAAGCCTTTCAACAAAGCGAAGGTACAATTCTTATCAAATCAAATCAGAATTTTCAAAAAATGAAAGCCCTTGCTTTCTCTCACATTTAAAAAATTTCAATGTCAAAATCAATTTCTGTCAATCTCAAAAATCAATTTCTTTCAAAACTATTTCTACAAAAAGTTTCAAATTCAAAGGGTCAAAGCTCTTACTTTCTTTCAAATTCATAATCAATTTTCAAAAGTCAAATAAGCTTTTCTACAAAATTTCCTTCAAAAAGTTTCAAGTTTCGAGTCAAAACCAATTTCCTAAACGTTTTGTTTTAAAAAATAAAATAAAATAAAATTTTAAATTTTAAGTCAAAATGAATTCGCTACACATTGTCTTCAAAATTTCAAATTTTGAGTCAAAACGAATTTTTTTATAGATTTTATCTTTAAAAAATTTAAATTTCGAGTCAAAATAAACTTTTTATACAGTTTGTTCTCAAAGAGTTCAAATTTTGAGTTAAAATGAATTTTCTATACATTTTATCTTCAAAAATTCAAGTTTCAAGTCAAAACGAATTTTCTACACGTTTTGCCTGACAAAATGAATTTCCTACATGTTTTGTCCAAGTTTCAAATTAAAATGATTTCTAAACGTTTTCCTTCTAGAAGTTTATTTCAAATCAATCTTGGTTTTCTAAACCTTTTCCCTTCAAAAGTTTATTTCAAAATCAATTCATATGATTTCTTAAACTTTCCTTCCAAAAGTTATTTCGAAATCAAAATCCAACGTTAGTTACAAAATCAAACTTAAAAAGTTCTATTCAAAATCCAATTCAAAGGTTTCGTAAAACTTTTCCTGCAAAAGTTTTATCAATTTCAAAGGTTTTCTGAACTTCTTTTTCTTTAAAAAGTATTATTCAAAATCAATTTCCAAAGTGTTCTAAAACTTTATCTCCAAGAAGTCTTTCCAAATCAAGTTTCAAGATTTTTCAAACTTTTCCTTAAAAAGTTTTATCAAATTCTAGGTTTTCTCAACTTTTTCCTTCAAAACGTTCTCACTTAAAATCAAGCTCCTAGGTTTTCTAAGCTTTTCCTTCAAAAAGTCTTATTCACAATCCAATTCAAAAGTTTTCCAATCATTCAATAAGTTTTCTTCAAAATTCATTTAAGAGGTTTTCTAAACTTCTCCATTAAAAAAGTCTTATTCCAAATTAGTTGTCTAAGTTTTCAAAAAGCTTTATTCAAGTTCCAAAGTTTCCTAAACTTCTTCCTTGAAAAGGTCCATTTCCAAATCAATTTTCAAAGGTTCCCTAAACTTTCCTCCAAAAGTTTTATCAAGTTCTAGGTTTCCCCAAAACATTTTTCCAAAAAGTTCTACTCGATTTCCAATTCAAGGTTTTCTAGAATTTTATTCAAAAACCATTTTAAGGGTTTCCAAACTTTTCCTTCAAAAGCTTTTGTCAATTTCTAGGTTTTTTTTAAACTTTCTTCTTAAAAGTTTGATCCAAAAATCCATTTCAAGATTTTCAAAACATTTGATTCAAGAAGTTTTAAATCTTATCCGAGTTTGCCGGGGTCTCTCTGCCAAAACGGCCTCACTCTCAAAATTTTTATTTTTTTCCTTCAAAAAGATTCTATTTTAAAATTTTATAACTCTTTCCTCATTTCAAAAAATCTTGGCCAAATTTCTTGGGATCTTTTCTGCCAAAAAGACCCCACTCTCAAAGGTTTTATCTTTTTCCTCCAAAAAGATTCTATTTTAAAAATTTCTAACTGTTTCTTTTTTTCAAAAAATCTTGGCCGAGTTTCTAGGGGTCTTCTCTGCCAAACAGGCCCTACTCTTAAAGATTTTATCTCTTTTTACTTTAAAAAGATTTTATTAAAAAAAAAATTTCAACTCGTTCTTCATTTCAAAAAATTTGGGCTAATTTTCTCAAGATCTTCTCTGCCAAAAAGGTCCCATTCTTAAAGATTTTATCTCTTTTTCCTTCAAAAAAAAATACCATCTAGGTTTTCTAAATTTTTCCTTTAAAAAGATTGATTTCAAAAATATCTTTTTAGGTTTTCTAATTTCTTTCTTCAAAAAATTTTCATTTCAAAATCATTTTTTCAGTTGTTCAAAACTTTTTCCTTCAAAAAGCTTAATCTTAAAAGTATTTCTCGGGTTTCTTGACCTTTATCCTTTAAAAGCTCTATTCTCACAACTTAAAACAAAATATACAAAAAATGTTCCAAACATTTTCAAACTTTCTTCCTAAAAAAAATTTCATAAGTTTCCTGAGCTTGTTTCTTCAAAAGCCCATTTTCAAAGTTTTCGAGTTTTCAAGATTTCACCTCAAACAGCTCATTTTCAAGAAATTTTGGGTTTTTTTTTTTAAGCTTTTGCAGCAAAAAGCCTATTTCAAAATTCTAGATTTTTAAACTTTTTCCTCAAAAGTTTCGTTCCAAGTTTTAATTGTTTTCCAAACCCTTCTAATTCAAACCCAAATCAATCCATTTCAAAAAATGATTTCAAAATCATTTCAATCAATTAACTTCAATTTCAAAAAATCATCTTCAATTTTAAATTATCAATTTTAAAAACCCTAAATCTCCTTAAAGGAGTGTTTTCAAAATTTCAAAAATCCAAACAATCGAGTTTTCAAACTTAAATTTCAAAATTCCAATAACTCCAGTCTTCAAAAACCATCTAATTTCAATCCCTCTGATTGCCTCACGGTCAATATGGGACCCTTACTTTATCGTTTTTTTTACCTTTGACAAATGTAAGTACCTTATTTTTGCCCGCTCGGCAGTGTTTAGTCCGTCCAGACTTGTATTCAAGTTGATATGGATATATTTTGAGTCAACTCAATTTTTTCAAGTCTAATCTAGTTAATCCTTCGCTTCGCCGGCCCTTTGGGCCCAAATAGAAGCAAAATGACCAAAATTCCCTTAGGGGCATTGATCGGTCCAATTTCAATAAACACATCTTTCTGAAGACGGTAAGTCCCCTTTCCAATTTCATTTTCAATTCTAATTCCAATTAAATCCGGTACACATTTCGAGAAAGTTGATTCCTAAAGGTGGTAAGACCCTCTAATCCGGTAAGTTTCCGAGTGAACTCTTCGGAAGGTAAGTCCTTTCAAACCCGTCGACCGGGACGAGACCCCAAGTCCCCGAGATGGTAGAACGGTCCATCTTTGGCCCCTGCTAGCCCACCAATGCATAAATATCTGTTTCGGCACGCATTTCAAGAAAGTTGATTCCTTAGGTGCTAAGTCCATTTAGTAGCTTCCCGAGATCAGGCAGTCTCGGGAATGGTCGCGAACCATCAGAGTAGCGGAAGTACTCGTAAACATCGCAACCGTTAGAGTAGCAAAAACACTCGCAAACAAGTCGATATAGGGAATTACCAACAAACCCCTATATCACAGGATCACCGTCAGAATGGCGGAAACACTCAAAATTCAGGTCAACACCGGTTCCTGCTAGCCCATTTCGGTAAAAAATAACCAAACTGCCCCTAGGGCCATTTTCTACACATTTCTCGAAAAAGTACCTAAGTCCTCAGAACAGTAAGTCCACCTTTCCAAGATTGTCTTAAAGGCAATCCGGCATGATTAGGTGCCTTCTAGTCAGTTTCGGGCTAATTCTGAGACTTTTCGATCAAGATGACCATTTTGCCCTTAGGCATCCAAATGCCTTGGGAACCACACCGGCTTTGGGTATCAAACCAGTAACCTCCTTAGAATGCTTTTCATAGTATTTTTGAGCTTTCATTATCTCTCCGGATCATTCCGAGTCAATTCTGACAAATCCAGTGTAAAATGACCATTTTGCCCCTAGTGGGCCGGTCGCCTTTTCTGACCACACTGGCTCTGGGTATCAAACCGGTAACATCCTGGGACATTCTAAATAATGCCTCGAAACCTTGAGTCTTCTTCTGGGACATTTTGAGTCCGTCCTGGCAACTTTCTAGGCCGGTTAACTTTTTTGCCCCTAATGGCCTGGTCAACCCTTCGAACACATCTTGTCATCATTTTTCAAGTATAATACCTCTGGGACATTGTTCTAAGTGTTCCTGTCCCTTTCCGATCTTTAAGGCCATTCCTAGTCCTCTAAATCTTTCCCGGACCTTCTAGAGTCACTCCTAGTGAAGCCAGGCTAAAAATCGCATGGTAATCACTAGTATAAGCACCCAAATCTTCTAAAGATACGTTGCTTGCCGAGTTAAAAACTTTCCTAAGTGGCTAGTGTCACTACAAGCCAAATTATGGCTTGGTGCCACTCCTAGTGGCGCCAGAAGGATTTTTGGCCTAGCGCCACTACAACAGGCACTAGGTCATTCTTCTCTCTATAAATACATAGCCTCTTCCAGCGTGAAAAAGGTCCACAAACTCAGTCTAAAACCCCTACTCTTCGATATACACAGCTCGTAGCCTCCCTTAACCATAACTTTCTTTAGGTTTTTCAAACCCTAACTCTCATATACTCCTATACACTCATATACACTCATACACTAGCCTCCGAAGCCTCCCTTGAATACTTGAAGTGCTGCAACCTGAAGTTTTCAAAGAACAAGACAAGTTCCTGAAGATCAAGACGAAGACTGAAGCGAAGACCGAAGCAAAGCAAAATGAAGCAGACACAAGGTAGGCTCTCTTTTAAACTTGAATTTAGTCCACCAATCGCTTCTCGGGTCCGTAGGGCCCACTTGAAGCTAAATGACCGTTTTGTCCCTAGGCATTCGAACGCCCCGGGAACCACACCGGCTCTGGGTATCAAACCGGTAACCTTATGAGACTACTTTTTATAGTGTTCTCAATCCCCCTTTACCTTTCCAGATCATTCCGAGTCAGCTCCAGCAAACCCAGTGCGAAATGACCGTTTTGCCCCTGGTGGGCCGGTCTCCTTTTCTGACCACGCCGTCTCTGGGAGTCAAACCGGCAACCTCTGGGAACATTCTAAATAATTTTTCCAGATCCCAAGTCTTCTTCCAGGACAATCTGAGTTCGCCCCGGCAGCTTCCTAGTCCGATTGACCGTTTTGCCCCTAAAGGCCCGATCAACCTTTCCGACACATTTTGTCCTCACTTTTTAAGTCAAATACCTCTAGGACACTATTTTAAGTATTCTTGCTCCTTTCCGGCTTCCCGGGTCATTCCCGGCTCCTTCAAATCATTCCCGGACTTTCCGGAGTCACTCCTAGTGAAGCCAGACTAAAAATTGCATGGTAGTCACTAGGATAGGCGCCCAAATCTAGTCAAAGATACGTTGCTTGCCGGCCTTAAACATTTCCAAATTGGCTGGTGGCGCCAAGCCAAAAAATGACCTGGCGCCACTCCTAGTGGCGCTAGTGTAAAATTTGGCCTGGCGCCACTGCAACAGGCGCCAGTGTTGTCCAACCTCTATAAATACAGAGCCTCATTCAACGTGAAAGGGATCTGCAAACTCAATCTAAAAATCCTATAATTCGATATACAGAGCTCGAGCACTCCCTAAACCCTAGCCTCCTTAGGTTCTCCAAACCCTAGCCGCCATACACAAACCCTAGTCTCCTATACACTCATACACACCCCCATACACTCATACACTAGCCTTTAACCATCCTTCAAAGACTTGAAGAACCGCCATCTAAAGCTTGAAGACAACCCTTGAAGGTTGAAGAAGAAGATCAAGACGAAGACAAAAGACTGAAGACAAGCAAGGCGCGTAAAATAAAGAAGACATACGGTAGGCTTTCTATTTAAATTTTCGCACTTCCCCCCTCTCTCTTCTCTCTCCTAACCCACTTGGGTTTTCTCTATTTTAAACCCCCATCTCTTTCCCCCCCATTCTTTGCATGCTTGAAATAAGGGGATTCCCGGTCCATGTGTAGGATTGGGCTATTGGAGAGTCACCGTGTCGGGGGCTTTCTTCTAGTCTAACCAGAGACCACGTGGGTTCGGCCCCCTTGATTATGTGGTGAAGCCTTAGCCTTGTATGTTCACGACCCCAAATTGCATTGTGCATATCATAGTCTTGCATCTTCCAAAAACCGTTTTCAAAGTTGTTTTTCAAATCGTTTTCAAACTTGTTTTCAAAATTGCATCAAAATCTCTTTTTCAAAACATATTTTCGAAATCACGATCCTAGGGTGATTCTAGCTTTTCCATGGCTAGGATCGTTTTAGGAAAGTGTTACATTTAAAGTGACCAATACGGTCCATATTTTCAAATCTTGTTGTTTTCAAAACCGCTTTCCTAAAGTGGTTCTAGCCCTCTTATGGTTAGAATCGCTTTAGGAAAGTGAGACGTTTTCACACTTTCTAAAAAAGCTCTCTTTTCAAAAAGTCTTTCTTCCTAAAAATCTCTTTTTCAGCATGCTTTTCTAAAACTCTCCTCTCCAAAAGTGTTTTCTAAAAACTCTTTCCAAAATCTATTTTCCAAAACTCCCTTTTTCAACTCCTTTCCAAAATCCTCTCCCCAAAATCCACTTTCTAAAAATGTTCTCCAAAAATCTTTCCAAAAACTCTCTTTCCAAAATCTTCCTTCTAGAAGTTTCCCTCTAGGATTTTCCTTCTAAAATCTATGTTTCTAAAAACATAGTTTCCAAAACTCCCTCTCTTTAAATTCTTTTTCCAAAAACTCCCTCTTCAAATTCACTTTCCAAGAATTCCTCCCTAGGATTCCCTTCTAGAAAACCTTCGTTTCCAAAAACGCACTTTCCAAAAACTCTTTTCTTAGAGCCCAAGTCAAGCCTTAGAGCTAACAATGAGGAAACCCTAATTTTCTTTCCAAAAACATGATTTTCAAACTTTGCCCAAACCTAGGTTTCCAAAACCTCTTGTTTTCTACATCCAAACTATACATGTTTCCAAAACTTCTTTTCTACGTTAAAATTTCACACTTTCAAAACTAGGGTTTTTAGAATCTCCCTTTCCAAATCCTGACCAAATCCTATCTTCCCTTTAGGAAATCAAATCAAATATTCCCGTTTAGGAAACTAAATCCAATCTCCCGTTTTTGGAAACAAAATCTTTCCAAATTCAAAACTTTCTAAATTTGAAACTAAATTCAAATCTTTCCAAATTCAAAACTTTCTAAATTTGAAACTTTCTCAAGTTAAATCTTCTAAACCTAAATCTCTCCAAAATTCTAAACTTTCCAAAACTTCAACATCTTTCCAAATCTAAGACTTTTCTAAACTCAAAACTTTCTTAATTCAAACATTTCCTAAACTGAAAACTTTCCTTTTTCAAACCTTTCCTAAAACGAAACTTTCTTATTTTCAAAATTTCCTTGTTTTCAAAACTTTCCGAATTCAAAACTTCCCTTTTTCAAAACATTCCAAAATTTAAAACTTTCTTAATTTGAAATTTTCCAAAATTGAAACTTTCCTAATTCAAAGTTTTCCTAATTTGGAACTTTCCTAATTTGAACATTTCCTAAATCCAATTCTTCCTAGTTTCCTAAGTCTTCCAAGCCGAGTCAGATCTTTCCTAAGTCTCTTCTCTTTCCTAAGTCTAGGTTTCCTAAACCTTCGTCTTTTCAAAATAAGTCTAAATCTCTCTCTTCCAAGTTCAATCTTTTCAAATCAAAATTCAATCTTTTCAATTCCAAAATTCCAAATTCCAATTTTCAATCCTTCACTCAAAGTTCAATTTCTCAATCTTCTACTTTCAATTTCCAATTCAATCTCTCTCTTCAAATCAATCTCTTTTCAATCGGACTCTTGTCCAAACTATGACTGACCTGATTCCCCAAAAGGGATACGTAGGCAACCTTCATAGGTGCGGTCACAATACTTTTCAAACTTTCAATTCCACCCTCATGGGTGCGGTTTCCAAAATCTTTTCAAATCTCAAATTCCAATCCATTTTCAAAATTTCAATTTCAAAATTTCTATTTTCAAATTTCTACTTTCAATTTAAAAACTTTCCAATTTTAATTCCATCTCTTCAAATCTATTTTCAAATCAAATTAATTTCAAATCAATCTCTTTTCTAAATCTATTTTTCAATTCTCTTCTATTGCACTTGCATATCATGCATCATGTTAATATCTTTTTAAACATTGTTTTTCTAAAATGGATAGGATTGAGCTACAGTTAATTAAAGACTCTCATAGGTGAATCTAGGGTAGATTGACATGTAGGTACCGAAAGGGCGGGATAGGGTGATAGCTTAGTGTGTCTTCCCTACACGTAACCAACCTCCGAACCTAGGATCACTGTTTTCAAAGACCAAAAGGAGTTATTTTTCAAAAAGGGCTAAATATTTTCTAAAGGTTGCCAAACAACCTGTTTTTCTTAAAAACCCTCTCTTGAGGATGTTTTTCAAAATCTTTTTCCAAAAACCCTAAGTGTAGTCTCCGGATTATTCTTAGTTTTTAGGTGACCTAACTCACTTTAATCAAGTTAGGTGGCGACTCCAACTCTTTTTCAAAAACCCTTTATTCAAACTTATTTTCAATTCAAACCTAGTCGCACTCATTCTTGTAGGAGGGTGAGTTCTAATGAGAGAGTACAGTGTTTTTCCCACTTGTGTGTGTATTCCACGAGTGTGAAAAATCTGGGCGCGACAGCTGGCGACTCCGCTGGGGACACTTAGAGGGTTAGGCCGTAGTCATATCTCTTTACCCTTCACCCATGTAGAGTCTTCAATTAACTTGGTTCAATCCTATTCACTTTAAATTTTAAAAACCAAATTTTCAAAATTGTTTTCAAAAAACATGCATTTACTCATATTATCTTGTATTATGCTTGTCATCCACATACTGACACTTGCATCTTTGCTTTGTAGGTGCGCTTTATGTTTAAATTTTATTAACTGCTTTGCATGAATGTGATGTACAGGATGAATGAGAGTTGTTGGGCTCTTTCCTCCACTTTTAAAAATCACACACACATTACATGTGCACTTGCATTCTGCATACTTGCATACCCTGATATGTCATTTCTAGTTAGAAAGGGGGAACGGTATATTGGTTGTGGGCAAGATGTTGTGTCAATTTCTTCGCCTACGGCCTCTTGATGGTTCCCCCGCTCGGATCACCAACCGATCATGGCACCACCTCGGGGAGTGGGCCTAGGTTTGAAGATCCGGGGACCGAGCCTTTTTAGGACGCATTAGTCAACCCTCAACCTCATACTCATATAGACACCATGCATAGTCGAACCTCTGCCAGATTTAAGACACGAGCACCGTTTTCAAAATCACGGAGGAAAGCGGGATTGCTCTTACTTTCATTCATAGTTGTCTATTCCTGCTGTTATACTGACTATATTTGTACTGTTATAATGCCTGTCTAACTGTTCATGCATGCATGTTTTTTTCAATTGTACCTTCTCTCTTTATACTTTTTACATATTCCTGTTCATGCATTCAATATTCCATGTCAAGACAAGAGTTCCAAGTAACTCAAGTCACTGTATTCTCATGCATATGATCAACCCATTGAGAGTGACACCAACGTCACTCTCCCTTGCATTAAACCTACCCAAACCCTAAGGGTTCCCGCATAACCCTAAGGACTCATTGCATGCATCTCGATTCATTCCATGAGAGGGGCCCCAATCCCTCTATGCTCACGGAGATAGGATTGCCAAGAAGACAAGGGGCAATCAATCAACAAGGTCTCTCAGCGACCTCCTTGACATCAAATCCAAGGAAGGTGAATCCGAAGACTCAAGAGTAGTTTAGGGTTTTCCTTTGTAAAAATAGATAGGTGGAAGTCCAAAGGAAAATGTTCCCCCTCCCTCTATTAAAATGTATTTCAATTCTATTGTATTTCAAACCCAGAATTTAATGTACTTCTTTATTTTTATGAATGAATGCATGGATGATTGAAGGTTCCCACCTGACGATAAAGTGTCTGCATACAGGGGCAAATTCTCTATCTCCAAAAGTGAGCCAATACATCATAGCTAGTTTCCCTCCTTAAGAGGGACACCCTAGGACATGCATTGCATAAAGCTTTCTAAAAAACAAAAACTGACTTGGGACTTGTGTTTTTGTCTTTTTCTTTCTTCCTCTTCTATTTCTATTTACAGAAGTCATCTTGCATTGAGTCAACATTGCTCCCAAGAAAGGGCAACATCTACCTAGGGATCCCATTATTACCAAACTAAGAGCATCATTGATGGCCGCTAACCTTGAAGAATCCTCTCAAGTCTCTCGAGAGGAGGTCAACAAAATGAGGACTAAGATGGATTAGATGCTCAAACTCATGCAGACTATGGTCGTGAAGGATGCTACTACAGTCCCGTCATCATCTATAGCTTCATCCAAGGACCCTGAACCTGCCAATCCAAGGGTCATGCTTCAGTCCGACAACGCAGGGAGGACTAAGGAAGATGCCAAAGGGATCAACACTGAAGAATAGGATATTATGTTGCTTTCACATGCCGTACAAAAGACTTCCCTAGATCCTCTTAGTTTGAAAATCCAAGGTCTAGAGGATTCACTGCGAAGTCTCCATGACCATGACAGTTATGGGTCTACTTCCTACGATGAGCTCTGCTTCTTTCCAAATCACCCGAGACCTGCTAAGTTCAAAATGCCCGACTTCCAGAGGTATGACGGCACTGGTGACCCTATCGCTCATCTTCGCCTGTATGCCGGGGCACTGAGTGGTTATGGCAACGATCCGAAGCTCCTCATGCAACTGTTCCAACATAGTCTCACTGGGTCTGCTTTGTAGTGGTTTGCTCATCTAGACCTAAGGAGGATTACCACCTGGATTGAGCTGGTTAATGCATTTAAAGCCCAATATCGCCACAACATAGACCTCACTGTTGACCGTTGGTCCTTGATGGCAATGAGTAAGGAAGAGAAAGAAAGTTTCAAAAGCTATGCCCTTGGATGGAGAGAAGCAACAGCACAAGTCAATCCCCCTTTAGAAGATAAGGAATATGTTCAACTGTTCGTACACACCTTCTCAGGCATATATTACGAAAAGCTTTGCATGTGTGTTGGGAGAAACTTTTCTGAGCTTATCATGCAAGGGGAGATGATAGAAAATGGCCTAAAAACTGGAAGGATCGTTGACCCCTATACTAAACAAGTTTCGACAAGCTTAGCAAGGAAGGCGCCCACAGCATCAAAAATAGGTCGAAAGGAGGGAGAAGTGTCTGTCATCTTGCTCGGTTAACAACCGCAATGTCACCCCCAACACCAATCCCAGACCCCCGTGGCTACTAAAGCACTTACTTCCGGGCCCATCACAGCCCAACAACATATTAACCCCAATAAGAAGGCCCGCCGACGTCATGCCTTTTCCCCTCTAACTTGCACCCAAACAAAGGCTTATCATGACCTCTTACAGGCTAACCTTTTGACCCCCATACTTGCTCCACCATTGCCAAATCCTTTACCCCCTACTTTTGACTCGACCCTTGTTTGTGAGTACCATTCTGGAAGACAGGGGCATGACACTAAGCATTGTCTCTTCCTGAAGCACAAGATACAAGATTTGATCGACGCTGGAATCATCATCACCTAGGGGAGGAACCACACAATGAAGCATAGAAGAAATTGGTGTGATTCTAGGACCTCTCGAAGGGCTTTTTCCAAAGTGCAATAAAAAGGGAAGTTTTCATAAAATTCGTCTGTTTTCTTTTCATCTCTCTATTTCTCGCATATCTTCTTTAAATAAACATTGCATGCCATGTAATCATATTTCTAAATGAAAAGGTGTAGTTTCTAGTTCTTCCCCTTTGTCTCATACTGTTGTGGACGATTATTACTTTTAGGGATTCTTCCCCATTTTGGTAAATGACTCAATTTAAAGGATGGGATAGCATGGGGTACCCATTTAAAGAGGGGTGAAAACCTTTAAGAGACTGAGAGAGAGAGTGAGAGATAGGAGGAAGGCAATCTCAACAAAGAAGTGCGAATTCTATTGAAAAGGCGACACTTGCATGATATCCTGGCTATGCAATAGATAGCTGAGTCCCCAAAATGATGAGAAGCCATTGTTCTATTTATCCTAAATAAACACTACCCCTTGCTCAGCCCACTAGAGCCGTAATTGATTTTTATTCAGATGTCCCCAAACCAATAACCATCTCCCACACCGGGATGAGCACAGAGTAGTTGATTCGGTAGAATATGTAGGGATTCACCGGCCGAAACACATCATCCCTAGAAATATTGTCTAAATTTTGTACAAAGGCTTTATGGACTAAGCAATTCAATTTGAAATGATTAGAGGCCCTCAATTCTATTACCATACACAAAAATATTCCCTTTGCTTAACCCACTAGTGCCTCACAAGAAGCAGAAGTTTTCTTTTTGTCAACCCCGATCCGAAACCATCCCCCCACACTAGGGCAGTCAGGAAGTAGAAGATCTGGCAGAGAACGTCATCAACCATCAAGCTGAAGTAACGTGAAGGCTCTATGGATCAAGCAATCTTGTTCAAAATGAAGAAAGGCCCTCATTTCATTTCCCATACAGTTAAAAGCAACCCTTGTCAAACCTATTGAGTCGGTTGCCTTTCCTTTCAGAAAATAGCCCAACCTAGGGATCACCGTCCACAATGGGTTAAATCGAAATGCTAAGGAAGGGATCTGAGAGAAAGAAGTTGTATAAATGTTTGTCTCGTCAAAAGCAATAAGAAGGGAAGAAAAAAAAAAGAAAAAGAGAAGCATATTAGAGGAAAGATTGACAAAGAACCATGTTGTGCTATAAAGGTGGAAGTCAAGAGAAAAAAAAAAAAAAAGAGGAAAAAAGAAAAGGGGCAAGTGTCAGACTTAAAAGGTCAAAAGTTACAAGAAAGTTCAACTCCTTTTGTAAAAGAGGAAGTTCAAAGGTGATCCTAGGTAACAAAGCCACAAAGTAGAAGTAATAGGTTTGAGCCTTCACCCTTTCTTGTAAAAACCCGAAAACGTGGCCTACATTACGACCCTGTTAAAGTCCTCTCCAATTGAAAAGGATTGCTTGATCTAAATGAGCCAGATGTGTTGCTAAAACTAGAGGAGGATATTATGGGACAAAGCCCCGCTGGAAGACCAACTAAGGATGGTGTGGATCTAAACCCTACTAGAAACAACATCGAGTTTGAGCCTGCACATCCTTTTCATTCATAAACCCCTTAACGTAGCCTACGTTACGATCCGAATTAAAGTCCTCTCTGATCAGAGAAAATTGCTTAATCCAAATAAGCCTGAAAAATACCAAGACAAGTAGGGTGAGAAAGGAGAATTGGAAGGAAATGCAAGGGGCAATCTCATACTCCAAGATGTGCTCAGATGGTTTCGGTTTAAACAACCTACTAAAAGAAGATCTTTGAGCCTTAATAGCCCTTTATTTCTTACAACCCCTAAACCCAGCCTACATTACGGTCCTAACAAAAGTCTTCTCAGATTAAGGGCTTAGCTATTTATCGCTCTGCAAAGGGCATGCGAGTTGTCACTCGAGCCATGGTGGCCTTTTGGAGATCTGAGAGAGAAAACCAAGTGAGATCAAAAAAACCCCAAACAGTAACCCTGTAGAAAGTAGGGATAAGATAGCAAACCAAAAGGTCAAGATCCCTGGAGAATGGTGCAAATGCTATCACACCCCGATATGAATGGGAAAAAACTGAATGGGGTAGAATCCTGAGAAGGAACAGAATCCTGAGAGTATGGGCCCAAGGGGCAATCTTGGGGTTTTCTTTGTAAATAGTTTATACACATGTAATACTGATACATCCGTGACATGTATAACCTGTACATCCATTTGGATTCTTGTGTAGTGTGTATCTATTCATGCATTCAACTACACTCCTGTATGAACCTGTTCATTTGTAAGGATGTAGGTCGTACATTTAATTTAATTCTTATATAAATCCGTGCATTTATCACAAAAAAAGAGGGGACATTGCATTCAATTCCATTCCTATATGTGCATGCATTCAATTCCACTTCTGCGTGAACCTGTGCAGTTATAAAAAGTGGGACACACATTCAATTATATTCTTATCTAAACTATAGGCATTCATAAAAATAGATCATGCATTTAATCCCATGTGCAGTCATCAAAAAAAATATATATATATATATGACATGCGTTCACCCTTTACCATGGCATTTTAAAATTATTTTTGTACAAAACTTACCCTATGTCTTTCTCTCTCTCTCTCAAATAGGAAATAAGGAACAAGGTAAAGTACAAAATGGAGCTAAAAAGCCATCCTGCGATCAAGTAACCTTAGACATCTCCAACATTGGCATACACCTCAGCAAATTCAGATTTTCCTAGCCGACAAAAAGCAAGGAATGGGGCAATGGCCCACCCTTGACCTCCCCAGTCAACCTTGGACTTCCCCAGTGGAGCAGCGTTTCGCCAGACGGAGTGCCGGTTCAAGATGTATCAGTAGTTAACCTTGGACTTCTCCAGTGGAGCAGTGTTTCGCCAGACGGAGTGCCGGTTCAAGAGAAATCAGCAGTCAACCTTGGACTTTCCCAGTGGAGCAGCGTTTCGCCAAACGGAGTGTCGGTTCAAGAGGAATCAGCAGTCAACCTTGGACTTCCCCAGGGGAGTAGCGTTTCGCCAGATGGAGTGCCGGTTCAAGATGTATCAGCAGTCCACCTTGGACTTCCCCAGTGGAGCAGCGTTTCGCCAGACAGAGTGCCGGTTCAAGAGGTATCAACAGTCAACCTTGGACTTCCCCAGTGGAGCAACGTTTCGCCAGATGGAGTGCCGGTTCAAGATGAATCAACAGTCACGGTTCAAGAGGAATCAACAGTCAACCTTGGACTTCCCCAGTGGAGCAGTGTTTCACCAGACGGAGTGCCGGTTCAAGAGGTATCAGCAATCAACCTTAGACTTCCCCAGTGGAGCAACGTTTCGCCAGACGGAGTGCCGGTTTAAGAGGTATCAGCAGTCAACCTTGGACTTCCCCAACAGAGCAGCGTCTCGCCAGACAAAGTGCCGGTTCAAGATGTATCAGCAATCAACCTTGGACTTCCCTAGTGGAGTAGCGTTTCTCTAGACGAAGTGCCGGTTCAAGAGGAATCAGCAGTCAACCTTGGACTTCCCCAGTGGAGTAGCGTTTCGCCAGACGGAGTGCCAGTACAAGATGTATCAGCAGTCCACCTTGGACTTCCCTAGTGGAGCAGCGTTTCGCCAGACAAAGTGCCAGTTCAAGAGGTATCAACAGTTAACCTTGGACTTCCCCAGTGCAGCAACGTTTCGCCAGATGGAGTGCCTGTTCAAAAGGAATCAACAGTCACGGTTCAAGAGGAATCAGCAGTCAACCTTGGACTTCCCCAGTGGAGCAGCGTTTCACCAGACGGAGTGCCGGTTCAAGAGGTATCAGCAATCAACCTTAGACTTCCCCAGTGGAGCAGCGTTTCGCCAGACGGAGTGCCAGTTTAAGAGGTATCAGCAGTCAACCTTAGACTTCCCCAGCAGAGCAGCGTCTCGCCAGACAAAGTACCAGTTCAAGATGTATCAGCAGTCAACCTTGGACTTCCCTAGTGGAGTAGCGTTTCTCTAGACGAAGTGCCGGTTCAAGAGAAATCAGCAGTTAACCTTGGACTTCCGCAGGGGAGTAGCGTTTCGCCAGACGGAGTGCCGGTTCAAGATGTATCAGCAGTCCACCTTGGACTTCCCCAGTGGAGCAGCGTTTCGCCAGACAGAGTGCCGGTTCAAGAGGTATGAACATTCAACCTTGGACTTCCCTAGTGGAGCAGCGTTTCGCCAGATGGAGTGCCGGTTCAAGAGGAATCAACAGTCACGGTTCAAGAGGAATCAACAGTCAACCTTGGACTTCCCCAGTGGAGCAGCGTTTCACCAGACGGAGTGCCGGTTCAAGAGGTATCAGCAGTCAACCTTAGACTTCCCCAGTGGAGCAGCGTTTCGCCAGACGGAGTGCCGATTCAAGAGGTATCAGCAGTCAACCTTGGAGTTCCCCAGCAGAGTAGCGTCTCGCCAGACAAAGTGCCGGTTCAAGATGTATCAGCAGTCAACCTTGGACTTCCCCAGTGAAGCAACGTTTTGCCAGACGGAGTGCCGGTTCAAGAGATATCAGCAGTCAACCTTGGACTTCCCCAGTGGAGCAGCGTTTCGCCAGACGGAGTGCCGGTTCAAGTGGTATCGGCAGTCAACCTTGGACTTCCCCAGTGGAGCAGCGTCTCGCCAGACGAAGTGCCGGCTCAAGATGTATCAGCAGTCAACCTTGGACTTCCCCAGTGGAGCAGCGTTTCGCCAGACGGAGTGCCAGTTCAAGATGTATCAACAATCAACCTTGGACTTCCCCAGTGGAGCAGCGTTTCGCTAGATCAAGAGGTATCAGCAGTTAACCTTGGATGTCCCCAGAGGAGTAGCATTTCGCCAGAAGGAGTGCCGGTTTAAGAAGTATCAAAAATCAGTCTCAGACTTCCCTAGAGGAGCAATGTTTCACCAGATGGAGTGCAAGTTCAAGATGCGTTAATTTCCCCCAGAGGAGCATTGTTCTGCCAGATGGAGCGCTAGTTCAAGGAGCATTAATTCCCCAGAAGAGTGTCATTTTTACCAGATAAAATACCAAGCATCGACCAGCTACACGAGGTAACTGTTCTTTGAATTTCTATTATTTTCAAGTCCCTCCGATCGCCTCGCGGTCAACATGGGGCTCTTACTTTATCGTTTTCTATCTTTGACAAGCAAAGACAGAAAAAGAGGGACAGCTGTAAGCATCCTATTTTTGCCCGCTCGGCAATCTCCGAGATGACCAAGCTCACTTTCACATATCACATGCATACTTAGACTCCAAGCCCGCCTTTTAAACTTGAATTTAGTCCACCAGTCGCTTCTCGGGTCCGTAGGGCCCACTTGAAGCTAAATGACCGTTTTGTCCCTGGGCATTCAAACGCCCCGGCAACCACACCGGCTCTGGGTATCAAACCGGTAATCTCGTGAGACTACTTTTTATAGTGTTCTCAATCCCCCTTTACCTTTCCAGATCATTCCGAGTCAGCTCCGGCAAACCCGGTGCGAAATAACCGTTTTGCCCTTGGTGGGCCGGTCTCCTTTTCCGACCACGCCGGCTCTGGGAGTCAAACCGGCAACCACTGGGAACATTCTAAATAATGTTTCTAGATCCCAAGTCTTCTTCCGGGACAATCCGAGTTCACCCCGGTAGCTTCCTAGTCCGATTGACCGTTTTGCCCCTAAAGGCCCCGTCAACCTTTTCGACACATTTTGTCCTCACTTTTTAAGTCAAATACCTCCAGGACACTATTTTAAGTATTCCTGCTCCTTTCCGACTTCCCGGGTCATTCCCGGCTCCTTCAAATCATTCCCGGACTTTCCGGAGTCACTCCTAGTGAAGCCAGGCTAAAAATTGCATGGTAGTCACTAGGATAGGTGCCCAAATCTAGTCAAAGATACGTTGCTTGCCGACCTTAAACATTTACTAATTGGCTGGTGGCGCCAAGCCAAAAAATGGCCTGGCGCCACTCCTAGTGGCGCCAGTGTTGTCCAACCTCTATAAATACAGAGCCTCATTCAACGTGAAAGGGATCCGCAAACTCAACCTAAAAATCCTATAATTTGATATACAGAGCTCGAGCACTCCCTAAACCCTAGCCTCCTTAGGTTCTCCAAACCCTAGCCACCATACACAAACCCTAGTCTCCTATACACTCATACACTAGCCTTTAACCATCCTTCGAAGACTTGAAGAACCGCCATCTAAAGCTTGAAGACAACCCTTGAAGGTTGAAGAAGAAGATCAAGACGAAGACCAAAGATTGAAGACAAGCAAGGCGCGTAAAATAAAGAAGACATACGGTAGGCTTTCTATTTAAATTTTCGCACTTCCCCTCTCTCTCTTCTCTCTCCTAACCCACTTGGGTTTTCTCTATTTTAATCCCCCATCTCTTTCCCCTCCTTTTTTTGCATGCTTGAAATAAGGGGATTCCCGGTCCATGTGTAGGATTGGGCTATTGGAGAGTCACCGTGTCGGGGGCTTTCTTCTAGTCTTACCAGAGACCACGTGGGTCCGGCCCCCTTGATTATGTGGTGAAGCCTTAGCCTTGTATGTTCACGACCCCAAATTGCATTGTGCATATCATAGTCTTGCATCTTCCAAAAACCGTTTTCAAAGTTGTTTTTCAAATCGTTTTCAAACTTGTTTTCAAAATTGCATGAAAATCTCTTTTTCAAAACATATTTTCAAAATCACGATCCTAGGGTGATTCTAGCTTTTCCATGGCTAGGATCGTTTTAAGAAAGTGTTACATTTAAAGTGACCAATACGGTCCATATTTTCAAATCTTGTTGTTTTCAAAACCGCTTTCCTAAAGTGGTTCTAGCCCTCTTATGGTTAGAATTGCTTTAGGAAAGTGAGACGTTTTCACACTTTCTAAAAAAGCTCTCTTTTCAAAAAGTCTTTCTTCCTAAAAATCTCTTTTTCAGCATGCTTTTCTAAAACTCTCCTCTCCAAAAGTGTTTTCTAAAAACTCTTTCCACAATCTATTTTTCAAAACTCCCTTTTTCAACTCCTTTCCAAAATCCTCTCCCCAAAATCCACAATCTAAAAACGTTCTCCAAAAATCTTTCCAAAAACTCTCTTTCCAAAATCTTCCTTCTACAAGTTTCCCTCTAGGATTTTCCTTATAAAATCTACGTTTCTAAAAACATACTTTCCAAAACTCCCTCTCTTTAAAATCTTTTTTCAAAAACTCCGTCTTCAAATTCACTTTCCAAGAATTCCTCCCTAGGATTCCCTTCTAAAAAACCTTCGTTTCCAAAAACGCACTTTCCAAAAACTCTTTTCTTGGAGTCCAAGTCAAGCCTTAGAGCTAACAATTAGAAAATCCTAATTTTCTTTCCAAAAACATGATTTTCAAACTTTGCCCAAACCTAGGTTTCCAAAACCTCTTGTTTTCTACATCCAAACTATACATGTTTCCAAAACTTCTTTTCTACATTAAAATTTCACACTTTCAAAACTAGGGTTTTTAGAATCTCCCTTTCCAAATCCTTACCAAATCCTATCTTCCCTTTAGGAAACCAAATCAAATATTCCCGTTTAGGAAACTAAATCCAATCTCCCATTTTTGGAAACAAAATCCAACCTTTGCTTTTAGAAACCAAATCCAATCCCTTCCTAATTCAACCCCTTCCTAATCTTCTACCTTCATAAACCATAAGTTTCCTAAACCTAAACTTTAAATCTTTCCTTAAATTTCAAAATCCAACACTTTCCTAATTCAACTCCTTCCTAATCTTCCACTTTCCTAAATCTTAAGTTTCCAAAACTAGAACATAAAAATCTTTCCTAAAATTCTAAAATTCAACCCTTTCCTAATTCTACCCTCTTTTCAAATCTTAACTTTTCAAACCTAAGTTTTGAAATCTTTCCTAAATTCAAAACTTTTCCAATTTCAAGACTTTCTAAAATTTAAACTCTAAAACTTTCTAAATCTTAAACTTTCCAAATTTCAAATCTTTCCAAATTCAAAACTTTCTAAATTTGAAACTTTCTCAAGTTAAATCTTTCTAAACCTAAATCTCTCCAAAATTCTAAACTTTCCAAACCTTCAACATTTTTCCAATCTAAGACTTTTCTAAACTCAAAACTTTCTTAATTCAAACATTTCCTAAACTGAAAACTTTCCTTTTCAAACCTTTCCTAAAACGAAACTTTCTTATTTTCAAAATTTCCTTGTTTTCAAAACTTTCTGAATTCAAAACGTCCCTTTTTCAAAACATTCCAAAATTCAAAACTTTCTTAATTTGAAATTTTCCAAAATTGAAACTTTCCTAATTCAAAGTTTTCCTAATTTGAACATTTCCTAAATCCAATTCTTCCTAGTTTCCTAAGTCTTCCAAGCCGAGTCAGATCTTTCCTAAGTCTCTTCTCTTTCCTAAGTCTAGGTTTTCTAAACCTTCGTCTTTTCAAAATAAGTCTAAATCTCTCTCTTCCAAGTTCAATCTTTTCAATTCCAAAATTCCAAATTCCAATTTTCAATCCTTCACTCAAAGTTCAATCTCTCAATCTTCTACTTTCAATTTCCAATTCAATCTCTCTCTTCAAATCAATCTCTTTTCAATCGGACTCTTGTCCGAACTATGACTGACCTGATTCCCCCAAAGGGATACGTAGGCAACCTTCATAGGTGCGGTCACAATACTTTTCAAACTTTCAATTCCACCCTCGTGAGTGCGGTTTCCAAAATCTTTTCAAATCTCAAATTCCAATCCATTTTCAAAATTTCAATTTCAAAATTTCTATTTTCAATTTTCAACCTTTCCAATTTCAATTCCATCTCTTCAAATCTATTTTCAAATCAAATTAATTTCAAATCAATCTCTTTTCTAAATCTATTTTTCAATTCTCTTCTATTGCACTTGCATATCATGCATTATGTTAATTTCTTTTTAAACATTGTTTTTCTAAAATGGATAGGATTGAACTACTGTTAATTAAAGACTCTCATAGGTGAATCTAGGGTAGATTGACATGTAGGTACCGAAAGGGCGGGGTAGGGTGATAGCTTAGTGCGTCTTCCCTACACGTAACCAACCACCGAACCGAGGATCACTGTTTTCAAAGACCAAAAGGAGTTATTTTTCAAAAAGGGCTAAATATTTTCTAAAGGTTGCCAAAAAACCTGTTTTTCAAAATCTTTTTCCAAAAACCCTAAGTGTAGTCTCCGGATTATTCTTAGTTTTTTGGTGACCTAACTCACCTTAATCAAGTTAGGTGGCGACTCCAAATCTTTTTCAAAAGCCCTTTATTCAAACTTATTTTCAATTCAAACCTAGTCGCACTCATTCTTTTAGGAGGGTGAGTTCTAACGAGAGAGTACAGTGTTTTTCCCACTTGTGTGTGTATTTCACGAGTGCGAAAAATCTGGGCGCGACATTGGGGCTTTCTTTTAGTCTAATTGGAGACCACGTGGGTTCAACCTCCTTGATTATGTGGTAAAACTTTAACCTTGTATGTTTACGACCCCAACTTGTATTGTGTATATTGAAAGCACCTTATTTTTGACCGCTTGGCAGTCTACAGTTCGTTCAGACTTGCGTTCAAATCAATGTGGAAATATTTTGACTCAAATAAACTTTCCAAGTCTAATCCCATCTATCCCTCGCTTCGCAGGCCCACAGGGCCTAAATAGAGGCAAAATGATCGAAATACCTTTGGGGGTGTTGTTCAGTCTAATTCTAAATCAGGCATGTCTTTTCGAAGACAGTAAGTCCCCTTTCCAATTCCAATTCCAATCCCTCTCTCGAGAAAATTGATTCTTGAAGACGGTAAGTCTATCCTATTCGGCACGTTTTTGAAGAAAGTTTCTTCGGAACGGTAAGCCCCTTCAAACCTGTCGACCAGGACAAGACCCTAAGTCCCTTAGATGGTAGAATGGTCCACCTTTGGTGCCTGTTAGCCCGCCAATGCATAAATGTCCATTTTGGCACGCCTTTCGAGAAAAATAATTTCTCAGGTGCTAAGTCCCTTTAGCAGCTTCCCGAGATTAGGTAGTCTCGGGAATGATCTTGAACCGTCAGAGTAGCGGAAGTACTCGTAAACATCACAACCGTCAAAGTAGCGAAAATACTCGCAAACAGGCTGATATAGGGAATTGCCAGCAAACCCCTATATTATGAGACCGCCGTCAGAGTAATGGAAACACTCAAAACCCAAGTCAACACCAGTGCCTGCTAGCCCACTCCGGTGAATACTGACCAAACTATCCCTAGGGCCACTTTTTGGCACGTTTCTTGAGATAATACGTAAGTCCCCAGAACGGTAAGTCCACCCTTCCAAGATTGTCTTCAAAGCAATTCGGCATGATTAGGTGCCTTCTAGTCAGTTTCGGGCCAATTTTGAGACTTTCTGATTAAGATGACCATTTTGCCCTTAAGCATCCGAACACCCCAAGGACCACACCAGCTCTGGGTATCAAACCGGTAGCCTCCCAGGAATGCTTTTTATAGTATTCTCGACCTTCCTTTATCTTTTCGAATCATTCCGAGTTAATTTCGGCAAACCCAGTACAAACTGACCGTTTTGCCCCTGGCGGGCCAGTCGTCTTTTCCAAACACACCGGCTTTGGGTATCAAACCGGTAACCTTCTGGGACATTCTAAATAATGTTTCCAAACATCGAGTCTTCTTCCGAGACATTCTGAGTCCATCCCGGCAGCTTTGCAGCCCGATTGACTGTTTTGCCCCTAACGGCTCGGTCAACCCTTCTGACAAATCTTGTCATCCTTTTTCAAGTCTACTACCTCTGGGAGACTGTTTTAAGTGTTCCTGTCCCTTTCTTACCTTTTGGGCCATTCTCGGTCCCTTAAATCCTTCCCGGACCTTTCGGAGTCACTCCTAGTGAAGCCAGGCTAAAAATTGCATGGTAGTCACTAGTACAGGCACCCAAATCTTCTCAAGATACATTGCTTGCCGACTTTAAAACTTTCTTAAGTGGCTAGCGCCACTACTAGTGGCGCCAAAAGCATTTTTGGCCTGGCGCCACTGCAACAGGTGCCAGGTCACTCTTTTGTCTATAAATACAGAGCCTCCTCCAGCGTGAAAGAGGTCCGCAAACTCAGTCTAAAAACCTACTTTTCGATACACAGAGCTCGTAGCCTCTCTAAACCCTAGTCTCCTTAGGTTCTCTAAACCTTAGCCTCCATACACAAACCCTAGCCTCCTATACACTCACACACTCTCATATACTCATGCACTAGCCTCAAACCTTCCATTAAAGACTTGGATTACTGCAACTACAAAGCTTTGAAGATCAAGACAAGCCTTTGAATATTGAAGCGAAGACCAAAGCAAAGCAAGCAAAACAAAGCGCACAAAGTAAAGCAAAATAAACAAGACACAAGGTAGGCTTCCTATTTACGTTTACGCATCTTCCCCCCTCTCTTCTTTCTTTGAATCCACTTGGGTTTTCTTCTATTTTAATACTCCATCTTCGTCCTCCCCCCCCCCCCTCTCCTTGCATGCTTGAAGCAAGGGATTTCCTGATCCATGTGTAGGATTAGGCTATTGGAGAGTCGCTGTGTTAGGGCTTTCCTTTAGTCTAACCAGAGACCACGTGGGTTCGGTCCCCTTGATTATGTGGTGAAGCCTTAACCTTGAATATTCACAACCCCAACTTGCATTGTGCATATCATGATCTTGCATTCCTCCAAAATTCGTTTTTAAACTTGTTTTCAAAAACTTGCATTAACATCGTTTTCAAACTTGCATCAAAACCTTATTTTTCAATACTTGTTTTCAAAATCACAATCCTAGGGTGATTCTAGCCTTTTCATAGTTAGAGTTGCTTTAGGAAAGTGTTACATTTAAAGTAATCAATATGGTCCATTTTTCAAAACATTGTTGTTTTCAAAACAACTATCTTGAAGTGGTTTTAACCTTCTTATGGTTAGAATCGTTTTAGGAAAGTGAGATATTTTATATACTTTCCAAAAAATCTCCTCTCAAAAATCTCCTCCTAAAGATCTTTTTTCAACATGCTTTCCATAAACTCTCTTCAAATTCCCTTCCAAAATTGTTTTCGAAAAACTCCCTCCAAAAATCTATTTTTCAAACTTCTTTTCGAAACGCTCTCTTCAAAATTCACTTTCTAAAAATGTTCCTTAGGTTTCCTTCTTAGAAAACTTTCTCCCTAAATCTCTTTTCTAAAAATTCTTTCCAACAATTTCCTTCCAAAAATCCCCTCCCAAAAACTTTCTCTTTTCAAATTCACTTTCTAAAAACTCCTCTCTAGGATTTCCTTCCAAACATCTCCCTTTGTAAAAACTCACTTTTCAAGATCTTCTTCCTTAGAGCCCAAGTCAAGTCTTAGAACCCACGAATAGGAAACCCTAATTTTCCTTCCAAAAAACATGATTTTCAATCTTGCCTTAAAACCTAGGTTTCCAAAATCTCCTTTTTTACATCTAAACCATAAGTTTCCAAAACCTATTTTCTACATCAAAACTATAGTCTTCCAAATCTAGGGTTTCTAAAACTTCCCTTTCCAAATCCATGCCAAATCCAATCTTCCCCTTTAGGCTATTGGAGGGTCACCGTGTCGGGGGCTTTCTTTTAGTCTAACCGGAGACCACGTGGGTTTGGCCCCCTTAATTATGTGTTGAAGCCTTAACTTTGTATGTTCACAATCCCAATTTGCATTGTGCATATCATGATCTTGCATTCTTCCAAAATTCGTTTTCAAACTCATTTTCAAAAGCTTACATCAAAATCACAATCCTAAGGTGATTTTAGCATTTTCATGGTTAGGGTTTCTTTAGGAAAGTGTTAAATTTAAAGTGACAAATATGGTCCATATTTTCAATGCATTGTTGTTTTCAAAACCACTATCTTTAAGTGGTTCCAACCTTCTTATGGTTAGAATCGTTTTAGGAAAGTGGGATATTTTATATACTTTCTAAAAAATCTCTTCTCAAAAAACTCCTCCTAAAAATCTCTTTTCCAACATGTTTTCCATAAACTCTCTTTAAATTCCTTTCCAAAATTGTTTTCAAAAACTCCATCCAAAAATCTATTTTTCAAAACTTCTTTTTAAACTTCTTTCCAAAAAGCTCTCTTCAAAATTCCTTTCCTAAAAATACTCCCTAGGTTTCCTTCTTAGAAAACTCTCTCCCTAAACCTCTTTCCTAAAAACTCTTTTCAACGATCTCCTTCCAAAATCCCATTCCAAAAACTCTCTCTTTTCAAATTCACTTTCTAAAAACTCCTCTCTAGGATTTCCTTCCAAAAATATCTCTTTCTAAAAACTCACTTTCCAAGATCTTCTTCCTTAGAGCCCAAGTCAAGTCCTAGAGCCCACGATTAGGAAACCCTAATTTTCCTTCCCAAAAACATGATTTTCAATCTTGCCTTAAAACCTAGGTTTCCAAAATCTCCTTTTTTACATCTAAACCATAAGTTTCCAAAACCTATTTTCTACATCAAAACTATAGTCTTCCAAATCTAGGGTTTCTAAAACTTCCCTTATCAAATCCATGCCAAATCCAATCTTCCCTTTTAGGAAACCAAATGCAATCTCCCATTTAGGAAACTAGAGCCCATCCTCCGTTTTTTGAAACAAATCAAAACATCTCTTTTTAGAAATAAAATTTAATCCTTTGTTTTAGGAAATACGAATCTCAATCCTCCTAACTCCAAATCTTCCCTAATTCACTTTTTCCTAATCTCATACTTTCCTAAACCTTAGGTTTTCAAAACTTAAACATTTAAATCTTTCCTTAAACTTTAAACTTTCAAATCCTTCCTAGTTTAAACCTTTCCTAATTCCACATCTTTCCAAATCTTAACTTTCCAAATCTAAGTTTTCAAATCTTTCTTAAACTCAAACATTTCCTAACTTCAAGAATTTCTAAAACTCAAACATTTTCTAAATTCTAAACTTCCCTAAAATCTTTCCAAACCTAAAACTTTTTAAACCCTAAACTTTCCAAAATTCTAAATCTTCCTAAATTCTAAACTTTCCAATTTTTAAAATTTTCCTATTTCAAAACATTCCAAATTCAAAACTTTCCAATTTCAAAACTTTCTTAAAACAAAACCTTTCCAATTTCAAAACCTTTCTTAAAATGAAATTTTCTTAATCCAAAACTTTTCTAAATTGAAACTTTCCTAATTTGAAATATTTCCTAAAATGTAACTTCCCTAATTAACTTCCCTAATTCGAAACTTTCCTAAATTCGAAACTTTCCTAAAATAAAATTTTCCTAAAACGAAACTTCTTTGTTTTGAAACTTTCTTAATCTGAATCTTTCCTAAATTCAATCTTTCCTAAACTTCCGAGTTCACTATTCGAGTCAAATCTTTTCCCAAAACTTTTTCAAGTCGAGTAAAATCTTTCTTAGACATCAAGTCTTTCCTAAATCCTCTCTTTCCTAAGTCTAGGTTTCTCAAAACTCTATCTTTCCAAATCTAGTCTAAGTTCTCTTCCAAGGGTCAAATCCTCTTTCAAGTTCAATTTTAGGTCTAAGTTCAATCCTAATTTCCTAATATTTCAATTTGAATTCCAACTCAATTTCTCTTTCCAATCAAAATCTTTTATTTTCTATCGGACTCTTATCCGAACTACGACTGATCTGATTCCTCCAAAGGGATACGTAGGCAACCCTCATGGTGCGGCCACAACCTTTTTCAAGCTTCTATTTCCATAACTCTTTTCAAATCTCCAATTTCAAATCTATCTTTTCAAATTTTGTTTTTAAATCAAATCAATTTCTTTTCAAATCTCTTTCAAAATCTATTTTCCAACTCTATCTCTTGCACTTACATATTATGCATCATGTCTTTTAAAAAATTATTTTCTAAAGTGGATAGGATTAAACATTTGCTAGTTGAAGAGTCTCATAGGTGAATTTAGGGTGAATAGACATGTAGGTACCGCAAGGGCGGGGTAGGGTGATGGCTTAGTGCGTCTTCCCTACACGTAACCAACCTCCGAACCTAGGATTACTGTTTTCAAAGACCAAAATGGAGTTTACTTTCAAAAAGCGCTTAATTATTTTCCAAAGGTTGCCAAACAACCTGCTTTCTTAAAAACTCTCTCTTGAGGAGATATTTTCAAAATCATTTTCAAAAACCCTAAGTGTGATCCTTGGATTGTGCTTAGTTTGTAGGTGACCTAACTCACCTTAATCAAGTTAGGTGGCGACTCCAAATTATTTTCCAAAAGCCTTTTATTCAAATCAATTTTCAATTCAAACCTAGTCACACTCATTCTTCTAGGAGGATGAGTTCTAACGAGAGAGTATAGTATTTTTTCCGCTTGTGTGTGTATTCCTTGAGTGCAAAAAATTTAGGCACGATAGCTAGCGACTCCACTAGGGACACCTAGAGGGTTAGGTCATAGTCATGTCTTTTTACCCTTCACTCATGTAGAGTCTTTAATTAACTTGTTCAATCCTATTCACTTTAAATTTTCAAAATCAAATTTTCAAAGTTATTTGTTTTAAAAAAAATTCATCCATACTATCTTGTATTAAGTTTGCCATTCACATACTAACTCTTGCATCTTTATTTTGTAGATGCGCTTTTTGTTTAAATTTTGTTAACTGCCATGCATGAATGTGGTGAGCAGGATGAATGGGAGTTGTTGGGCTCGTTCCTCTGCTTTTAAAAATCATACACACACTACATGTGCACTTGCATTCTGCAAACTTGCATTTTTACCCTGATATGACCCTTCTAGTTAGAAAGGGGGAACGTTATATTGGTTGTGGGCAAGATACTGTGTCAGTTTCTTCGCCTACGGCCTCTTGATGGTTCCCCCGCTCAGATCACCAACCGATCATAGCACCACCTCGGGGAGTGGGCCTAGGTTTGAAGATCTAGGGACTAAGCCTTTTTAGAATGCATTAGTCAACCCTCAACCTCATGCTCATATACACACCTTGCATAGCTGAACCTCTGCCAGATTTAAGACACGCACACTGTTTTCAAAACCATGGAGGAAAGGGCGACTGCTCTTACTTTTATTTATACCTATTTATTTATGTTGTTATATTGACTGTATTCTTACTGTTATAATGCCTGTTTAACTGCTCATACATGCATATTTACTTCAACTGTATTCTCTTTCTTTATACACTATGCATCCATTTTCATGCATTCCATATTCCATGTCAAGACAAGAGTTCCAACTAACTCATGTCACTACGTTCTCATGCATATGATCAACCCAAAGAGAGTGACACCTAGTTCACTCTCCCTTGCATTGAACCTACCTAAACCCTAAGGACTCATGGCTTGCACCTCAATTCATTCCATAAGAGGGGCCCCAATCTCTCTATGCTCACGGAGATAGGGTTACCAAGAAGACAAGGGGCAATCGATCAACGAGGTCTCTCAGCAACCTCCTCGGCATTGAATCCAAGGAAGGCAAATCTAAAGACTCAAGAGTAGTTTAGGACTTCTTATATAAAGCTAGATAGGTGGAACCCCCAAAGGAAAATGTTCCCCTCCCCCTATTAAAATGTATTCCAATTCTTTTGTATATTAAACCCGAAGTTAAATGTATTTCTTCATTTTCCGCGAATGAGTGAGTGAATAAATGCATGAACGAAGGAAAGGTTCCCAGTTAACGGTAAGGCATCTGCATATAGGGGCAAATCCCCTATCTCCAAAAGTGAGTCAATTCACTATGTTTAGCTTCCCTCTCAAAAGAGGGGCACCCTAGGACATGCATTGCATAAAGCTCTCTAAAAATCAGAAACTGACTTGCGATTTGTGTTTTTGTGTTTTTGTCTTTCGTTTTTATTTACAGAGATCACCCTGCATTGAGTCAACATCGCTCCTAGGGATCCCATTATCACTCGGCAAAGAGCATCACTGATAGCTGCTAACCCTAAAGAGTCGTCTCAAGTTTCTCGAGAAGAGGTCAACAAAATAAGGACCAAGATGGATGAGATGCTCAAACTCATTCAAACTATAGCTATGAAGGATGCTGCTGCAGTCCCATCATCATCTATGACTTCATCCAAGGACCCTGAACCCGTTAATCCAAGGATCGTGCTTTAGTCTAACAATGCTAGGAAGAGTAAGGAAGATGCCAGAAGAGTCAGCGCTGAAGAGGAGGAGACCATATTACTTTCACCTGTCGCAAAGAAGGCCCCCCTAGACCCTCTCAGTCTGAAAATCCAAGGGCTAGAGGATTCGCTGCGAAGTCTCCATGACCACGACACTTACGGGTTCACTTCCTACGATGAGCTCTGTTTCTTTCCTAACCACCCGAGACCCGCTAGGTTCAAAATGCCTGACTTTCAGAAGTATGACAGCACTGGTAACCTTGTCGCTATCTTTGTCTCTATGCTGGAGCGCTAAATGGTCACGGCAACGATCCAAAGCTCCTCATACAGTTATTCCAACACAGCCTTACGGGGTCTGCTCTACAATGGTTTGCTCATTTAGACTTAAGGAAGATCACAACTTGGATCGAGCTAGTCAATGCATTTAAAGCCCAATATCATCGCAATATTGATCTCACCTCTGACTGATGGTCCCTAATGACTATGAGCAAGGGTGAAAAGGAAAGCTTCAAGAAGTATGCCTTGAGATGGAGAGAAGCTGCCGCACAAGTCAATCCCCCATTGGAAGAAAAGGAGTACGTACAACTGTTCGTACATACTTTTCAAGGTATATACTATGAGAAGCTCTATACAAGTGTAGGGAAAAGCTTCTCTGAGCTCATCATGCAAGGGGAGATGATAGAAAACTGCCTTAAGACAGGGAGGATTACGAACCCCTATGCCAGGACTGGAGAGTACACCGCCAACATAGCCAAGAAGGTGGCTACTATAATGGGCACAATCAATAAGGAAAGTGAGGTGTCTGCCATCCTACCTGGCCAATCCCCTCAATATACTGTCCTGCCTGGCCAATTACCCCAATACTGACCGCCACCACAATCACCTTCTGTCCTGCCCTTACCCACTTTAACCATGTCTACTCCAACCCCTGACTATGGCCCTGCTGGGGCATGACCTAACTTCAATAGAGCTGCCCGACACACCCGTACCTTTGATACCTTAGCCTGCACCCAACCAAAGGCTTACCATAGCCTTCTGAAGAACAACATCTTGAAGCCCATACCTGCTCGTCCTTTGCCAAGCCCTTTACCCCCAACCTTTAATGCCGCCTTTACATGTGAATACCATTCGAGTGGCCAAGGGCACGACACCAAAAGCTACTTCGCTCTCAAGTACAAAATCCAAGACTTGATCGACAATAAAACCATTGATCTGCAGCCGGTAAAACCTGTTCCAACCCCCAATGTGACCACTAACCCTCTGCCAGATCACACCGTCAACATGATATTAGTAAAAATGGAAGGAGAGAGAGAGTTTGACGAGCTCGAGGCCAAAGGTTATGAGGACGATTGGGAGACTGATAAAGAAGATGACTGGGAGGAGGATCTCCCATTGTGCCGATTTATCTCTATAACCCTGATGAGGTGCCTAACGCTTCTGACTGACCCATTGAGGAGCCAATGTTCCCGAAGGAAGAGCATATTGAAAGCATAACTGCTGATGGATGGGGTGACGAGTTTTTACACCCGAAGTATGCAGCAGCTGAAAGTCACTTGTTGGAAAACCCTTGGCTCGCGACTGAGTACAACTATGAAGACATGGGCTGGGGGCTAAAAGGGCTAAGAGAACAGACAGAGCTGTTCAAGTTAGAAGGAGGTGAACTAGCCATCTTATTTACAGAAGGACCTGTTGCAAAGAACAAGAAAGAGATCAATGAAGCTACTGACTATACCATCACTGCCGATATATCCGGAGCTCTAGCAAAGCCTTCGCTTATCTTGCCCGGACCAAGGACCTGAATCACGAATGGAGTATCGAAGATGTAGGCATTGTCCCGAGGCCTTACTAAAATAGGAATCCTTTCAAAAGTGTACAAAAGAGGGGTGTTTTCACCTACTTTCTTTCTATCCCTTTTACACTTTGTCCTTAATTTAATATCTGCATTTTTGTTTCTTTAAAAATAGAACTATATGCTTTTCATTGACAAAATAAAATGGTTAAGTCTTTTTATTCCATCGTTGTTGTCTTATTTTCTCTTGGGAATGGTAGTAACTTTCTGCACAAGGGGCATGGTTTATCTTAAGGGTCAGTTTGACTTGAAGGGATGATAGCATGAGTTAACCACTCCCTTAATGATCAGCTTTCTGAAAAAAGAGAGTTCTTGGATGAGTGAGGATACTACCCAAAGGCAACACTTACAAGACACCGAAGCTAGGTGATGTGCGGCTAGATTATCAAAGTGAAGGCGAGCCATCTTTCATTTTTCAACATATAAAAAAATAGTAATAATAAAAAATGCTTAAATTCCCTTTGCTTAACCCCTAGAGCCTCGCAACAATCGAAAATTTTCTTTGTCAACCCCAATCCAAGATTATCCTCCCCACACTGGGGTAGACAATAGTTGAGAACTCTAGGAATGGTATCCATCTTCTATTAGGTTGGGGCAGTGTAGAAGGCCCTATAGATCAAGCAATCTAGTTCAAAGTGAAGAGAGACCCTCGCTTCATTTTCTATACGGTTAGAAGCAACCCCTTGCTAAACCCGTTGAGCCATTTATCTTTTTCAAGAAAACCCAACCTAGGGATCACCGCCCACATTGGGTTAAATTGAACTGCCAAGGAAAAGGTTTAAAGAAAAAGGGTTGAAGAATTATTCGTTTCGTAAAAACAAAAGAAAATGGATAAAAAGAAAAAAAAAAGCAAAGGAAAGGAGTTGCCAAGGGGCAAGAGGCCCAAGAAAAAAATAAAAAAATAAAAATAAAAAATAAAAAATAAAAAATCTAAAGAAAGGCCTTAAGAAATCCATGATTGTGCCACAATAAGAAGAAAAGAAAGTCATGTTAAAAGCAAGAAGGAAATTTGAAGGTGATCCTATGTTACAAAGAAACCGAGTAGAAACAATAGGTTCGGGCCTTTACCCATTCTTGCAAAACCCTAAAACTATGGCCTACATTACAACCCTACTAAAGTCCACTCTGATTGAAAACGGATTGCTTGATCTAAATGAGCTAGATATGCTGCCAAAGCTAAGGAAGGATGCTAGCCCTACTAAGAAAAAGAGTCAAGGATGGTATAGATCTAAACCCTATTGAAAACAACATGGAATTTGAGCTACATATCCCATTGTTTCGAAAACCCCATAACCTAGCCTACATTACGGTCCTGAAACAAAGTCTCCTCAGATTGAAAGATTAGCCACTTATCGCTCTGCTAAAGGTCAAGTAAACTATTGCTAAAACCCTGAGAGTCGAGAGTTTCAGCCCAATAATCATATGCACTAACCTCGAGGCAGAGAATCGAAGGCGATCAAAAGGTTGAGAAAGGTGCGAAGTGCTATCATCTAATCAAGGTAAGGTTGAGCCAGAGGAGAAGTTAGACACTTGAGAAGGAAGGAGTTACCATTCCTAAAGATATCGAGTTCGACCACACCCCTTGTCATTCTATTAGTTATTGTATTTCTAATATGTGCGTAAAAAAAAATTAAAAAAAAATCGCATGAGTTTCGCATAGGACATAACTCCATGTAAAAACAGAAGTCACCAACATCAACCCTTGTAATAGATACACAACATCATCATTTCTACACATTCATCTAATCATATACTTAGTTGAAAAAAGAAAAAAATCATAAATATCTCTGCCTATCCATGCATATAAATATCATAAATATCCGTCTTTGTACAAAACTTAAAAATGTCTAACATAAATACATCTCAGGAATAAGGGCAAAGGAAGATCAGAGTCTCCACAAGGGGCATCTATCAAAGGTCAAAGTCAATGTCATTTGGGTCGAAATCCCCAAAACCCGGCATCGAAGGGGGCAGATAACCACTCGAAGCACCAGCATCCTGCAGGGAAAATAGAACCAAAATCAGCCACATGAAAAAAGAACAAAACAACAACAGAGTAAAAAGAAGGAGAGAAAAGACGACATACCCCGCCAACTCCCATTTGAGCTATCGGAGCCTTCAAGGAAGCCACCTCTGCCTGATACTAATCTCGCTCCGTCTGGTATCGATCCCTCTGATCCCTCACAGCAGTAAACTCAGCTTGGGGCACATATCCTCCAGCTCAGTGCCATAAATCAACCACCTCCTGGCCCATAGCATATCTGCCGACTACTACCTTAAATCAAGTGAAGGCACCGACACAATGAGCCCCAAAGTGTACAGCATAATCCGTATCTAGAGAAAGTAAGAACTCGGTACCCGACTGTCGCTCCTGATAGGGGATAGGCACCCCTGCCACCAAGGCTCTAAACATATACTCTGGTAGAGCTCCTGCTGACCAGAACTCCTCATGAAACTGTCGCCAGTGCTGCTCTCCAAGATAGGACTCCCAAGTATCATCACTGAGATCATCACTGAGAAAAGCAACCCTCAACAAAGATAACGGGACCAAGTACCAGATCGTCTCATAATGGACTAATCCAATAAAGGGCTGCCAGGTCACGTCCCTTGCCTCATCAACTCTAGGTTCAGCCGTAGTGTCACAAAGTCAGTAATCTCCGATTGCTGGGCAACCCGGTCACTAGCTCACCTCAAAGCACGAGGATAAAGGTCGTCCTAAAAAACTGCAGGGTAACGAACAGGCAGGTACTCATAGCTCCACCAAACAAGAAAGGGCCATAAACTAGTCATGCTGCCCCAACGAGAAGAAGTCCGGACTCGCATCGATCGAAGGAAGTAGCCAAAGGAGAAGGACCATCAATCTAGCTCAAACAAAGCCCCAAGATCAACTACTATGCTCACCAAACGAAAAGGCACGAGCAACTTGTTGTTAATGCAGAAGTAGCTAAAGATGATATACAGAATAAGTCGCCGTCTTATGATGTCGCGCTAAGCAGGGGTGGGCTCAACAGCAAAGGTACGATCATCCCGGCTGAACTAAGAGACTGGTGTCGTGCCCAAATTTTTCGCACTCGAGGAATACACACACAAGCGGGAAAAACACTGTACTCTCTCGTTAGAACTCACCCTCCTAGAAGAATGAGTGCGACTAAGTTTGAATTGAAAAATAGATTTGAATAATGGGCTTTTGGAAAAGATTTGGAGTCGCCACCTAACTTGATTAAGGTGAGTTAGGTCACCTAAAAACTAAGCATAATCCGAAAACTACACTTAGGGTTTTGGAAAATGATTTTGAAAATATCTCCTCAAGAGAGAGTTTTTTAGGAAAATAGGTTATTTAGTAACCTTTGGAAAATATTAAGCCCTTTTTAAAAAAATAACTCATTTTGGTCTTTGAAATCAGTGATCCTAGGTTCAGAGGTTGGTTACGTGTAGGGAAGACGCACTAAGCCATCACTCTACCCCGCCCTTTCGGTACCTACATGTCTATTTACCCTAGATTCATCTATGAGAGTCTTCAACTAACAAACTGTCCAATCCTATTTACTTTAGAAAAGAATTTTGAAAAGAAATTGACATGATGCATGATATGCAAGTGTAAGAAAAGAGAATTGAAAAATAGATTTGAAAAGAAATTGATTTGATTTGAAAAGGAAGAGATAGAAGTTTGAATTCGGAGAGAAGGTTTTCAAAATTGAAAATAGAGATTTGGAAATAGAAATTTGAAATTGGAAGTTTGAAAATAGATTGAAGATTTGGAAAGATTTTGTGGAAATAGAAACTTGAAAATGTTGTGACTGCATCCATGAGGGCTGCCTACGTATCCTTTTGGAGGAATTAGGTCAGTTGTAGTTCGGACAAGAGTCCAATTGAAAATAGAAGATATGATTGGAAGAAAAAGATTGAGTTGGAAATTGGATTGGAAGATTGAGAGATTGAACTTTGATTGGAAGATTTGAAAAGACTTGACTTTGGAAAACTTGGTTTTAGGAAACCTAGACTTAAGGACTTAGAAAAGAAATATTGGATTTGACTTGGAAGGATTTTAGAAAAGAATTGACTTGAATATTGGACTTGGAAGATTAGGAAAGCTTGGATTTAGGAGGGGTTCGAATTAGAAAAGGTCCGATTTAGGAAAGTTTCATTTTAGGAAAGTTTTCAAATTAGGAAAGTTTTGAATTAAGAAAGTTTCAACTTAGGAAAGTTTTTAATTAAGAAAGTTTCAATTTAGGTAAGTTTTGAAATTGTAAAGTTTTGAATTTGGAATATTTTGAAATAGGGAAGTTTTGAAAGTAGGAAAATTTTGAGTTTAGAAAGTTTTAGATTTGGGAAGATTTGAAATTTAGAAAAGTTTAGAGTTTTAGAAAGATTTAGGAAATTTAAAAAGATTTAACTTAAGAAAGTTTTGAATTTAGAAAACTTTGAATTTGGAAAGATTTGAAATTTAGAAAGATTTGGAAAGTTTTAAAGTTTGAATTTTAGAAAATCTTGAGATTAGGAAAGGTTTGAAAACTTAGATTTGGAAAGTTAAGATTTGGAAAGGGATAGAATTAGGAAAGGGTTGAATTTAGGAAAATTTTGGAAGCGTAATGTTTAAGAAAAGATTTGAAAGTTTTAGGAAACTTAAGATTTAGGAAAGTAGAAGATTAGGAAGGAGTTGAATTAGGAAAGATTTGGATTTTGTTTCTAAGAAGAAGTGTTTTGATTTTGTTTTCAAAAATGGAGGATTGGATCTAGTTTCCTAAACGGGAGATTGGATTTGGTTTCCAAAAGGGAAGATTGGATTTGACAAGGATTTAGAAAAAGAAGTTTTAGAAGCCCTAGATTTGGAAGTGTATAGTTTTGATGTAGAAAATAGGTTTTGGAAATATGTATAATTTGGATGTAGAAAACAAGAAGTTTTGGAAACCTAGGTTTTAAGGCAAGATAGAAAATCATGTTTTTGGAAAGAAAATTAGGGTTTCCTAATTGTGGCTCTAGGGCTGACTTGGGCTCTAAGAAAAGAGTTTTTGAAAAGTGTGTTTTTGGAAATAGAGATTTTTGGAAAGAAAACCTAGAGAGGAGTTTCTAGAAGGTAGATTTTGAAAAGAGAGAGGTTTTGGAAAGAAAGCCTAGTGAAGAGTTTTTAAAAAGTGAATTTGAAAAGAGTTTTAGGAAGGAAGCTTTTGGAGAGTAAAACTTTGAGAGAGTTTTAGAAGCAAAATTTTGGAAGAAGCTCTTAGGAAAGAGTTTTTAGGAAAGCAAATTTTGAGGAGAGTGTTTTGGAAAGGAGTTTGAAAAGAAAAGTTTTGAAAAATAGATTTTTGGAGGGAGTTCTTTAAAACAACTTTAGAAAGAAGAGTTTTTAGAAATCATATTGAAAAAGAGGGTTTTAGAAAGAGAGACTTTTGAAAGGAGAGTTTTTTGGAAAGTATAAAGACATCTCAGTTTCCTAAAGCGATTCTAACCATAAGAAAGTTAAAACCACTTTAAGAAAGTGATTTTGAAAGCAACAAGATTTGAAAATATGGACCATTAAAGTCACTTTAAATGTAACACTTTCCTAAAGCAACCCTAGCCATGGAAAGGCTAGAATCACCCTAGGATTGTGATTTTGAAAACAAGTTTTGAAAAAGGAGATTTTGATGCAATTTTGAAAACAAGTTTTGAAAACAAGTTTGAAAACGATTTTTGGAAGATGCAAGATCATGATATGCACAATGCAAATATGGGGTCATGAACATACAAGGTTAAGGCTTCACCACATAATCAAGGGGGCCAAATCCACGTGGTCTCCGGTTAGACTAAAAGAAAGCCCCCGACAAGGTGACTCTTCAATAGTCTAATCCTACACATGAACCGGGAATCCCCTTGTTTCAAGCATGCAAAGAAAAAGGGGAAAAGAGATAGGGGATTAAAATGGAGAAAACTCAAGTGGGTTAGGAGAGAGAAGAGAGAGGGGAGAAGTGCGGAAATTTAAATAAGAAGCCTACCTTGTGACTTCTTTATTTTGCTTAGCTTTGCGCGCTTTACTTTGCTTGTCTTGCTTCAATCTTCACTTCAATCTTCAAGAGTTCGTCTTCAATCTTCAAACCTCCAGATTACAGCTCTTCAAGTCTTCAAAGGGGAGTTGGAGGCTAGTGTATAAGTGTATGAGAGTGTATAGGAGGCTAGAGTTTGGAAAACCTAAAGAAGCTAAGGTTTTGGAAGTGTACGAGCTCTGTATGTCGAGAATTTGGGTTTTTAGATTGATTTTGCGGACTCCTTTTACACTGGAAGAGGCTTTGTATTTATAGAGATGGGATAGACCTGGCGCCTGTTGCAGTGGCGTTAGGGCAAAATTCCTCTTGGCGCCACTAGGAGTGGCGCTAGGCCATTCTTTTGCTTGCAGTGGCGCCAACCAGTTAGGAAAGTTTGTTAAGTCAACAAGCAACGTATCTTTGACATATTTGGGCGCATGTACTAGTGACTACTATGCAATTTTTAGCCTGGCTTCACTAGGAGTGACTCCGGAAAGACCGGGAAGGACTTAAGGGACCAGGAATGGCCCGGAAGGCCAAAAAGGGGCAGGAACCCTCAGAACAAGGTCCTAGAGATATTTAACTTGAAAAATGAGGATATGACGTGTTGGAGGGGTTAACTGGGCCATTAAGGGCAAAACGGTCAATCGGGCCAGAAAGCTGCCAAGATGGACTCGGAACGTCCTGGAAGAAGATTCAAGATTTGGAAACATTATTCAAAATGTTCCCAAAGGTTGCTAGTTTGATACCCAGAGCCGGTGTGATCGGAAAAGGCAACCGGCCCACCAGGGGCAAAATGGTCATTTTGCACCGAGTTTGCCATAACTGACTCGGAATGATCCGAAAAGATAAAGAAGGGTTGAGAACACTATAAGAAGTGTTCTTGGGAGGATACTAGTTTGATACCCAAGGCCAGTGTGGTTTCCGGGGCATTCGAATGCCTAGGGAAAAAATGGTCATCTTGACCGAAAAATCTCAGAATTGGCCCGAAACTGATTAGAAGGCTTCTAATCATGCCAGATTTTCTTTAAGACAATCTTGGAAGGTTGGACTTACCGTTCTAAGGATTCAAATGTGTTCTCGAGAAATGTGCTTAAAAATAGCCCTAGGGATAGTTTGGTCATTTTTCATCAAAGTGAGCTAGCAAGCACTGGTGTTGACTTGGGTTTTGAGTGTTTCCACCACTCTGACAGCGGTCGTGTGATACAAAGGTTTGTTGACAATTTCATATATCGACCTGTTTACGAGTATTTTCGCTACTCTGACGGTTCGTGATCATTCCTGAGACTGCCTGATCTCGGGAAGCTGCTAAATGGACTTAGCGCCTGAGAATCAACTTTCTTGAAAGGCATGCCTAAACGGACATTTCTACATTGGCGGGCTAGTAGGCGCCAAAGGTGGACCGTTCTACCATCTAGGGGACTTGGGGTCTCGTCCCGGTCAACAAGTTTAAAGGGACTTACAGTTCCGAAGAGATTTTCTTCGAAAAACGTGCCAAATCGTCTCAAGAAATCAACTATCTCGAGAGAGGGATTGGAATTGGAATTGGACTTGGAAAGGGGACTTACCGTTTTCGAAAAATGAGCCTGATTTGGAATTAGAAAGGGGACTTACTGTCTTCGAAAAGACGTGCCTACTGGAATTGGAAAGGGGACTTACCGTCTTCGGAAAGACGTGGCTGATTTGAAAATTGGAAAGGATAGTACCCCTAAGGACATTTTGGTCATTTTGCTTCTATTTGGGCCCATGAAGCGATGAATAGACAGGATTTGGACTTAGAAAGTTGATTTGACTCGAAATATGCCCATAACGACTTGAACACAAGTCTGGACAGATCGTAGATTGCCGAGCGGTAAAAAATGAGGTGCTTACAACTGGGAAGGAAGAACGCTCAGGAGGGGGCAAGTCCAGCTGAATGCAGGCCTCGTCTCTATTGACTGACTGTAAAGTGATCTGCCGGCCGATGAAGGAAAGCCTGTGATGATTGCCCAATCTAAAGGGGTGGGAACTAACTCAAAGCTAACAAAATGAAAGGTCCCTGTCTCTCCAAACCACCGCTCAACCAGTGCCAGCACCAGATGTCGGTTCTAGCGGTTAGCCTATAATTCCATGAAGGCTCCGAATCTGATCTCAGCCAAGAAGGCACGATTTGATGGAGCAGCCCACTGCATGGTCACGAAGACTTGATGAACAGCCCCTCTAAAAGCTATGTGTACCCGAAGAGGGGGCAAATGCTGTCTAGAGTATACATTGGGGTGATAAGTAAGATTCCTGAGCGGTGGGATGTCCGGTACCTCTAGGTCACCCAAATCAGCATCCGTCTATCTATATCTGGAGGAGGCTCTCCCATAACCAGTCACCTGATCCCCAAGACCCGGTACCTCCTCCTCAGCACCAATATCCTCTGCAAAGGCCTACTCAACCGGAGGAAAGGGGTCGACAGGTGGTCTACTCTCCTGTTCGCTCTGATTGGAAGAGGCCTGCCTCGTAGATCGTCGACTACCTCTGGATCGATTGAAACTACTGGTGGAATCTGTCCGAACTGCCTTCCCTGAGCGACATCTCCTCTCAGAACCATCATCATCCGCGTCAGCCATCTTGAAAAGGTAAGCCAAGATAAGAGGTGTTAATATACGATACATGCAGATAAATAATAACAAAATAAAGTAAATAAATAATAAAAACAAACAAATAAATAAATAATAATAAAAAGATTTCAAATGATAAGTCAAAATAAATTTCCTACACCTTTTGATTTTCCAACTTCAAATCAAATCTCAAGGGTTTTCTGTCTTTTTCCTTCAAAAAGATTTTATTTCTAAACCTTTTCTAACTCTTTCCCCAATTTTTAAAAATTTCGACAGAGTTTTGTTTAAAAATGGTCCCTACAACACCCATGACATCAACACAAAACACAAACTGTGCACTTCACAACGTTACAATCACATAATATCAGCACCCGCGCACACTTTCTAAATTTTCAAAATTTTCAAAATACATGTTTTATTTTTTCAATAAATAAATGGTTTTCAAAAATTTTCTAAAATTCCTCAAAATCATTTCAGATGTTTTCTAAAAATTCCCTAATTTTTTCAAATTTCAAGCTCTAAAAATTTCATCAATTTCTCAAGTCTTCTTAATTTTCCTAATTTTTTAAGTATTTTTCTACTTTTTAAAAAATAAAAAATTCACCAAGTTTTCAAAAAATCACGAAACTTTACACGGTTATTAAACACATTTTTCTAAGGCACACAATATAAAAATCTAGCCAAAAAAGCCAATGTCCAAGCCTGTAGGAACAAACCCCTAATTCCTGCAGAAAACCCTCTTCATATAATCACGTAAAATCAGTCAAATTCAGTCTAACAAGCACCATAATGCAAAAATAACATCACCATAATGTTCAAAACATATCAAAACATCAATTACCACTGTTCACATGACTTAAACGGAATTTTACATGTCGAAATCAGCAGAAAATTGAAAACTCACCTCTTGGAGTTCTCCGGTGAAATCTTCTCTTCCGACGGCCTTTCCGACAACGTGGTCCACTTCCGGCAATCACCCGTGATCTCTAAGAAGTGCTCATTCAAATGTCTAAGTCGATTTCCACACAAAGACTCTTGATTCCCCCAAAAAACTCTTCAAATCCGATAGCAACGTCGAACCAGCAGTTTGCTGGTTTTGATCCTAAGCTTGGCGCAACTAGCAGTGGCGCCAAGCCAACTTTTCCAAAGGCGCCACTCCTAGTGGCACCGGTTCCAAATTCTGGGTAGCTTTGCTCTTTTTCCCGCCAAAACTCAATTTCAAAGGCCTTTTCGGCCCAATATTCGTTTCTACAATCCCGTCCTCCAAAATTTCCAAAGTCCATCCCTCCGACCGCCTCACGGTCAAAATGAGACTCTTACTTCATCATTTTCTGTCTTTGACAAGCAAAGACAGAAAAAGAGGGGCAGCTGTAAGCATCCCATTTTTAACCGTTCAGTAGTCTACAGTTCGTCCAGACTTGTATTCAAGTCAATGTGAACATATTTTGAGTCAAATCAACTTTCCAAGTCTAATCCCATCTATCCATTGCTTCGCGGGCCCGCCGAGCCCAAATAGAGGCAAAATAAATGAAATGCCCTTGGGGGCATTGTTCGTTCCAATTCCAAATCAAGCACGTCTTTCCGAAGACGTTAAGTCCCCTTTCTAATTCCAATTCCAATTCCTCTCTCGAGAAAGTTGATTCTTTAAGACGGTAAGTCTATCTTGTCTAGCACGTTTCCAAAGAAAGTTTCTTTAGAACAGTAAGTCCCTTCAAACCTGTCGACCAGGACGAGACCCCAAGTCCCTTAGATGGTAGAACGGTCCACCTTTGGCGCCTACTAGCCCGCTAATGTAGAAATGTTCGTTTCGATATGCCTTTCGAGAAAGTTGATTTCTCAGGCGCTAAGTCCTTTTAGCAGCTTCTCGAGATCAGACAGTCTCGGGAATAATCGCGAACCGTCAGAGTAGCGAAAGTACTCGCAAACATCGCAGCCGTCAAAGTAGTGAAAATACTCGCAAACAGGTCGATATAGGGAATTGCTAGCAAACCCCTATATCACGGAACTGCCGTCAGAGTGACGGAAACACTCAAAACCCAGGTCAACACTAGTGTCTGCTAGCTTACTCCGGTGAATAATTACCAAACTGCCCCTAGGACCATTTTCCAGTACGTTTCTCGAGAAAATACCTAAGTCCCCAGAACGGTGAGTCTACCCTTCCAAGATTGTCTTAAAAGTAATCCGGCATGATTAGGTGCCTTCTAGTCAGTTTTGGGCCAATTTTGAGACTTTTCGATCAAGATGACCATTTTGCCCCTAGGCATCCGAACGCCCCGGGGACTACACCGGCTCTGGGTATCAAACTAGTAGCCTCTCGGGAATGCTTTTTATAGTATTCTTGGCGTTCCTTTATCTTTTCAGATCATTTCGAGTCAATTACAGCAAACCTAGTGCAAAATGACCATTTTGCCCCTGGTAGGCCGGTCGCCTTTTTCGATCACACTGGCTCTGGGTATCAAATCGGTAACCTTCTGGGACATTCTAAATAATCTTTCCAAGCATCGAGTCTTCTTCTGGGACATTCTGAGTCCGTCCCGGCAGCCTTCCGGCTCGATTGACCATTTTGCCCCTAATGGCTCAGTCAACCCTTCCAAAAAATGTTGTCATCCTTTTCAAGTCTGCTACCTCCAGGACACTGTTTTAAGTGTTCCTATCCCTTTCCGGCCTTCCGGGCCATTCCCTGTCCCTTAAATCCTTCCTGGACCTTTCAGAGTCACTCCTTATGAAGCCAGGCTAAAAATTAAATGGTAGTCACTAGTACAGGCGCCTAAATCTTCTCAAGATATGTTGCTTGCCGACCTTAAAACTTTCCTAAGTGGCTGGTGCCACTACTAGTGGCGCCAGAAACATTTTTGGCCTAGCGCCACTACAACAGGCGCTAGGTCATTCCTTTGTCTATAAATACAGAGCCTCCTCCAGCGTGAAAGAGGTCTGCAAACTCAGTCTAAAAATCCTAGTTTTTGATACACAGAGCTCGTAGCCTCTCTAAACCCTAGTCTCCTTATGTTCTCCAAACCCTAGCCTCGTATGCACTCACACACTCTCATATACTCATACACTAGCCTCAAACCCTCTATTGAAGACTTGGATTGCCACAACTATGAAGCTTTGAAGATCAAGACAAGCTCTTGAAGATTAAAGCGAAGACCGAAGAAAAGCAAGCAAAATAAAGCGCACAAAGTAAAGCAAAATAAACAAGACACAAGGTAGGCTTCCTATTTACGTCTACGCATCTTCCCCCCTCTCTTCTTTCTCTGAACCCACTTGGGTTTTCTTCTATTTTAATCCCCCATCTTCTTCCCCCCATCTTGTATACTGGAAACAAGGGATTTTTCGGTCCATGTGTAGGATTAGGCTATTGGAGAGTCATCGCATCAGGGGCTTTCTTTTAGTTTAACCAGAGACCACGTGGATTCAGCCTCGTTGATTATGTGGTGAAGCCTTAACTTTGTATGTTCATGACCCCAACTTGCATTGTGCATATCATGATCTTGCATTCCTCCAAAATTTGTTTTTAAACTTGTTTTTCAAAAACTTGCATTAACATCATTTTCAAACTTGCATCAAAAGCTTCTTTTTCAAAACTTATTTTCAAAATCACAATCCTAGGATGATTCTAGCCTTTTTCATGGTTAGGGTTGCTATAGGAAAGTGTTACATTTAAAAAGACCAATATGGTCCATATTTTCAAAACATTGTTGTTTTCAAAACCACTATCTTGAAATGGTTCTAACCTTCTTATGGTTAGAATCGCTTTAGGAAAGTGAGATATTTTATATACTTTCTGAAAAATCTTTTCTCAAAAATCTCATCGTAAAAATTTCTTTTCCAACATGCTTTCCATAAACTCTCTTCAAATTCCCTTTCAAAATTGTTTTCTAAAAACTCCCTCCAAAAATATATTTTTCAAAATTTTTTTCAAACTCCTTTCTGAAACGCTCTCTTCAAAATTCACTTTCTAAAAACGTTCCTTAGGTTTCCTTCTTTGAAAACTCTCTCCCTAAATCTCTTTCCTAAATACTCTTTCCAACAATCTCCTTCCAAAAGTTTCCTTCCAAAAACTCTCTTTTCAAATTCACTTTCTAAAAACTCCTCTCTAGGATTTCTTTCAAAAAATCTCCCCTTCTAAAAAATTAACTATCCAAAAATCTCTTTTCGTAGAGTCCAAGTCATGTCCCAGAGCCCACAATTAGGAAAACCTAATTTCTTTTCCCGAAAATATGATTTTCAATCTTGCCTTAAAACCTAGGTTTCCAAAATCTCCTTCTTTACACCAAAATCCTAGATTTCCAAAACCTATTTTCTACATCAAAACTATAGTCTTCTAAATCTAGGGTTTCTAAAACTTTCTTTTCCAAATCCATATGAAATCCAATCTTCCCTTTAGGAAACCAAATCCCATCTCCCATTTAGGAAATTAGATCCTATCCTCTGTTTTTGGAAATAAAATCAAACCCTCTCTTTTAGAAACAAAATCCAATCCTTTGTTTTAGGAAATAGGAATCTCAATCCTTCCAACTCCAATTCTTTCCTAATTTACTCCTTCCTAATCTTATACCTTCTTAAACCATAAGTTTCTTAAACCTAAACTTTTAAATCTTTCCTTAAACTTTAAGCTTCCAAATCTGTCGTAATTCAACCCTTTCCTAATTCCACACCTTTCCAAATCTTAACTTTCCAAATCTAAGTTTTCAAATCTTTCTTAAACTCAAACCTTTCCTAACTTCAAGAATTTTTAAAACTCAAACATTTTCTGAATTCTAAACTTTCTTAAAATCTTTCCAAACCTAAAACTTTCTAAACCCTAAACTTTCCCAAATTCTAAATCTTTCTAAATTCTAAACTTTCCAACTTTCAAAACTTTCTTATTTCAAAATATTCCAAATTCAAAACTTTTTAAAACGAAACATTTCCTATTTCAAAATCTTTCTTAAAATGAAACTTTCTTAATCCAAAACTTTTCCAAATTGAAACTTTTCTAATTCGAAACATTTCCTAAAATGTAATTTTCCTAATTCGAAACTTTCCTAAATTCAAAACTTTCCTAAAGCGAAATTTCCCTGTTTTGAAACTTTCCTAATCTGAATCTTTCCTAAATCCAATCTTTCCTAATCTTCTGAGTCCACTATTCGAGTCAAATCGTTTCTCAAAACTTTTCCAAGTCAAGTCAAATCTTTCTTAAACCTCAAGTCTTTTCTAAATCCTCTCTTTCCTAAGTCTAGGTTTCTCAAAACTTTATCTTTCCAAATCTAGTCTAAGTTCTCTTCCAAGGGTCAAATCCTCTTTCAAGATCAATTTTAGGTCTAAATTCAATTCTGATTTCCTAATCTTCCAATTCGAATTCCAACTCAATTTCCCTTTCCAATCAATATCTTCTATTTTCTATCAGACTTTTGTCCGAACTACGACTAACTTGATTCCTCCAAAGGTATACGTAGGCAACCCTCATGGGTGCGGTCATAACATTTTTCAAGCTTCTATTTCCGTAACTCTTTTCAAATCTCCAATTTCAAATCTATCTTTTCAAATTTTATTTTTAATCATATCAATTTCTTTTCAAATCTCTTTCCAACTCTCTCTCTTGCACATACATATTATGCATCATTTCTTTTAAAAAATTATTTTCTAAAGTGGATAGGATTGAACATTTGTTAGTTGAAGACTCTTATAGGTGAATCTAGGGTGAATAGACATGTAGGTACCGCAAGGGCGGGGTAGGGCGATGGCTTAGTGCGTCTTCCCTAGACGTAACCAACCTCCGAACCTAGGATCACCCATTTTCAAAGACCAAAATGGAGTATATTTTCAAAAAGGGCTTAAATATTTTCCAAAGGTTGCCAAACAACCTGTTTTCTTAAAAACCCTCTCTTGAGGAGATATTTTCAAAAACCATAAGTGTGATCCTCAGATTGTGCTTAGTTTTTAGGTGACCTAACTTACCTTAATCAAGTTAGGTGGCAACTTCAAATTGTTTTTCAAAAGTCCTTTATTCATATCAATTTTCAATTCAAACCTAGTCACACTCATTCTTCTAGGAGGATGAGTTCTAACAAGAGAGTACAATGTTTTTCCCTCTTGTGTGTATATTCATCGAGTGCGAAAAATCTGGGTGCGACACATATCATGATCTTGCATTCCTCCAAAATTCATTTTTAAACTTGTTTTCAAAACTTGCATCAAAACCGTTTTTAAACTTGCATCAAAATCTTCTTTTCTAAAACTTGTTTTCATAATCACAATCCTAAGGTGATTTTAGCCTTTCTATGGTTAGGGTTGCTTTAGAAAAGTGTTATATTTAAAGTGACCAATATGGTCCATATTTTTAAAACATTATTATTTTCAAAACCACCATCTTAGAGTGGTTCTAACATTCTTATGGTTAGAATCGCTTTAGGAAAGTGAAATATTTTTCAGAACTTTCCAAAAAATTTCTTTTCAAAAATCTCTCTTTCTAAAAACACCTTTTTTTCCAACGTACTTTCTAAAAACTCTTTCCAATCTCCTTCTCAAAATTTCTTTCCAAAATTGTTTTCAAAAACTCCCTTCAAAAATCTATTTTCCAAAACTCTTTTTGCAAAACTCATTTCCAAAAACTCTCTTTTCAAAATCCGCTTTCCAAAAACTCATTTTTAAGACCTCCTTCCAAAACCTCTCTGTCCAAAAACTCTCTCAAACTTTTACTTTCCAAAATCCCTTTCGAAAAACTCTCTTTCTAAGTTTACTTTCTAAAAACTCCTCTCTAGAATTGCCTTCCAAAAATCTCCCTTTCTAAAAGCTCACTTTCCAAAATCTTTTTTCTTAGAGTCCAAGTTAAACTCTAGAACCCACGATTAGGAAAGCCTAATTTCCTTTCTCAAAACATGATTTCCACTCTTGCCTTAAAACTTAGGTTTCCAAAATCTCCCCTTTTACATAAAAAAATCATAAGTTTCCAAAAATCTCTTTTCTACGGCAAAACTATAGTCTTCCAAATCTAGGGTTTCCAAAACTTCACCTACCAAATCTATGCCAAATCTAATCTTCCCTTTAGGAAACCAAATCCAATCTTCCCATTTAGAAAACTAGATCTTATCCTCTATTTTTAGAAACAAAATCCAATCTTTGGTTTTAGGAAATAGGAATCTCAATCCTTTCAACTCTAAATCTGTCATAATTCAAATCCTTCATAATGTCATACTTTCCTAAACCTTAAGTTTCCAAAGCTTAAACTTACCTTTTCAAATCTTTGTTAAACTCAAACCTTTCCTAATCTCAAGTATTTCTAAAAGTCAAATCTTTCCAATTCCTAAACTTTCTAAATTCTAAACTTTCCAACTTTCAAATCTTTCCTACTTCAGAATTTTCCTATTTCGAAAACTTTCTTAATTCGAAACCTTTCCTAAAATGAAACTTTCCTAATTCGACTATTTTCTAAATCCAATCCTTCATTAATTTTCCAAGTCCAACATTTAAGTCAAATCTTTTCTTAAATCTCAAGTCTTTCCTAAATTTTATCTTTCCTAAGTCTAGGTTTCTTAAACCTCAATCTTTCCAAAACAAGTCCAAATCTTTCTTCTAAGTTCTATTTTCCCAAATCAAAGTCTAATCTTCTCAATTCCAATTTCCAATCTTCTATTCTAAGTTCAAATCAAATTCTTTTTCAAATAAAAAAATCTCTTTTCTAACGGACTCTTGTCCGAACTACGACTAACTTGATTCTTCAAAAAGGATACGTAGGCAACCCTCACCGGTGCGGTCATAACTTTTTTCAAATTTTTAATTGCACAACCTTTTTCAAATCTCCAATTCCATAACTTCTTTCAAATCTCTAATTCCATAACTTCTTTCCAATTTCCAATTCTATGTTCTATTTCTAACTTCCAATTCTAAAAATCTATTTTCCATCCTCAATTTCAATTTCTAAACTTTCTTTCCAATTTCAAACTTTAATCTCTTTCTTTTCAAATCTATTTCTAAATCTATTTTCAAACTCTCTTTTCTTTCACTTGCATATCATGCATCATTTTTTTAAAAAAATTATTTTCTAAAGTGGATAGTTTTGGGCATGTATTGATCGAAGACTCTCATAGGTGAATCTAGGGTGAATAGACATGTAGGTACCATAAGGGCGGGGTAGGATGATGGGTTAGTGCATCTTCCCTACACGTAACTAACCTCCGAACCTAGGATCACTATTTTCAAAGACCAAATGGAGTTATTTTCAAAAAAAGGGACTTAAATATTTTTCAAAGATTGCCAAATAACATGTTTTATTAAAAACCCTCTCTTGAGAAAGTATTTTCAAAATCGTTTTCAAAAACCTTAAGTGTAGTCTTCAGATTGTGCTTAGTTTTAGGTGACCTAACTCACCTTAATCAAGTTAGGTGGCGACTCCAATTATTTTTCAAAAGCCCTTTATTAAAATTAATTTTCAATTCAAAACTAGTCGCACTCATTCTTCTAGGATGATAAGTTCTAACGAGTGAGTACAGTATTTTTTTCGCTTGTGTGTGTATTCATCGAGTGCAAAAAATCTGGGCGCAACAGCTGGCGACTCCACTGGGAACACTTAGAGGGTTAGGCTATAGTCATGTCTCTGCACCCTTCATCCTTGTAGAGTCTTTAATTAACTTGTCTAATTTTATCCACTTTCAGTTTTCAAAATCGAATTTTTGAAGATATTTTCAAAAACATGCATTCAATTCCATTCATATTATTTTGTATTAAGATTGTCATCTACATACTAACTCGTGCATCTTTGTTTTGCAGGTGCACTTTTGTTTGCAATATTATTTTATTAATTGTTATGCATGAATATAATGAACAGATGAATGGGAGTTTTTGGGCTCTTTCATCTCCTTTCAAAAATCACACACACACTGCACGTGCACTTGCATTTTGCATACTTGCATTGTGTCGCACCTAGATTTTTTGCACTCGAGGAATACTCACACAAACGGGAAAAATGATGTACTCTCTCGTTAGAGCTCACCCTCCTAGAAGAATGAGTGCAACTAGGTTTGAATTGAAAATGGATTTGAGTAAAGGGCTTTTGAAAAAGATTCAGAGTCACCACCTAACTTGATTAAGGTGAGTTAGGTCACCTAAAAACTAAGAATAATCCAGAGACTAAGCTTAGGGTTTTTAGAAAAGGTTTTTGAAAACATTCTCAAGAGAAGGTTTTTAAAAACGGGTTGTTTGGCAACTTTTGAAAAGCATTTAGCCCTTTTTAGAAAAATAACTTCTTTTGGTCTTTGAAATCAGTGATTCTAGGTTCGGAGGTTGGTTACGTGTAGGGAAGACGCACTAAGCCATCACCCCACCCCGCCCTTTCGGTACCTACATGTCAATCTACCCTAAATTCACCTATGAGAGTCTTTAACTAACCCATGTTCAATCCCATCCGCTTTGAAAAACAATGTTTAAAAAGAAACTAACATGATGCATGATATGCAAGTGTAATAGAAGAGAGTTAGAAAATAGATTTGAAAGAAGAACTTGATTTGATTTTAAAAGAGATTTGAAAAGATAGAATTGAAATTGGAAAGTTTGAAAAATTGGAAATTGAAAGTTTGAAAATAGATTGGAGATTTGAAAAGATTGTGAAATTTTGAGAATTGAAAAAGGTTGTGACCGCATCCATGAGGGTTGCCTACGTATCTTTTTGGAGGAATCAGGTCAGTCGTAGTTCGGACAAGAGTCCGATTGAAAATAGAAGGTTGGATTTTGATTGGAAAGATGATTTGATTTGAACTAAGAATAAAAGATTGAAATTTAGAGTTTAGAATTTTGGAATTGAAGAGATTGAATTTTGATTGAAAGATTTGAAAAGACTTGACTTTGGAAAACTCGGTTTTAGGAAACCTAGACTTAAAGACTTCAAAAAGAAGGATTGGATTTGACTTGGAAAGATTTTGAAAAAGAATTGACTTGAATATTAGACTTGGAAGATTTAGGAAAGGATTGGATTTAGGAAGGGTTCGAATTAGGAAATGTCCGATTTAGGAAAGTTTCGAATTTGGAAAGTTTTAACTTAGGAAAGTTTTCAAATTAGGAAAGTTTTCGACTTAGGAAAGTTTTGGAATTAGGAAAGTGTTCATTTTAGGAAAGTTTTGAAATTGGAAAGTGTTGAATTTAGAAGTGTTTTGAATTAGGAAAAGTTTAGATTAAGAAAGGTTTAGAATTTGAAAAGTTTCAAGTTAAGAAAGTTTTGAATTTGGAAAGTTTAGGATTTTAGAAAAATTTTAAATTAGGAAAGATTTAGAAAAGGTTTGAATTAAGAAAGTTTCGTTCTAAGAAAGGTTTTGAAAATAAGGAAGTCTTGAAAATTGGAAAGTTTAAAATTTGGAAAGTTTGAAATAGGGAAGTTTTGAAAATTGGAAAGTTTTGAGTTTAGAAAGTTTTGAAATTTGGAAAGATTTGGAATTTGGAAAGTTTTTAGAAAAATTTTGAGATTAGGAAAGGTTTGAGTTTAAGAAAGGTTTGAAAACTTAGATTAGGAGAGTTAAGATTTGGAAAGAAGGTAGAATTAGGAAAGGGTTAAATTAGGAAAGATTTGAAAGTTGAGTTTTAGGAAAGATTTCTTATATTCAAGTTTTGGAAACATAAGATTTATGAAAGTGGAAGATTAGGAAGGATTCGATTTAGGAAAGATTTGGATTTTGAAATTTAAGGAAAGATTTAAAGTTTAGGTTTAGGAAACCTATGGCTTAGGAAGGTAGAAATTAGGAAGGAGTTGAATTAAAAAAGATTTAGATTAGGAAGGGATTAAATTTGGCTTCTAAAAGAAAAATGTGTGATTTTGCTTCCAAAAACAGAGGATTGGATCTAGTTTTCTAAACGGGAAGATTGGATTTGGTCAAAGATTTGGAAAGGGAAGTTTTAGAAACCCTAACTTTGGAAAACTATAGTTTTGACGTAGAAAATAGGTTTTGAAAATATGTATAGTTTTGATGTAGAAAACAAAAGGTTTTGGAAACCTAGATTTGGGGCAAAGTTTGAAAATCATGTTTTTGGGAAGAAAATTAGGGTTTCCTAATGGTTAGCTCTAGGGCTTGACTTGGGCTCTAAGAAAAGGGATTTTTGAAAAGTGTGTTTTTAGAAACAAAGATTTTAGAAAGAAAATCCTAGAAGAGAGTTTCTAGAAGGAAGATTTTGGGAAGAGAGCTTTTTAGAAAGATTTTTGAAAGGAAATTGTTGGAGAGAGTTTTTAGGAAAGTGAATTTAGGGAGTGTTTTTAGAAAGTGAATTTTGAGGAGAAAGAGTTTTTAGAAAGGAGTTGAAAAAGGAAGCTTTGAAAAATAGATTTTGGAGGGAGTTTTTGAAAACAACTTTGGAGAGGAGAGTTTTAGTAAAGTATTTTGAAAGAGATTTTTAGGAAAAGATTTTTTTGAAAAGAGAGCTCTTTGGAAAGTATAAAAACATCTCACTTTCCTAAAGTAATTCTAACCATAGGAAGGCTAGAACCACTTTTAGGAAAGTGGTTTTTGAAAATAACAAGGAGTTGAAAATATGGACCATATGGGTCACTTTGAATGTACCACTTTCCTAAAGCAACCCTAGCCATGGAAAGGCCAGAATCACTCTAGGATTATGATTTTGAAAACATGTTTTGAAAAAGGAGATTTTGATGCAATTTTGAAAACAAGTTTGAAAACGATTTTGAAAACGAGTTTAAAAACGAATTTTGGAAGATGCAAGATCATGATATGCATAATGCAATTTTGGGGTCGTGAACATACAAGGTTAAGGCTTCACCACATAATCAAGGGGGTCGAACCCACGTGGTCTCTGGTTAGACTAGAAGAAAGCCCCCAACACGGTGACTCTCCAATAGCCCAATCCTACACATGGACCAAGAATCTCCTTGTTTCAAGCATGCAAAGAAAGGGGGGGGGGGGAAGAGATAGGGGATTAAAATAGAGAAAACCCAAGTGGGTTGGAGAGAGAAGAGAGAGGGGGAAGTGCGGAAATTTAAATAGAGATCCTACCTTGTATCTTGCGTATTTTGCGCGCCTTGCTTGTCTTCGATCTTCGGTCTTCGTCTTGATCTTCGTCTTGATCTTTATCTTCAATCTTCAAGAGTTGTCTTCAAGCTTTAGATTGCAGCTCTTCAAGTCTTCCAAGGAGGGTTGAAGGCTAGTGTATAAGTGTATGTGGGTGTATAGGAGTGTATATGAGGCTAGGGTTTAGTGTATGGTGGCTAGGGTTTAGGAGGTGCTCGAGCTCTGTATATCGAATTATATGCTTTTTAGACTGAATTTACGCATCCTTTTCACGTTGAAAGAGGCTCTGTATTTATAGAGGTTGGATAACACTAGCGCCTGTTGCAGTGGCGCTAGGCCAAAATTCCTTCTGGCACCACTAGGAGTGGAGCCAGGCCATATTGGCTTGGCGCCACTACTAGTGGCACCAGCCAATTAGGAAACTATTAAGGTCGGCAAACAACGTATCTTTGACTAAATTTGGATACTTGTACTAGTGACTACCATGTAATTTTTGGCTTGACTTCACTAGGAATGACTTCGGAAAGTCCGGGAATGGTTTAAGGGACCGAGAATGGCCCGGAAGGCTGGAAAAGAGCAAGAACACTTAAAATAGTGTCTTGGAGGTATTTAACATGAAAAATGAGGATAGGACGTGTTGGAAGGGTTGACAGGGCCGTTAGGGGCAAAACGGTCAATCAGGTTATAAAGCTGCCGAAACAGACTCGGACTGTCCCGGAAGAAGACTTGGGATTTGGAAACATTATTTAGAATGTTCCCAAAGGTTGCCAATTTGATACCCAGAGCCGGTGTGGTCAAAAAAAGGAGATCGACCCACCAGGGGTGAAACGGTCATTTCGCACCGGGTTTGCCAGAATTGACTCAAAATGAACCAAAAAGGTAGGGGAAGGTTAAGAATACTATAAGAAGTAATCTCAGAAGGTTACCGGTTTGATACCCAGAGCCGGTGTGGTCAAAAAAGGAGACCGGCCCACTAGGGGCAAAACGGTCATTTTGTACCGGGTTCGCCGGAACTGACTCGGAATGATCCGAAAAGGTAAAAGGAGGTTGAGAACACTATAAAAAGCATTCTCTGGAAGTTACCAAAGGGACCTTGATTGGAACCGTCTTGAGGAATAAACTGTCTCGAGAGAGGGATTGGAAAGGGGACTTATTGTCTTCGAAAAGACGTGCCTGGATTGGAACCGTCTTGAGGAATAAACTGTCTCGAGAGAGGGGTTAGAAAGGGGACTTACCATCTTCGAAAAAACGCACCTAGATTGGAACCATCTCGAGGAATAAACTGTCTCGAGAGAGGGGTTGGAAAGGGGACTTACCGTCTTCGAAAAGATGCGCGTGGATTGGAACCGTCTCGAGGAATAAACTGTCTCGAGAGAGGGATTAGAAAGGGGACTTACTGTCTTCGAAAAGACGTGCCTGGATTGGAACCGTCTCAAGGAATAAACTGTCACGAGAGAGGGATTGGAAAGGGGACTTACCGTATTCGAAAAGACGTGCCTGGTTGGAACCGTCTCGAGGAATAAACTATCTCGAGAGTGGGATTGGAAAGGGGTCTTACCATCTCCAAAAAGACATGCCTGGTTGGAACCGTCTTGAGGAATAAACTATCTCGAGAGAGGGATTGGAAATGGGACTTACCGTCTTCGAAAAGACGTTCCTGAGTGGAACCATCTCGAGGAATAAATTGTCTCGAGAGAGGGATTGAAAAGGGGACTTACCGTCTTCGAAAAGACATGCCTGAGTGGAACTGTCTCAAGGAATAAACTGTCTCGAGAGAGGGATTGGAAATGCGACTTACTATCTTCGAAAAGACGTGCCTGATTGGAACAGTCTCGAGAAATAAACTGTCTCAAGAGAGGGATTGGAAAGGGGACTTACCGTCTTCGAAAAGACGTGCCTGGATTGGAACCGTCTCGAGGAATAAACTATCTCGAGAGTGGGATTGGAATTGGGAAGGATAATGCCCCTAAGGGCATTTTGGTCATTTTGCCTCTATTTGGGCCTGGCGGGCCCGCGAAGCGATGGAAAGATGAGATTTGGACTTAGAAAGTTGGTTTTGATTGGAATATGCCCACAATGACCTGAACACAAGTCTGGACGGAGTGTAGATTGCCGAGCGGTAAAAAATGGGGTGCTTACATATTGTTACCCTGATATGACCCTTCTAGTTAGAAAGAGGAAACGGTATATTGGTTGTGGGCAAGATGCTGTGTCAGTTTCTTCACCTACGGCCTTTTGATGGTTCTCCTACTCGGATCACCAACCGATCATGGCACCACCTCAGGGAGTGGGCCTAGGTTTGAAGATCCGGGGATCGAGCCTTTTTAGGATGCATTAGTCAACCCTTAACCTCATGCTCATATAGACACCTTGCATAGCCGAACCTCTACCGAATTTAAGACACGCGCACTGTTTTCCAAAACCATGGAGGAAAGGGCGACTGCTTTTACTTTCCTTTATACATGCTCATTCCTATTGTTATAATGATTGTATTCTTACTGTTATAATGACTGTCTAACTGCGCTTGGACGCATGTTTACTCCAACTGTATTCTCTCTCCTTATACTCTATGCATCCATTTTCACGCATTCCATATTCCATGTCAAGACAAGAGTTTCCAAGTAACTTAAGTCAGTGCATTCTCATGCATATGATCAATCCAAAGAAAGTGACACCTAGTTCACTCTCCCTTGCATTAAACCTACCCAAACCCTAAGGGTTCTTGTGTAACCCTAAGGAATCATTGCATGCATTTCAAGTCATTCCATAAGAGGGGCCCTAATTTCTCTATGCTCACAGAGATAGGGTTGCCAAGAAGATAAGGGGCAATCGTTTAACAAAGTCTCATAGCGACCTCCTCGACATCAAATCCAATGAAGGCGAGTTCGAAGACTCAAGAGTAGTGTAGGTTTTCTTATGTAAAAGTAGATAAGTGGAAGTCCAAAGGAAAATGTTCTCCCTCTCCCTATTAAAATGTATTTCAACTCTTTTGTATCTTAAGCCCAAAGTCAAATATACTACTTTATTTTCCGCAAATGAATGGATGGATGAATGTACGAATGAATGAATGTTCCCACTTAACGATAAGGTATTTGCATATAGGGGCAAACTCCCTACCTTCAAGAAGTGAGCCAAATTCATCATGATTGGTCTCCCTCTCAAAATGGGGCACCCCTAGGACATACATTGCATAAAAATTTTCAAATCAAGGCACTGACTTCTCTTTTATTTCTTGTCTTCTATCCTCCCCCTCCTCATCTCCAAGTACTAAGAGAACCGAAGACAAAAGCAAGACAAGAAGAGGGTTTTTCTAAACCATTCATTTATTATTATCAAACTGCTCACACGTTCACTTCTATTATGCTCATGTATTCATATCCATTCTGAGACAAGAGTTCCAAGGAACTCAAGTCACTTCATTCTCATGCCCTCAATCAACCATAGAGAGAAAGGAGCGATCCGATCTTATGTTAATCGAACTTACCTAAACTCCTAAGGGTTCTTAAACTCTAAGGATTCATGGCATGCATAAAACCATATCTCGAGAGAGACCTAAATCTCTCTTAGTCCATAGCAGCGGGATTGCCCAAACAAAGAAATATCAACCGGCCCATGCCAAAGAGGTATTGTATTGCATAAGGGGCAAAACCCCGCCTTCATAATGGACTCAGCATTATACTTAGATTCCCTCAAAGAAGGAACCCCCATAGGACATGCATCGCATAGAAACTCCAACTCTACATGCTGACTACGTTCTATTTTCCTTTTTCTTTTTCTAGGTCAAAGAGCACAACCAAATTCATGGAATCCCTCTAGCATTCCACCTGATTCAAACTTATGGAAGGATGAGCCTAATTGTTAGAAGAGACCAAACATACATTAAGGAGCAAGAAGAACTAACCATCCGTCTGCAAGACATTACCTCCATACCGTGCTACAACAATCACTGTCCATATAGAAGAAGGCTTCACTGTTTGCAAAGTCCTGTCAGACTCGTGCGGTGCTACAAAAGAATCTCCTAACTTCCAAATACATGCTAAGCACTACAAAGATCTGTCAATCCACCCTAGGTCGTTTGGTGGTACACCTGGAGAACGAAATACCAAAGAAGTTGACACAATTTCAAAACCCTATTGAGGTTTCTCACCAAGAGGTCCACAAGAAAAGGGAGGTTTCCACAAAATTCGTCTATTTTCTTTTCGTCTCTCTATTTCTCGTGTATCTTCTTTAAATAAACATTGCATGCCATGTAATAATGTTTTTAAAATGAAAATAGGTAGTTTTTAGTTTATCCCCTTTGCCTCATACTCTTGTGGACGATTGTTGCATTTAGGAATTCTGTCCCATTTGGTAAATGACTCGACTTGAAGGATAGGATAGCATGGGCAACCCATTCAAAGGGGGTTAAAACCTTTGAGAGACTGAGAGAGTGTGTGAGAGATAGGAGGAAGGAAATCTCAATAAAGAAGTGTGAATTTTATTGAAGAGGTGAAACTTGCATGATATCCTAGCTAGGCGATAGGCAACCGAGTCCCCAAAATGATGAGAAGCCATTGTTTTATTTATCCAAAATAAACACCACCCTTTCCTTAGCCCACTAGAGTCGTACATAATTTCTTTTCAAATATCCCCAAACCAAGAACCATTCCCCACATTGGGGTAAGCATAGAATAGTTGATTTGATAGAATATGTAGGGGGTTCATTGGCCGAAACACATCATCCCTAGGAATATTATCTGAATTTTGAACAAAGGCTTTATGGAATAAGTAATTCAATTTGAAATGATTAGAGGCCCTCAATTTTGCTACCATACACAAAAATATCCCCTTTGCTTAACCCACTAGTGCCTCGTAGAAAGTGAAAGATTTTTGTCAACCGCAATTCGAAACCATCCCCCCACACTGGGGCAGACAGGCAGCAGAAGATCTGGCAGAGAATGTCATCGACCATCAAGCTGATGTAACGTGAAAGCTCTATGGATTAAGCAATCTTATTCAAAATGAAAAAAGACCCTCATTTCATTTCTCATACAGTTAAAAGCAACCCTTGTCAAACCTGTTAAGCCAGTTACCTTTTCCTCTACAAAGAAACCCTAACCTAGGGATCACTACCCACAATGGATTAAATTGAAATGCTAAGGAAAGGATCTAAGAGAAAGAAGTTGTGAAAATGTTTGTCTCTCAGAAAGCAAAGAACAGAAAAGTAAAGAGAAAAAGCTACCATGGGGCAAGTTAAAAAAATAAAATAAAGGGGCAACTCTATTAGAAGGTTAAGGATCAAACTATAAGAAACATGAACTCTTTGGAGAATATATAGTTATTCAAAGGTAATCCTAGGTAACAAAGAAGCCCAGTAGAAGCAATAGGTTCGAGCCTTTACTTATTCTTGTAAACACCCGAAACCGCGGCCTACATTACGACCCTGTTAAAGTCCTCTCTAATTGAAAAAAGATTGCTTGGTCTAAATGAGCTAGATGTGTTGCTGAAGCTAGAGGAGGATATCAGGGGATGAAACCCCGCAGAAAGACTAACCAAGGATGGTGTGGATCTAAACCCTACTAGAAATAACATCAAATTTGAGCTTGCGTATCTTTTTCATTCATAAACCCCTAAATCTAGCCTATGTTACGGTCCAAATTAAAGTCCTCTTTGATAAAAGAGAATTGCTTAGTCCAAATAAGCCTAAACAATACCAAGACAAGTAGGAGGAGAAAGGACAACTAGAAATAAATGCAGGGGCAATCTCATGCTCTGAAGTGTGCTCAGATGGTTTTGGTTTAAACAACCCACGAAAAGAGAAGAGGTCAACGAAATGAGGACTAAGATTGATGAAATGTTTAAGCTCGTCCAAGGCTTGGCCGTAAAGGATGCTGCTGCAATCCCATCGTGATCCCGTCTAAGGACCCTGAACTCGCTAACCCAAGGATTGCGCTTCAATCTGACAATATTGGCAGGAACAAGGAAGATGCCAAGGGGATCAACATTGAAGATGAGGAAACCATATTGCCCTCACCTTCCATAAAGAAGACTCCCCTAGATCCTCTCATTCTGAAAATCCAAGGGTTAGAGGATTCACTGCGAAGTCTCCATGGCCATGACACTTATGGGTTTACTTCCTATGATGAGCTCTGCTTCTTTTCGGATCACCCGAGACTTGCTAAGTTCAAAATGCCTGACTTCCAAAAGTATGACGGCACTGGTAACCCTATTGCTCATCTTCGTCTGTATACTGGAGCACTGAGTGGTCATGGGAACTATTTGAAACTTCTAATGCAATTATTCCAACACATTCTCACTGGGTCTACCCTGTAATGGTTTTCCCATCTGGACCTAAGAAAGATCATGACTTGGATTGAGCTGGTCAATGCATTCAAAGCCCAATATCGTCACAACATCAACCTCACCTCTAACCGATGGTCCCTGATGATTATGAGTAAAGGTAAAAAAGAAAGTTTTAAGAACTATGCCCTAAGATGGAGAGAAACCACTGCACAAGTCAATCCTCCATTAGAAGAGAAGGATTATGTGCAACTGTTCGTATATACTTTCCAAGGTATATACAATGAGAAGCTTTGCACAAGCGTAGGGAAAAGCTTCTCTGAGCGCATCATACAACAGGAGATGATAGAAAATGGACTCAAGACAAGAAGGATTACAGACCCCTATGCAAAGACTGGAGAAAGTTTTGCCAACATAGCCAAGAAGGTGGCTACTACAAGGGGAATAATCAAGAAGGAAAGCGAGGTGTCTGCCATCCTGCCTGGCCAACCACCCCAATAGCGTCCACCACTACAATCACACCCTGTCCTACCCTTACCCACTTTAACCATGCCTATTCCCACCCTTAACTATGGCCCTGTTGGGGCACGACCTAAATTTAATAGATCAACCTGACGCATCCGTAGCTTTGATACCTTAACCCGCACCCAAACTGAGGCCTACCACAACCTTCTGAAGAACAATATCTTGAAGCCCATACCTGCTCGTCCATTGTTGTTGAGAATGCAAATATCATATTTTTCTCCCCTAATGTTTAATCTTTTATATTTATTTAGTACCTAAAGATACTCACTATTCTCATATTTTGACTTAGAGTGCTATGGAATGCCTAGGAAGAGGATCCTAGCTGAAAAGGGACGAATTCGAGCAAAAATACACGCAGCGTTCAAACGGTCCAAAGAGGTGTTCGAACGATTGTATAGGCATTCGAACGCTACGTCAAATGGATACACGTTAAGACCAGGTATGAAGAGTGTTCGAAAGATTCAGAGAACATGTTTTACCATTTAAAGTGCGTTCGACGTGTCGTTCAAACGGTAGTCCGATCCGTTTGAATGGTGATAAGGGCATTCGAACGGTCGTACGTAGTTGCAGATTTCAAAAGCCTATAAAAGCTGTGACTATTTTGTTTTTAGGGTTGTTGACATTTTTCGTATTATTGAAGGTTATTCTTTAAGTTGTTTTCATGGCCCTGCGTGGCTAAACTTTGAATCTTGGTCAAAGGAGACAGAAACCTCAGAATTAATAATAAACTATGAGATCTAATTTGTTTTCATTATTCGATTTATGCTTTGAGTATCGAATGTTGTTCTATGCCTATTTTCATGATTGTCTTGTTTAATCGCTAGAAGGCCTACTAGTTTATTAATTATTGCAATCTATTGTTGAGTTAGATATCAAATCCGTAATTGTTTGATTCCTCTAATTTGTGAAGCAACTGAGATTTAATGATTTACTGCGTTGGGAATTATTATATCTGGGGAAGGGCATTCCACTAAATTAAATGCAACCGCATGTGCTTGTGTTGTTTAGTTTCATCGATCTCTCTAATTCTTAAGGCTATTGCTAGATTAAACCTTCTGTGCTTTTCCTAAGTTGTTTATTAGTTAGGGTTAATTAGATCGCTTGTTTCTAATTAACTACAACTAAGGAGAGATAGGAAAATAGTTCCAACGGTGAATATTCTAAGAGTGAATTGATATACTTGCATCGATGATAAGTTGTAAATTCCGATGGTGGATGTTGACCCAGAGCAAGGTTTGTTCTTTTGATTGATTTCAATACTTTAATCCAAATTGTTTCGTAGCTCTGATTATTAAAATAATTTCCATTAAATCCAAAACTCCCCAATCCTTGTTCACATAGCATAAAACTAGGCTAAACACTCTTCGTGGGAACGATCCTTACTTACACTACTACATATTTGTTTTTCAGGTATCGGTTTTATTTTTGGGTGCCCGCGACAGCACACCAAATTTTGGCGTCGTTGCCGAGGAGTGATTTTAGTTAATTTTTGTGCTTCTTGTGATCTTTATTTCATTCAGAAAAAAAAATTTCAATTAATTTCATTACTATAGATTTTTTTTCTGAATTGTTTTCAGGGTTGGTTAGAGATTTCTTGAGTGTTTATGAGTGTAACTCGATCTTCTAATTAAGGTGATTTGCAGTGCGATCCAGAAATAAAGAGAACTTTACACAGGTCAAGAAGGGAAGCTCGGAGAAATTATGTAGAGAATGATCCAGCTCTTGAATTCCTATTTGCTAGTGATTCTGATTTAGGAGAAAGTCATGGCTGGAAATCAAACTTTGAAAGAACTTGTTGCACCTGATCTGAATCAACAACCCTTATGCATAACATTCCCTAGTTTAGATGTTCGTACTAACTTTGAATTAAAATCTGGATTAATACATCTCTTGCCCACTTTTCATGGTCTCGCAGGTGAAGATCTCCACAAACATCTAAAGGAGTTTTATGTAGTATGCATGAGTATGAAACCCACGGGAGTGACTAAAGAGCAAATTAAATTAAGAGCTTTCCCATTTTCTTTAAAGGATTCGGCTAATGATTGACTCTATTATCTACCCTCCGGAAGTATTACCACATGGAATGAGATGAAAAGATTATTTTTGGAGAAATATTTCCGAGTTTGAAGGGCGGCCAACATTCGAAAAGAAATTTTTGGTGCAAGAAAGCACACTGGAGAGTCCCTACATCAATATTGGGAGCGTTTCAAGAAATTATATGCAAGCTGTCCCCATTATCAAATTAGTGAGCAACTTCTTATTGAATATTTCTATGAGGGCCTTTTGCCCACTGATAGGAGCATGATTGATGCTGCTAGTGCAAGTTGTCCCTATCATCAAATTAGTGATCATTGTCACGCCTAGATTTTTCGCACTCGAGGAATACTCACATAAGCGGGAAAAATGCTGTACTCTCTTGTTAGAACTCACCCTCCTAAAAAAAATGAGTGGACTAGGTTTGAATTGAAAATTGAATTGAATAAAGGGCTTTTGAAAAAGATTCGGAGTCGCCACCTAACTTGATTAAGGTGAGTTAGGTCACCTAAAAACTAAGAATAATCCGAAGACTACACTTAGGGTTTTTGGAAAACAATTTGAAAATATCTCCTCGAGAGAGGGTTTTTAAGAAAACAAGTTGTTTGGCAACCTTTGGAAAATATTTAGCCCTTTTTTAGAAAAATAACTCCTTTTGGTCTTTGAAATCAGTGATCCTAGGTTCGGAGGTTGGTTACGTGTAGGGAAGACGCACTAAGCTATCACCCTACCCCGCCCTTTCGGTACCTACATGTCAATCTACCCTAGATTCACCTATGAGAGTCTTTAACTAACTCGTGTTCAACCCCATTCACTTTGAAAAACAATGTTTGAAAACTAATTCAGAATGATGCATGATATGCAAGTGCAAGATGAAAGAATTGGAAAATAGAAATTGATTTGAAAAGAAATTTATTTGATTTGAAAATAGATTTGAAAAGATGGAATTGAAATTGGAAACTTTGAAAACTTGGAAATAGGAATAGAAATTTTGAAATTGAAATTTGAAAATTGATTGGAATTTGAAATTTGGAAAGATTTTGGAAACCACACCCATGAGGGTGGAATTGAAAGTTTGAAAAGTATTATGACCGCACCTATGAAGGTTGCCTACGTATCCCTTTGGGGGAATCAGGTCAGTCGTAGTTCAGACCGGAGTCCGATTGAAAATAGAATGTTTGATTTGAAGAAGGAGATTGGATTGGAAATTGAATTTGATTTGAAATTTGAAGAGGGGATTGGAAATTGAAATTGAAGAGATTGGACTTTGAATAGAAGATTGAAAATTGGAAATTGGAATTTTAGAATTGAAAAGATTGAATTTTGATTTGAAAAGATAGATTTGGACTTGTTTTGGAAAGAGAAGGTTTAAAAAACCTAAACTTAGGAAAGAGAGGAGACTTAGGAAAGATTTGACTTGACTTGGAAGGTTTGGGAATTTAGAAAAGATTGGATTTAGGAAATGTTTGAATTAGGAAAAGTTCGATTTAGGAAAGTTTCATTTTTGGAAAGTTTTGAATTAGAAAAGTATTGAATTAAGAAATGTTTTGAATTAGGAAAAGTTTAGTTTAGGAAAGACTTAGAATTTAGAAAGTTTCAAGTTAAGAAAGTTTTGAATTTTGGAATGTTTCGAAAAAGGAAAGTTTTGAAAGTGGGAAGTTTTGAAAACAAGGAAGTTTTGAAAATAAGAAAGTTTTGTTTTGAGAAAGGTTTGAAAAAAAAGGAGAGTTTTCATTTTCGGAAAGTTTTTGAATTAGGAAAGTTTTGAAATAGGGAAGTTTAGAAAAGTGGAAAGTTTCGTTTTAGGAAATGTTTGAATTAAGAAAGTTTCAACTTAAGAAAGTCTTGAATTTAGAAAAGTTCTAGGTTTGAAAAGATTTTGAAGTTTTGGAAAGTTTAGAATTTAGAATGATTTGAAATTTAGAAAGTTTAAGATTTAGAAAGTTTTAGGGTTTTAGGAAATCTTGAAATTAGGAAAGGTTTGAGTTTAGGAAGAGTTTGAAAACTTGAATTTGGAGAGTTAAGATTTGGAAAGGGGGGTTAAATTAGGAAAGGGTTGAATTAGGAAAGATTTGAGAGTTGAGTTTTAAAGTTTAGGAAAGATTTTTATGTTCAAGTTTTGGAAACTTAAGATTTAGGAAAGTGAAAGTTTAGGAAGGATTTGAATTAGGAAAGAGTTGGATTTTGAAATTTAAGGAAAGGTTTAAAGTTTGGGTTTAGGAAACTTATGGTTTAGGAAGGAATTGAATTAGGAAAGGTTTGGGATTAGGAGGGGATTGGATTTAGTTTCTAAAAGAAAAGATTTGATTTTGTTTCCAAAAACGGAGGATTGGATTTGGTTTCCTAAAGGGAAGATAGGATTTGGCAAGGATTTGAAAAGGGAGATTCTAGAAACCCTAGTTTTGGAAGTGTGGAATTTTAACGTAGAAAAGAGGTTTTGGAAACACGTATAATTTGAATATGAAAACAAGAGATTTTGGAAACTTAGGTTTGGGGCAAAGTTTGAAAACCATGTTTTTGGAAAGAAAATTAGGGTTTCCTAATGGTGGGTTCTAGGGCTTGATTTGGTGTTCTAAGGAAAGAGTTTTTAGAAAGTGTGTTTTTAGAAACGAAGGTTTTCTAGAAGGGAATCCTAGGAAGGAGTTTTTGGAAAGTATGTTTGAACAGAGAGTTTTTGGAGAAGGATTTTAAAGAGAAGGAGTTTTGGAAAGTGTGTTTTTGGAAACGTAGACTTTGGAAGGAAAATCCTAGAGGGGAATTTCGAGAAGGAAAATTTTGGGAAGAAAGTTTTTGGAAAGATTTTTGGAGAGAGTTTTTTGGAAGGTGAATCTAGGGAGTGTTTTTAGAGGGTGAATTTAGGAAAAGATTTTGGAGAGAGAATTTTGAAAAATAGATTTTGGAAGGGAGTTTTTGAAAACAATTTTGGAGAGGAGAGTTTTAGGAAAGTATGTTGAAAAAGAGATTTTTAGGAAGAGATTTTTGAAAAGAGAGAGTTTTTAGAAGGATTAAAAACGTCTCACTTTCCTAAAGCAATTCTAGCCATAAGAGGGCTAGAACCACTTTAAGAAAGTGGTTTTGAAAACAAGGTTTGAAAATATAGACCAAAAGGCCACTTTTAATATAACACTTTCCTAAAGCAACCCTAGCCATGGAAAGGCTAGAATCACTCTAGAATTGTGGTTTTGAAAACAAGTTTTTGAAAAAGAGATTTTGATGCAATTTTGAAAACAAGTTTGAAAACGATTTTTGAAAACAACTTTTTGAAAACGAATTTTGGAAGATGCAAGACTATGATATGCACAATGCAATTTGGGGTCGTGAACATACAAGGTTAAGGCTTCACCACATAATCAAGGGGGCCGAACCCACGTGGTCTTTGGTTAGACTAGAAGAAAGCCCCTGACACGGTGACTCTCCCATAGCCCAATCCTACACATGGACCGGGAATCCCCCTGTTTCAAGCATGCAAAGAAAGGGGGGAAAGAGATGAGGGATTAAAATAGAGAAAACCCAAGTGGGTTGGAGAGAGAAGAGAGAGGGGGGAAGTGCAGAAAATTAAATAGGGAGCCTACCTTGTATCTTGTTTATTTTGCGCGCCGTGCGGTCTTCGGTCTTCGGTCTTTGTCTTGATCTTCACCTTCAATCTTCAAGGGTTGTCTTCAAGCTTTGGATGGCAGCTCTTCAAGTCTTCGAAGGGTGGTTGAAGGCTAGTGTATGAGTGTATGGGGGAGTGTATGAGTGTATAGGAGGCTAGGGTTTGGAAAACCTAGGAAGGCTAGGGTTTAGGAGATGCTCGAGCTCTGTATATCAAAATATAGGATTCTTAGGTTAAGTTTGCAGACCCTTTTCATGTTGAATGAGGCTCTGTATTTATAGAGGGAAGGCAAACATGGCGCCTGTTGTAGTGGCGCCAGGCCAAATTCTACACTGGCGCCACTAGGAGTGGCGCTAGGCCATTTTTTGGCTTGGCGCCACTACAAGTGGCGCCAGCCATTTAGGAAACAATTAAGGTCGGCAAGCAACGTATCTTTGACTAGATTTGGGCGCCTGTACTAGTGACTACCATGTAAACTTTAGCCTGGCTTCACTAGGAGTGACTCCGGAAAGTCCGGGAATGATTTGAAGGAGCCGGGAGTGACCCGGAAGCCCGGAAAGGAGCAGGAACACTTAAAATAGTGTCCTGGAGGTATTTGACTTGAAAAGTGAGGATAAGATGTGTCGGAAAGGTTGACCGAGCCTTTAGGGGCAAAACGGTCAACCAGACCGAAAAACTGCCGGGACAGACTCAAACTGTCCTGGAAGAACACTTAGGATCTGGAAACATTATTTAGAATGTTCCCAGAGGTTTCCAGTTGGATTCCCAGAGCCGGCGTGGTCGGAAAAGGAGACCGACCCATTAGGGGCAAAATGGTCATTTTGCACCGGGTTTGCCGGAACTGACTCGGAATGGTTCGGAAAGGTAAAGGAAGGTTGAGAACACTATAAAAAGTATTCCCGGGTCATTACCGGTTTGATACCCAGAGCCGGTGTGGTTGAAGAAGGAGACCGGCCCTCTAGGGGCAAAACGGTCATTTTGTACCGGGTTTGCCGGAACTGACTCGGAATGGTCCGGAAAGGTAAAGGAAGATTGGGAACACTATAAAAGGTATTCTCGGGACATTACCGGTTTGATACCTAGAGCCGGTATGGTTCCCGGGGCGTTTGGATGCCTAGGGGCAAAATGGTCATCTTGACTGGAAAGTCTCAGAAAAGGTCCTAATGGTAGTTTGGTCCTTTTCCACCGAAGTGGGCTAACAGCCACTGGTGTTGACCTAGGTTTTGAGTGTTTTCGCCACTCAAACGGTGTGAGTATTTCCGCTACTCGGACGGGGTTGATGATTTGTGAGTATTTCCGCCACTCAAACGGTGTGAGTATTTCCGCTACTTAGACGGGGTTGATGATTTGTGAGTATTTCCGTTACTCAGACGGGATTGATGATTTGTGAGTATTTCCACTACTCGGACGGTTCAGTGAGTATTTTCGCTACTCTAACGGTTCTGTGAGTATTTCCGCTACTCTAACGGCTCTGTGAGTATTTCCGCTACTCTAACGGCTCTGTGAGTATTTCCGCTACTCTAACGGTTCTGTGAGTACTTCCGCTACTCTAACGGCTTTGTGAGTATTTCCGCTACTCTAACGGTTTTATGAGTAGTTTTGCTACTCGGACCGTCTCGAAGAATAAACTGTCTCGAGAGAGGGATTGGAAAGGGGTCTTACCGTCTCTGAAGAGACATGCCTGGATTGGAACCGTCTCGAGGAATAAACTGTCTCGAGAGAGGGATTGGAAAGGGGTCTTACCGTCTCCGAAGAGACGTGCCTGGGTTTTGAGTGTTTCCGCCACTCTAATGGTTTTGTGAGTATTTCTGCTACTCTAACGGTTCTGTGAGTATTTCCGCTACTCTAACGGCTCTGTGAGTATTTCCACTACTCTAACGGTTTTGTGAGTAGTTTTGCTACTCGGACCATCTCGAGGAATAAACTGTCTCGAGAGAGGGATTGAAATTGGAATAAGAAAGGACAATGCCCCTAAGGGCATTTTGGTCATTTTGCCTCTATTTGGGCCTGACAGGCCCGCGAAGCGATGGAAAGACGGAATTTGGACTAGAGGATTGGTTTCGATTGGAATATGTCCATAATGACTTGAAAACAAGTCTGGATGGAGTGTAGACTGCCGAGCGGTAAAAAATGGGGTGCTTACAATCATCGACGCAAGTTGTCTCCAGATCGCTTGTTTCTGATTAACTACAACTAAGGAGAGATAGGAAAAAAAGGCCCTCATAGAAATAGCTTGCACATAATTTCTTGAAACACTCCCAATATTCATGTAGGGACTCTCCATTGTGCTGTTTTACAACACAAATTTCTTTTCGAATGTTGGTCGCCCTTGAAGCTGGGAAATATTTCTCCAAAAATAATATTTTCATCTCGTTCCATGTGGTAATACTTCCGGAGGGTAGATAATAGAGCCAATCCTTAGCCGAATCCTTCAAAGAAAATGGGAAAGCTCTTAATTTAATTTGCTCTCCAGTCATTCCCGTGGGTTTCATACTCGTGCATACTATATGAAACTCCTTTAGATGTTTGTGGGGATCTTCATCTGCAAGACCATGAAAAGTGGGAAAGAGATGTATTAATCCAGATTTTAATTCAAAGTTAGTAGGAACATCTAAACTAGGTAATGTTATGCATAAAGGTTGTTGATTTAGATCAGGTGCAGCAATTTCTTTCAAAGTTTGATTTCCAGCCATGACTTCCTCTCCTAAATCAGAATCGCTAGCAAATAGGAATTCAAGAGCTGGATCGTTCTCTACAGAATTTCTCCGAGCTTCCCTTCTTGACTTGTGTAAAGTTCTCTCTATTTATGGATCGCACTACAAATCACCTTGATTAGAAGATCGAGTTACACTCACAAACACTCAAGAAAACTCTAACCAACCCTGAAAACAATTCAGAAAAAAATCTAGAGTAATGAAATTAATTGAAATATATATATTTTTTTCTGAATGAAATAAAAATTCCAAGAAGCACAAAAATTAATTAAAATCACTCATTGGCAACGGTGCCAAAATTTGCTGTGCTATCGTGGCCACCCAAAAATAAAACCGATACCCGAAAAATAAATATGTAGTAGTGCAAGTAAGGATCGTTCCCACGAAGAGTGTTTAGCCTAGTTTTATGCTATGTGAACAAAGATTGGGGGGTTTTGGATTTAATGAAAACTATTTTAATAATCACAGCTACGAAACAATTCAAATTAAAGTATTGAAATTAATCAAAAGAACAAACCTTGGTCTAGGTCAACATCCACCATCGGAATTTACAACTGATCATCGATGCAAGCATATCAATTCACTCTTTGAATATCCACTGTTGGAACTATTTTCCTATCTCTTCTTAGTTGTAGTTAATCAGAAATAAGCGATCTGATTAACCCTAACTATTAAACAACCTAGGAAAAGCACACAAGGTTTAATCTAGCAGTAGCCTTAAGAATTAGAGAGATCGATAAAATTAAACAACACAAACACACGCGGTTGCATTTAATTTAGTGGAATGCCCTTCCTAAGATATAATAATTCCCAACGCAGTAAATCATTAAATCTCAGTTGCTTCACAAATTAGAGGAGTCAAACAATTACGGATTTGATATCTAACTCAGCAGTAGATTGCAATGATTAATAAACTAGTAGGCCTCCTAGGGATTAAACAAGACAATCATGCAAATAGGCATAGAACAACATTCGATACTCAAAGTATAAATCAAATAATGAAAACAAATTAGATCTCATAGTTTATTATTAATTCGGAGGTTTCTGTCTCCTTTGACCAAGATTCGAAGGTTAGCCACGCAGGGCCATGAAACCAACTCAAAGAATAACCTTCAATAATATGAAAAATGTCAGCAACCCTAAAAATAAAACAATCCTAGCTTTTATAGGCTTTTGAAAATCTGCAGCTGCGTACGACAGTTCGAACGCCCTTACCATCATTCGAACGGATCGGACTACCGGTCGAACAGTACGTCGAACGCACTTCGAACGATAAAACATGTTATCTGAATCTTTCGAACACTCTTCGAACCTGGTCTTAACGTGTATCCGTTTGACGTAGCGTTCGAATGCCTATACAACCATTCGAACGCCTCTTTGGACTGTTCGAACGCCTCTTCGAACGTTGCATGTATTTTTGCTCGAATTCGTCCCTTTTCAGCTAGGATCCTCTTCCTGGGCATTCCATAGCACCCTAAGTCAAAATATAAGAATAGTGAGTATTTTTAGGTACCAAATAAGTATAAAAGATTAAACATTAGGGGAGAAAAATATGATATTTGCATTCTTATCAATTGCCAAGCCCTTTACCCCAACCTTCAATGCCGCCCTCACTTGTGAATACCATTCGGGTGGCCAAGGGCATGACACTGAAAGCTGCTTCTCTCTCAAGGACAAAATTCAAGACCTGATAGACAACAAGACCATTGACTTGCAACCGATGAATCCTCCTCCTGCTCCTAATGTAACCACAAATTCTCTACTAGACCATGCTATCAACTTGATATTAGAGGAAATAGTGGAAGAAAATGAACTGGATGTGATTGTGATTGAAGACTGGGAGGAGAATCTCCCATTATGCCTGATCTATCTCTAACCCTAATGAGGTGCTTGATTCTTCTGATTGGCCAGTTGAGAAGCTAATGGTTCTGGAGGAGGATCTTACGGAAAACATGGTTGTTGATGGATGGGGTGCTAAGTTCCTACATCCGAAGTATGCCGTGATTGAATGTTACTTATTAAAAATCCTTGGCCTGTGATCGAATGCGACTATGAAGACATGGGCTGGGAGCTAGAAGAGTCAAGAGCACAGACAGAGCCGTTTGAGTTAGAGGGAGGTGAACTAGTCGTCCTGTTTACAGAAGAACCTCCCATAAAGGACAACAAAGAGGTCAATGAGGCTGACAACCGCACCATCACTGTCAATATGTTCGGAATTTTAGAAGAAGCCTTTGCTTGTCTTACGTTGGCCAAGGATCCAAATCACGAATGGAGTATCGAAGATGTGGGCATTGTCCCAAGGCACTACTGAAACGGGTTCTCTTCAAAAAGCATACAAGAAAGGGGTGTTCCCGCACACTTTCTTTCTATCTCTTTCTCTTCCTGTCTTTAAAATAAATGTTTGCACTTTCATTCTAAAAGACCACTATGTTTTTAAGTATTGAAATATCAGTTTGTGTTATTATCTTACATTGCTGTCTTCTTATTTTCTCTTGTGAATGGTGAATACTCCCTACGCAAAGGGGTATAATTTACCTTATGGAATGATCTGACTTGACGGGATGATAGCATAAGTTAGTCACTCGCCAAATGATCAGCTTTTTGAAGAGGGAGAGAGAGGATAAGGATGAGTGAGGAAACTACCCAAAGGCAACACTCACAAGAAACCAAAGCTAAGCGATGTGTGACTAGATTATCAAAATGAAGATAAGCCATTTTTCATTTTTCCATTTACAAACAATGTGTGTTTATGTTCCCTTTGCTTCGCCCCTAGTGCTTCATAAATAGCAAAATATTCCTCTTCAATCTCGATCTAAGACCGTTATAAGCACCCCATTTCTGACCGCTCGGCAGTCTACACTCCGTCCAGACTTGTTTTCAAGTCATTGTGCATGTATTCCAATCGAAACCGATTTTCTAAGTCCAAATCCTTTTTGTCCATCGCTTCACGGGCCCACCAGGCCCAAATAGAGGCAAAATGACCAAAATGCCCTTAGGGGCATTGTCCTTTCCTTTCCGACTCCAACCCCTCTCTCGAGACAGTTTATTCCTCAAAGACGGTTCCAATTCAGGCATGTCTTTTCAAAGACGGTAAGACCCCTTTCCAATCCCTCTCTCGAGACAGTTTATTCCTCGAGACGGTTCCAACTCAGGCACGTCTTCTCGAAGATGGTAAGTCCCCTTTCCAATCCCTCTCTCGAGACAGATTATTCTTCGAGACGGTTCGAACTCAGGCACGTCTTTTCGAAGATGGTAAGTCCCCTTTCCAATCCCTCTCTCGAGACAGTTTATTCCTCGAGACGGTTCCAACTTAGGCACGTCTTCTCAAAGATGGTAAGTCCCCTTTCCAATCCTTCTCTCGAGACAGTTTATTTCTCGAGACGGTTCCAACTCAGACACATCTTCTCGAAGACAGTAAGTCCCCTTTCCAATCCCTCTTTCGAGACAGTTTATTCCTCGAGACGGTTCCAACTCAGGCACGTCTTCTCGGAGACGATAAGTCCCCTTTCCAATCCCTCTCTCGAGATAGTTTATTCCTCGAGACGGTTCGAGTAGCGAAAATACTCGCAAACATTACAACCGTTAGAGTAGCGGAAATACTCACAAATAGGTCGATATAAGGAATTGCCAACAAACCCCTATGTCACGGCGACCACCGTCAGAGTGGCGGAAACACTCAAAACCCAGGTCAACACAAGTGTCTGTTAGCCCACTTCGGTGAAAAATAACCAAACTGCCCCTTGGACCTTTTCCGAGACTTTCCGGTCAAGATGACCATTTTGCCCCTAGGCATCCGAACGCCCCGAGAACCACACCGGCTCTGGGTATCAAACTGGTAACCTTCTAAGATTACTTCTTATAGTATTCTCAACCTTCCTCCATTCCGGATCATTCCGAGTCAGTTCCGGCAAACTCAGTACAAAATGACCGTTTTGCCCCTTGTGGGCCGATCTCCTTTTTCAACCATACCGGCTTTGGGTATCAAACTGGTAATCCTCTGAGATTACTTCTTATAGTATTCTCAACCTTCCTCTATCCTTCCAGATCATTTCGAGTCAGTTCCGGCAAACCTAGTGCGAAATGACCGTTTTGCCCCTGGTGAGCCGGTCACCTCTTCTGACCACACCAGCTCTGGGTATCAAACCGGAAACCTTTGGGAACATTCTAAATAATGTTTTCAAATCCCAAGTCTTCTTCCGAGACAGTCCAAGTCCATCCTCGTAGCTTCCCGATCCAATTGACCGTTTTGCCCTTAAAGGCCCAGTCAACCCTTCTGACACATCCTATCCTCACTTTTCAAGTCAAATACCTCCAGGACACTATTCTAAGTGTTCCTGCTCTTTTTCAGCCTTCTGGGCCATTCCCAGTCTCTTAAAATCATTCCCGGACTTTCCGGAGTCACTCCTAGTGAAGCCAGGCTAAAAATTGCATGGTAGTCACTAGTACAGGCGCCCAAATCTAGTCAAAGGTACATTGCTTGCCGACTTACAAAGTTTCCTAACTGGCTGGCGCCACTAGGGCAATTTTGCCCTAGCGCCACTGCAGCAGGCGCCAGGTTTGTCCAACCTCTATAAATACAGAGCCTCCTCCAACATGAAAAGGGTCTGTAAACTCAATCTAAAAATCCTATATTTTGATATATAGAGCTCGAGCACCTCCTAAATCCTAGCTTCCCTAGGTTTTCCAAACCTTAGCCACCATACACTAAACTCTAGCCTCCTATACACTCATACACACCCCCATACACTCGTACACTAACCTTCAACCCTCCTTCGAAGACTTGAAGAGTTGCAATATGAAGTTTGAAGATTGAAGGCAGCTCTTGAAGATTGAAGACGAAGATTGAGACAAAGATCGAAGAAAGCAAGGGGCGTAAAATAAACAAGATACAAGTTAGGTTCTCCATTTAAATTTCTGCACTTCCCCCTCTCTTTTCTCTCTCCTAACCCACTTGGGTTTTCTCTATTTTAATCCCCCATCTCTTTCCTCCCCTTTCTTTACATGCTTGAAACAAGAGGACTCTCGGTCCATGTGTAGGATTAGACTATCGGAGGGTCACCGTGTCGGGGGCTTTCCTTTAAGCTAACCGGAGACCACGTGGGTCTGGCCCCCTTGATTATGTGGTGAACCCTTAGCCTTGTATGTTCACGACCCCAAATTTGCTTTGTGCATATCATGATCTTGCATCTTCCAAAAACCGTTTTCAAAGTTGTCTTCAAAATCGTTTTCAAACTTGTTTTTAAAATTGCATCAAAAGTCCCTTTTCAAAAACTTGTTTTCAAAATCACAATCCTAGGGTGATTCTAGCTTTTCCATGGCTAGGATTGTTTTAGGAAAGTGTTATATTTTAAGTGACTTTCATGGTCCATATTTACAACTCTTGTTGTTTTCAAAACTGCTTTTCTAAAGTGGTTCTAGCCCTCTTATGGTTAGAATTGCTTTAGGAAGGTGAGATGTTTTTACACCTTCCAAAAACTCTCTCTTCAAAAATCTCTTCCTAAAAATCTTTTTTTTCAACATACTTCCCAAAAACTCTTCTTTCCAAAATTGTTTTTAAAAACTCCCTCCAAAGATCTATTTTTCCAAGCTCCCTTTTTCAACCCCTTTCCAAAATGCTCTCTTCAAAGTCCACTTTCCAAAAATGTTCCCTAGGTCTCTTTCCTAGAAAAACTCTCTCCAAAAATCTTTCCAAAATCTCCCTTCTAGAAACTCCCCTCTAGGATTTTTCCTCTAAAATCTTCGTCTCCAAAAACACACTTTTCAAAAACTCCTTTTTAAAATCTCTTTCCAAAAACTCTCTCTTCGAATTCACTTTCCAAAAGCTCCTTCCTAGGATTCTCTTCTAAAAACCTTCGTTTCCAAAAACGCACCTTCTAAAAACTTTTTCCTTAGAGCCCAAGTCAAGCCCTAGAACTCACAATTAGGAAACCCTAATTTTCTTTCCAAAAACATGGTTTTCAAACTTCGCCCCAAACCTAGATTTCCAAAATCTCTCATTTTCTACATCCAAACTATACACATTTCCAAAACCTCTTTTCTACTTTAAAATTCAACACTTTCAAATCTAGGGTTTCTAGAATCTCCTTTTCCAAATCCTTGCCAAATCCTATCTTCCCTTTAGGAAACTAAATCTAATTTACCAGTTTAGGAAACCAAATCCAATCCTCCGTTTTTGGAAACGAAATCAAACTTTCTCTTTTAGAAACCAAATCCAATCCCTTCCTAATCCAACTTTTTCCTAACTCAAATCCTTCCTAAACTTCCCCTTTCCTAAATCTTAAGTTTTCAAAACTTGAACATAAAAATCTTTCCTAAATTTTAAAACTCAATTTCCAAATCTCTCCTAATTCTACCCTCTTTTCAAATCTTAACTTTTTAAACCTAAGTTTTCAAAATTTTTTTAAACTCAAACCTTTCTTAATCTCAAGATTTTCTAAAACTCTAAAACTTTCTAAATTTCAAATCTTTCCAAATCCAAAGCTTTCTAAACTCAAAACTTTCTTATTTTCAAAACTTTCTTGTTTTCTAAACTTTCCCACTTTCAAAACTTTCCTATTTCAAAGCATTCCAAAATTCAAAACTTTCTTAACTTGAAACTTTCTAAATTCTAAACCTTTCTTAAACTAAAATTTTTCTAATTCAAAAACATTTCTAAATTCAATACTTTCCTATTTCAAAACCTTTCTTAAAACGGAACTTTCCAATTCCTAAAACTTTCCTAATTTCGAAACTTTCCTAATTCGAAAACTTTCCAAAAATGAAACTTTCCAAATTTGAAACTTTTCTAAATTGGACCTTTCCTAATTTGAACCATTCCTAAATCCAATCATTTCCTAAATCTTCTGAGTCTAATGTTCAAGTCAATTCTTTTTCAAAATCTTTCCAAGTCAAATCCAATACTTCTTTTTGAAGTCCTTAAGTCTAGGTTTCCTAAAACCGAGTTTTTCAAAGTCAAGTCTTTTCAAATCTTTCAATCAAAGTTCAATCTCTCAATCTTCTAATCCAATTTCCAATTCAATCTCTTTCTTCCAATCAACTCTTCTATTTTCAATCGGACACTTGTCCGAACTACGACTGACCTGATTCCTCCAAAGGATACGTAGGCAACCCTCATGGGTGCAGTCACAACTTCTTTCAAATTTCAAATTCCTCCATATTTTTCAAATTTCCAATTCCACAAAACCTTTCCAAATCTCCAATTCTACAATCTTCTTCAATCTCCAATTCCATACCTATTCCAATTTTCAATTCCAAAAATCTATTTTCAAATCTCAATTTCTAAATTCTAAAACTTTTCAATTTCAAATCTATCCTTTCAAATCTCCTTTCAATTCAAATCAAATTCTTTTCAAATCTCTTTCCAAAATCTATTTTCCAATTCTCTTATCTTGCACTTGCATATTATGTATCATGTTAGTTTCTTTTCAAGCATTGTTTTTCAAAGTGAATAGGATTGAACAATAGTTAGTTAAAGACTCTCATAGGTGAATCTAGGGTAGATTGACAAGTAGGTACCGAAAGGGCGAGGTAGGGTGATGGCTTAGTGCGTCTTCCCTACACTTAACCAACCTCCGAACCTAGATCACTGTTTTCGAAAGACCAAAAACGGAGTTATTTTCAAAAAGGGCTATATGTTTTCCAAAGGTTGCCAAACAACCTGTTTTCTTAAAAACCCTCTCTTGAGGAGATATTTTCCAAATAGTTTTTCAAAAACCCTAAGTGTAGTCTCCGGATTATTCTTAGTTTTTAGGTGACCTAACTCACCTAGGGGGTGACTCCAAATCTTTTTCAAAATCCCTTTATTTAAATCAATTTTCAATTCAAACTTAGTCACACTCATTCTTCTAGGAGGGTGAGTTCTAACGAGAGAGCACAGTATTTTTCCGGCTTGTGTGAGTATTTCTCGAGTGTGAAAAATCTGGGCGCAACAACCGTCCCCCCATACTAGGGCAGACAATAACCGAAAAACTCTAGAAATGACATCCATCCTCTATCATGCTAGGGCAGCGTTGAAGGCTCTATGGATTAAGCAATCTAGTTCAAAGTGAAGAGAGCCCCTCATTTCATTTCCCATACAGTCAGAAGCAACCCTTCACCAAACCCGTTACGCTATTTATCTTTTTTCAAGAAAACCCTAACCTAAGGATCACCGCCCACAATGGGTTAGATTGAATTGTTAAGAAAAACGTCTAAGGAAAAATGGGTTGTAGAAGTGTTCATTTCATAAAAGAAAAGAAAAGAGATGAAAAGGAAAAAGAAAAAGAAAAGCGAAGTAAAAGAGTTGCCAAGAGGCGAGAAGAAGCATATTTGAAAAAAAGGCCTGAAAAAAGTTATGTTTGTGCCACCTTGAGAAATGTATAGAAAGGACAAAAGAGAAAAGCATCATATAGAAAGGTCGAATGAAAATGAAAGAGTCATTTCATCCTGAGAAATATATAGTAAAGGCAAGAAGGAAAGTTCAAAGGTGATCCTAGGTGAGAAAGAAGTCAATAGAAGTTGTAGGTTTGAGCCTTTATCCTTTCTTGTTAAACCCTAAACCATGGCCTACATTACAACCCTACTAAAGTCCACTCTGATTAAAAACGGATTACTTAATCAAAATGAGTTAGTCACGCTGCCGAGGCTAAAGAAAGATGCTAACCCTATTGAAAACAGTCAAGAATGGTATGGATCTAAACCCTGCTAAAAGCAACATTAAATTTGAGCTTGTATAGCTCGTTGTTTCAAAAACCCCATAACTTAGCCTACATTACGATCCTAAAGCAAAGTCTCCTCAAATTGAAAGATTGGCCACTTATCGCTTTGTTAAAGGTTGGGCAAGCTATTGCCAAGGCCCTAAGAGTTGAGAGTTTCAGCCCAATAATCCTATACACTAACCCTGAGGTAGAGAATCAGAGGTGGTCAAAAGGCTGAGAAAGGTACGAAATGCTATCATCCAGTCAAGGTAAGGTTGAGCGAAAGGATAAGCCAGGCCCCCGAAAAGGAAGGAGTGACATTCCAAAGATACCGAGTTTGACAGCACCCTTTGTCATTCCATTAACTAGTATATTTCTAATATGTGCATGCATTTTCATTAAAAAAAATTGGCATGAGCTTCGCATTCATAGGACATAACTCCCTGTAGAAACAGAAGTCACCAATACAGTTCAATATCAACTCATGTAGTAAATATACAACATCATCAACCATACACATGCATCTGATCATATATTTAGCTATAAAAATCATAAATATCTTTGCCTGTCCATGCATCTAACTATCATAAACATCCATCTTTGTACAAAATTTACAAAAATAAATTTGTCTAACATAAACTAAATACATCTTCGAGATAGGGGCAAAAGAAGATCAGGGTCTACGACAAGGGGCATCTGTCAAAGATCAAAGTCGATATCCTTCAGATCGAAATCTCCAAAACCTGGCTCTAGAGGAGGAGGATAACTACTAGAAGCACCAGCATCCTACAAAGAAGATAAAATCGAAATCAGCAAGATAAAGGAATAACTAAATAACAGCAGAGCAAAAAGAAGAAGGAGGGAAAGGACAACACACCCCGCTACCTCCCATCTGGGCTAACTGGGTCGTCAAGGAAGCCACCTCTGCCTGGTATTGATCCCGTTTTGTCTGGAATCAGTCCCTCTTGTCTCTCATTGCAATAAACTCAGCCTGGGGCATATATCCCCCGGCACGATGCCACAAGTAGACCACCTCCTGGCCAATAGCATATCCATCGACTACTACCTCAAATTGAGTGAAGGCACTGATAGAATGAGCCCTAAAGTGCGCAGCATAGTCCGTATCCAGAGGAAGCAAGAAACCAGCACCCGGCTGGCACTCTTGATAAGGAATAGGAACTCCCTCCACCAAGGCACCAAACATGTACTCTGGTGGATCTCCTGCTGATCGAAACTCCTCATGAAACTGGTGCCAGTGTTGGTCCCCCAAGTAGGACTCCAAAGAATCATCGCTGAGAAAAAAAGCCCTTAACAGGGACAACATGACAAAGTATTGTACTATCTCATAATGAATCGACCCAATAAAGGGTCGTCAAGTCATGTCCCTCACCTCAATCAACTCTAGGTTCGCCCATAGCGTCACAAAATCGATGATCTCTGACCGTTGGGCTACCCAGTCATGAGCCCACCTTAAAGCACGAGGATAAAACTCTTCCTCGACAACTACAGGGCGACGAACAAGCAGGTACTCATAGCTCCACCAGACAAAAAAAGGCCAGAAACCAGTTATGCTGCCCTAACGAGAGAAAGTCTAGACCTGCATCGACCAAAGGAAGTAGCCGAATGAGAAGGATCTCCAATCCAGCTAAGATAAAACCCCAAGATTAGCTACTATGCTCACCAACCGAAAAGGCACGAGTGACTTGTTGTTATTGTAGATGCAGCTGAAGATGATATATAAAACAAGTCGCTGCCTCATGATATCTTGCCGGGCAGGTGGTGGCTCAACGGCAAAGGTACTATTATCCTATATGAGCCAAGAGACTGGGAAGGCAGAACGCTCGGGAGGGGGCATGTCCAGCAAATGCATGCATCGACTCTACTGACTAACTGCAAGGTGATTCGCCGACCGACGAAGGAAAGCCTCGTGATGATTGCCCAGTCTAATAGAGTGGGACCCAGCTTAAAACCAACAAATGGAAAGTCTCAGTCTCTCCAAACCACCTCTCAATAAGTGCCAGCACTAGATGTCTATTCAGGCAGTTAGCTTGTAATCCCATGAAGGCTCCAAACCCAGTCTCAGCCAAGATAGCACGATAAGATGAAGTCGCCCACTACATAGTATTGAAGACAAGATGAACAACCCCTCTGAAAGCTGTGTGTACCTGCGGAGGGGGAAAATGGTGTCACGAGTATACACTGGGATGATAGGCAAGGTCTCCTAGTAGTGGAATATCCGGTATCGCCAGGTCACCAAGATCAGCATCCGTCTGTCTATGCCTAGAGGAGGCCCTCCCATAGCCGGTCACCTGATCACCAAGGCCTATCACCTCGTCATCAGCACCTATCTCCTCTTTGAAAGCTACCTCAACCATAGGGAAGGGGTCCACTGGTGGTCTACTCCCCTAATCGCTCTGGCTAGAAGATGCCTATCCTATAAATAGCCGACTGCCCCTGGATCGACTGGAACTGCTGACTGAATCTGTCCGAGCCACCTTTCTGGAGTGGTGTCTCCTCTTAGAACCGTCATCACTCACATCCGCCATCCTGAAAAGGTCAGTTAGGGTAAGAAATGTTAATATACGGTATATGCAAATAAGAAATAAAAGCAGGAAAAAAATAATAATGATAATAACAACCAAGGATAAAAGCATGAGTAAAAATGAATGACACAGCTGTTAGTAGATCTTGCTCTAGCCAATTCAAAAGGTTTTTAAAGCTTAACTCTCTAAAAGTTTCTAAAATTCAGCTCCTCAAAGGGTTTCTTAACCTTTTTCTCCAAATTTTTCAAAAAACTTTTTCCTCCAAATATTCTTCTTCAAAATCCATTTTCAAAAGACTTTCTAAATTTCCTTACAGTTCAAAATTAATTCTTGAAAGTCAAATTCTAAAATATTTTTCTTTCCAAAAATCCATTCTAGGAGTCATAATCTGAATTCTTCAAAATCAAATCTCAGAGTTCCTCAGTCCATCTCAAAGCTTTTTTTAATCTTGTGTCTATTCCAATCAATATTCCAGGTTTTCCAAAAAAATTCTTTCTTAAAAAGTTTTCAAGGTTTCAATAAAAAAAATTCTGTCAAATTCCAAATTTTTTCGTTTGTCTTCAAAAATCCAGTCTTCTAAGTTAAAATGAATTTCCTACACATTTTGATTTTAAAGTCCCGCTTCTAAAATTACAGTTCCAAGTCGAAATGAATTTTCTAAACATTTTGATTTTTCAACATAAAGTCAAAATGAATTTTCTAAACCTCAAGGGTTTTATGTCTTTTTCCCTCAAAAAGGTTTTATTGCAAAAAATTTTCAACTCTTTCCTTAATTTTGACAAATCTTGGCAGAGTTTCGCTTAAAAATGGCCCTTACAATACCTACAACATCAACACAAAACACAAACCATGCACTCCACAATATCACAATCACATAACACCATCACCTGCACACACTTTTCAAATTTTTCAAAAGACTTGTTTTATTTTCAAAGTTATCTCAAAATTTCTCAAAATCACTTTAAATGCTTTCTAAAATATCCCTACATTTTTCTAAATACTAAACTCTAATAATTTCTCAATTTTCTCAATTTTTCCTTTTTTTCAAAAAATAAAAAATTCAAAAAGTTTTTCAAAAATCTCGAAACTTCATACGGCTGTTAAACACATTTTTCTAAGGCACATAGGATAAAAACCTAGCCAGAAAACTCAATACTCAAGGCTGTAAAGACAAACCCCGAATTCCTGTAATAACCCCCTTCACATAATCATGCAAAATACTCAAATTCAATCAAACAAGCACCAAACTGCAAAAATAACTTCACCACGGTGTTCAAAACATATAAAAAGGTCAATTTTCATTGTTCACATGGCTCTAGCGGAATTCTACACATCAAAATCAACATAAAATCAAAAACTCACCTCTTGGAGTTCTCCGGCGAAATCTTTTCTTCCGGCAACTTTCCCAACGACAGTGTCTACTTCTGACAATCCTTCGTTAACCCTACAAAGCACTCTTCAATGTCCAAGTCGATTTCCTCCCAAAGGCTCTCGGTTTTTCAACAACTCTTTAAATCTCACAACAACTTGGAACCAGCAGTTTGCTAGTTTTGATCCCAAGCCTAGCGCCACTAGTAGTGGCGCCAAGCCAACTTTAACAAAGGCGCCATTACTAGTAGCCCCAGTTTCCAATTCCAGGCAGTTTTACCCTTTTTCCCGCCAAAACTCAATTTCAAAGGTCTTTGGGACTCAATATCCATTTCCAAACTCTAGTTTTTGTAAATTTTAAAATTTCGTCCCTCTAACCGCCTCACGGTCAACATGAGACTCTTACTCTATCGTTTTCTGTCTTTGACAAGCAAAAATAGAAAAAGAGGGGCAGCTGTAAGCACTCCATTTTTGCCCGCTCAGCAGTCTCCAATCCGTCCAGACTTGTATTCAAGTCAGTATGGACATATTCTAGTTTGTTATGCCCAGATTTTTCGCACTCGAGGAATACACTTACAAGCGAGAAAAATACTGTACTCTCTCGTTAGAACTCATCCTCCTAGAAGAATGAGTGTGACTAGTTTTGAATTGAAAATTAATTTGAATAAAGGGCTTTTGGAAAACAATTCGCAGTCGCCACCTAACTTGATTAAGGTGAGTTAGGTCACCTTAAAACTAAACACAATTTGAAGACTACACTTAGGGTTTTTAAAATGATTTTTGAAAATATCTCCTCAAGAGAGGGTTTTTAAGAAAATAGGTTGTTTGGCAACCTTTGGAAAATATGTAAGCCCTTCTTTGAAAATAACTCCATTTGGTCCTTGAAAACAATGATCCTAAGTTCGGAGGATGGTTACGTGTATGGAAGATGCACTAAGCCATCCCCCTACCCCGCCCTTGCGGTACGTACATGTCTATTCACCCTAAATTCACCTATTCAAGTCTTCAACTAACAAATGTCCAAAACTATCCATTTTAGAAAAAGAATGTTTAAAAGAATGACGCATGATGTGTAAATGCAATAGAAGAGAGTTTGAAAATAGATTTGAAAGGAACTTGATTTGATTTGAAAAGAGATTTGAAAAGATAGATTTGATTTTGAAAGAAAGTTTTGGAGATTGGAAATAGAGATTTGAAAATAGAAATTTGGAATTGGAAGTTTGAAATAGATCATAGAATTGGAAGTTCGAAAAAAGTTGTGACTGCACCAATGAGGGTTGCCTATGTATCCCTTTAGAGGAATCAGATCAGTCATAGTTCGGATAAGAGTCTGATAGAAATAGAAGGTTTTGATTTCAAAAAGAGTTGGAGTTGAACTTAGAATAAAAGATTGGAATTTGGACCCGAACCCACGTGGTCTCCGGTTAGACTAATAGAAATCCCCCAACACGGTGACCTTCAATAGCCTAATCCTACACATGGACCGAGAAGTCTCTTGTTTCAAGCATGCAAGAAAGGGGGGGAAGAAGATGGGGGATTAAAAAAAGAAGAAAACCCAAGTGGGTTCAGAGGGAGAAGAGACAGGGGGAAGATGCGTAAAGTTAAATAGAGAGCCTACCTTGTATCTTCTTTATTTTGCTTTGCTTTGCGTGCTTTGTTTTTCTTGCTTTGCTTCGGTCTTTGCTTCAGTCTTCATCTTGATCTTCAAGAGCTTTGGATTGCAGCACTACAAGTCTTCAATGGAGGCTTCAGAGGTTAGTGTATGAGTGTATAGGAGTGCATGGGAGTATACATGAACTAGAGTTTGTGTATGGGGGCTAGAGTTTGGAAAACCTAAAGCGAACTAGGGTTTAGGGAGGCTACAAGCTTTGTATATCGAAGAGTAGGGTTTTTTAGACTAAGTTTGCGGACTCCTTTCACACTGGAAGAGGCTCTGTATTTATAAAAAGATGAATAACCTAGCGCCTGTTGTAGTGGCGCCAGGCCAAAGAACACATTGGGGCCATTAGGAGTGGTGCTAGACCAATTTTTGGTAGAAATCCTTTAAGTCGGCAAGCAACATATCTTCAGAAGATTTGGGCGCCTGTACTAGTGACTACCATGTAATTTTTAGCCTAGCTTTACTAGGAGTAGCTCCAGAATGTCTAGGAATAATTTTACGAGGTTGGGAATGACCCAGAAGGCCGAAAAGGGACAAGAACCCTTAGAATAAGGTCTTGGGGGTAACGAAATTGAATAATGATGTCAAGATGTGTTGGAAGGATTGACCGGGCCATTAGGGGCAAAATGGTCAATCGGATCGGAAAGTTGCCGGGACGGACTCAGAATGTCCCGAAAGAAGACTCGAGGTTTGGAAACATTATTTAGAATATTTTCAAAGGTTACCGGTTTGATATCCAGAGCCGGTGTGGTTGGAAAAGGCAACCGGCCGACCAGGGGCAAAACGGTCATTTTGCACTGGGTTCCTCGGAATTGACTCAGAATGATCCGGAAAGATAATGAAAGGGTGGGAATACTATAAAAATCATTCTTGAGAGGTTACTGGTTTGATACCTAGAGCTGGTGTGGTTCCCAGAGCGTTCGGATGCCTAGGGCCAAAATGGTCATCTTGACCAGAAAGTCTCGAAAATGGCTCGAAATTGACTAGAAGGCACCTAATCATGCCGGATTGCCTTTAATACAATCGTGGAAAGGTGGAATTATTGTTCTCAAGACGTAAGTACTTTTTCGAGAAACGTGCCAAGAATGGCCCTAGGGGCAGTTTGGTCATTTTTCACTAGAGTAGGCTAGCAGGCACTGGCGTTGACCTGAGTTTTGAGTGTTTCCGCCACTCTGACGGTGGTCTTGTGATACAGGGGTCTGTTGAAAATTCCTTATATCGACCTGTTTATGAGTGTTTCCGCCACTCTGACGGTTGATATGTTTACGAGTACTTCCGCTACTCTAACGGTTCGCGATCATTTGCGAGACTGCCTGATCCCAGGAAGCTGCTAAATGGACTTAGAGCCTAAGGAATCAACTTCTTGAAAGGCATGCCAAAACGGACATTTCTGCATTAGTGGGCTAGCAGGCTTTAAAGGTGGACCATTCTACCGTTTAGGGAACTTGAAGTCTCGTCCCAGTCGACGGGTTTGAAAGGACTTACTGTATGCAACCCATTTTTGCTAATTCGGCAGTCTCCAGTCCATCCAGACTTGTACTCAAGTCAATATGGACGTATTCCAATCTAAATCAACTTTCCAAGTCTAATCCTGTTAATCAAAACGCTTTGCGGGCCTGCCAGGCCCAAATAGAGGCAAAATGACCAAAATGCCCTTGAGGGTAATGTTCGATCCAATTCCAACAGGCACGTCTTTTCGAAGATGATAAGTCCCCTTTCCAATTCCAATTCCAATTCTAATTCCAATTAAATTCGGCACACCTTTCGAGAAAGTTGATTCCTCAAGGTGTTAAGACCATCCAATCCGGCACGATCCCGAGTGAACTCTTTGGAACGGTAAGTCCCTTCAAACCCGTCGACCGGGACGAGACCCCAAGTCCCCTAGATGGTAGAACGGTCCACCTTTAGCGCCTGCTAGCCCGCTAATGTAGAAATGTTCGTCTCGGCACGCCTTTTGAGAAAGTTGATTCCTTAGGAGCTAAGTTCATTTAGCAGTTTCCCAAGATCAGGCAGTCTCGGGAATGATTGTAAACCATTAGAGTAGCGGAAGTACTCGCAAACATCGCAACCGTCAGAGTAGCAGAAGTACTCATAAACAGGTCAATATAGGGAATTGCAAACAAACCCCTGTATCATGTGACTGCTATTAGAGTGGCGGAAACGCTCAAAACCCAGGTCAACACAGGTGCCTGCTAGCCCACTTCAATGAAAAATGACAAAACTACCCCTAGGGCTATTTTCGGCAAATTTCTCGAGAAAGTACCTAAGTCCTCAGAATGGTAATTCCACCTTTTCAAGATTGACTAAAAAGCAATCCGGCATGATTAGGTGCCTTCTAGTCAGTTTCGGGCCAATTCTAAGACTTTCTAGTCAAGATAACCATTTTGCTCTTAGGCATCCGAGCGCCCCGGGGACCACATTGGCTTTGGGTATCAAACCGGTAATCTCCCGAGAATGCTTTTTATAGTATTCTTGACCTTCCATCATCTTTCCGGATCATTCCGAGTCAATTCCAGCAAACTCGGTGCCAAATGACTGTTTTACCCATGTGGGCCGGTTGCCTTTTCCGATCACACCGGCTCTAGGTATCAAACCAGTAACCTTTGGGAACATTCTAAATAATGTTTTCAAATCTTGAGTCTTCTTTCGCGACATTCTGAGTCTGTCTTGGCAGCTTTCCGGCTCGGTTGACCATTTTGCCCCTAATAGCCCGGTCAACCCTTCCAACAAATCCTGACATCTTTCTTCAAGTTTAGTACCCCCGAGACAATGTTCTAAGGGTTCCTATCCCTTTCTGGCCCTCCGGGCCATTCTTGGCCCTTCAAATCATTCCTGGACCTTCCGGAGTCACTCCTAGTGAAGCCAGGCTAGAAACTACATAGTAGTCACTAGTACAGGTGCCCAAATCTTCTGAAGATACGTTGCTTGCCGAGCTTAAAACTTTCCTAAGTGGCTGCTAGTGGCATCAAGCCAAATTTGGCCTGGTGCCACTACAATAGGCGCCAGGTCAATCTTCTGTCTATAAATACAGAGCCTCCTCCAATATGAGAAGGGTCCGCAAACTTAGTCTAAAAATCCTGCTATTCGGTATACAGATCTTGAAGTTCTTCCATACCTTAGTTCCTTTTAGATTCTTCAAACCCTAGCCTCTATATGCTTATCCCTAGCATACATACACTCATATACTAGCCTTCATTGAAGACTTGAAGTGCTGTAACTTAGAAGCTCTCAAAGACCGAGCCAAAGCAAGCTCATGAAGATCGAAGTAAAGCAAGCAAGCAAAATAAAGAAGACACAAGGTAGGCTTCCTATTTACGTTTACACAATCCCCCCCCCCCCCCTCTTCTCTTTCCTAACCCACTTGGGTTTTCTTCTATTTTAATTCCCATGTTCTACCCCCCTTTCTTGCATGCTTGAAATATGGGACTTCTTAGTTTATATGTAGGATTAGGCTATTGAAAGTCACCGTGTTGGGGTTTCTCTTAGTCTAACCGGAGACCACGTGGGTTCGGCCCCCTTGATTATGTGGTGAAGCCTTTAACATTGTATGTTTATGACCCCAACTTGCATTGTGCATATCATGATCATGCACCTCTCCAAAAATTGTTTTCCAACTTTTTTTCATCATGTGCCATCGGGCAATTCTGCTAGACAAGGTTTGTTTCTCGAATATATACTTAAGGGGATCCATTTGGGAGATGAGGAAGGTGGTATGATAAAGCATGTAATGCCGAAGCCTATGAGTTGCCCAGGCTAATGCACAACAGGGTTTCTTGAGATCTGAATACTTTGTTTCATATGGTAGGAACTTCTTACTGAGGTAGTAAATGGCTTGCTCTTTTCTTCTCGTTTCATCATGTTGTCCCAAAACTCACCCCATGGAAGTATCTAACACTGACATGTACATCAAAAAAGGACGCCCCGGGGTCGGTGCCACTAGGACAGGAGGATTCTGTAGGTATTCTTTGATCTTCTCAAAAACTATTTGACAGTTATCATCCCACTTTTTTGGAACATCTTTCTTAAGAAGTTTGAAAATAGGTTCACATAGATGGGTCATTTGGGCGATAAATCTGCTGATAAAGTATATCTTTCCCAGAAAGGACTGGACCTCCTTTTCCCCCTTCAGTGCTGGCATTTTGACGATGGACTTAACTTTGGCAAGATCAACCTCTGTCCCTTTTTCATTGACTATAAACCCCAGCAATTTCCCTGAAGATACTCTAAAGGTGCACTTGGCAAGATTTAGCTTAAGATGATACTTACGGAGACGGTTAAACACCTTTCACAGGTTGAACAGGTGGTCTTTCTGCTATTTGGACTTGATGATGATGTCATCCACATAAATTTCTACTTTCTGATACATCATGCCATGAAGTAGGGTTACCATGGCTTTGTGGTAGGTTGCCCCTGCGTTGCGATGTTCGAATGGCATAACTTTACAACAGTACACTCCCTAGGGGGGGATGAAAGCAGTCTTCTCTCGATCGTCTTTAGCTAGCTTGATTTGATTGTATCCTGAAAAACAGTCCATGAAGGAAAAATTTCGTGACTGATTGTGTTGTCAACAAGCAAGTTTATGTGGGGGAGAGGAAAGTCGTCCTTTGGACTGGCCTTGTTGAGGTCCTGAAAGTCAATACATATCCGCACCTTGCCGTCTTTCTTGGGTACAGGGACAATATTAGCCAACCATTGGGGATACTCTGCTACTTGCAGGAATCCTGCCTGGAACTGTCTAATCACTTCTTCATTGATCTTCAAGCTCCATTCAGGCTTCAATCTTCTCAACTTCTGCTTAAAGGGTTTCATTTGCAGGTCTAGGGGTAATCTATGTTCAACAATGGATTCATCCAGCCCGGGCATGTCTTGATAGGACCAAGCGAAAACATCCAGGTATGTAAGCAATAGTTCTAATAATTCTCTATGCTGCCATTGATCTAGGCCTGTACCGATTCTAAGCTCTTTTGGATCCCCTTCTTTCCCCAAATTAACGGCTTCTGTTTCCTCAATGTTTGGGGTATTACGGTTCTTATGTCTTTCTATTTGTTCCTAAATTTCCTCTGGCACATCTTTTGAATAATTTACATATTCTGCAATTCCTAGTTGTTTGTAATCAAACTCGGTGTTAAAGTCATCATTTGTCAAGATTGGCATTCTCTGGATTAGTTGAGTAAGACGTCGGATGCAAGGGTACCAGGCATGGAAAATAGTGTGCAATGAATCAAACAAAAAGGAGTATTTTTCCATTAATAACTTCATTTAAAAGTTAAGACTAGTAAATTAAAAGAACAAACTTTGTTTATGGTAAATCAGCTGCTCCGAGATCTTACTCTAGTGAACTTTGTACCGAAACTTGCAAGTACGGATGATGTATTCGCTGGCCCAATTATGCAAATTCTTGCCTGGCAGCATCGCTCGAATGGATCCATCTTGAGTTATTCCCATGTCGTCTGTCATAACGGGTGCTTCTTCTTGAACTTTCCTCTTCTTCTTATTTAATATGGATATTCCTTTCCCCATGTGCAGCTGCTTGAATCAATCCGAGGGTTCCATGTTATCTTATCAGCTCTCTTCTTCTGCGCTGCTTCCCTTTTCTCCTTTTTGTGGGTTCATACCCCAACCCAAAGGTGGGTTCAGCCAATGGTATTTCTACGACTTCAGGTCCTCTTTATAAATATCTCCCTAAGCCTTTCCCTAGATGAAAACCATTTGTTTTGAAGTACCGCACTATCATCTGAGAATTTCAGAAATATTTTGGCTCCACTTGATCTTCTTTCCACACAACAGTGATATATTCGAATGACTGGAAGCAGGAAAGAAATTCAGTGTCAGATGTAATGATATCAGCTTTGTATACATCGAATTATTTTCAGTGAAAATAGAAATCAGCTTGGAGCCCATGATGAACTTGACTTTCTGATGAAGCCTGGAAGGAACTGCACCTGCCGAATGAATCTAAGACCGTCCTAACAGCAAATTGTAGACAGCCAGAATGTGCATGACCTGGAACTTGATTGTGAAGGTTACTGGTCCTATCTTAATGGGCATTTCAATTTCCCCTATAGCTTCCCTCCGAGAACCATCAAAGGCACGAATGATCATACTGTTGTTCTTTAAATAAGTTTGGTCCATTCCAAGCCTTTTTAGGGTGGAATACTGGCACACATTCAAAGCCGACCCATTATCTATCAATACTTTGGCTACTATTTTTCCTCTTGTTCTTACAGCGATATGCAGAGCCTAGGTATAGCCTATTCCATTAGTAGGAATCTCATTATCGAAGAAGGTAATGATGTTTGGGGCCATGATGAGGCTCACCATGTTATGTAGGTTATTTGGCGTGAAACTCTCAGGCACCTGAGTATCCTTGACGATCTTCATCAAAGCATCCCAGTGTACTTCAAAAGTGAGCAACAAGCCTAACATCGAAATATGGGCTGGGGATTTTCTAAGTTGTTCCATGATGTTGTAGTCAACCTTTCCTAGAGCTTTGGTGAATTCTGACATCTCTGGATTTGTCGGTTGGTTGGAGCATTCTCCCTCTTTATCCTGCCCTTTTCTTTTTCTTTCCACTTCAGTAGAGGTGTAGAGGCGCCCTGACCAAGTCATCCCTCCTATTTCTGTTACAGGCTCTCCGGTGCCCCTATCAGGTGGGTAATTCCATGGGACGCTATAAAGACTGAATATTGGCAGTTGGGTTACAATGGGAAGAGTTATCCTTGGGTTTATGGGCAAAGGGATTACCATAAGTGAAGGGTTGGTAAGGACGGTTAAGGTGGTGGGCACAATTGGTTTCTTTGGCAAGACTAAGAGTAACTTAGGTCGTACGACTCCTTGGATGTTGGTTTGAGATTTAAGCCTAGCCACAGTGACCATAGGTTCAAGTTCAAATAATGGAGTAAGGATAAGGTGATAATGAGGGCGGTTAGGTGAGGTTTCTATGGTTAAGTTCATGTTGGGTTGGTGAGATTGCATGGTTAGGAAGGAATGGTCTTGGTATTTGGGTTCCTCTAGGGTATAAGTTGTCCCTTCTGGAATTACGGTAAGTGGGCTGCGTAGGGTGTCTTTGCTAACATTCTTACTTTCCAACGGTATGTTCTCCTGAAGCTTGTGAACCATGGCCTTCACTATTACGGAAGATATTGGACTAGTATTCATTTCCCTTGCCTATAAAAATAAGGACAACAGTTGCAAGTTAGAGTTCAGTTCTTATAGAGTTCTATGCAATGCATGCCCTAGGATACCCCTCTTTTAGAAGGGAAACTAAACATGCTGAATTGGCTCACTTTTGGAGATAGGTGATTTGCCCCTGTATGCAGATGCCTTATCGTCAACTGGGAAACTTCATCCATTCATATATTCATCCATCCATTTGCTCAAGGAAAATAAAAAAATACATTTAACTTTGGGTTTGAGATACAAAAGAATTGAAATACATTTTAATAGGGGGAGGGGAAACATTTTTCTTTGGGGGTTCCACCTATCTAGTTTTACATAAGCAGTCCTAAACTACTCTTGAGTCTTCGAATTTGCCTTCCTTGGATTCAATGTCGAGGAGGTCGCTGAGAGACCTTGTTGATCGATTGCCTCTTATCTTCATGGGAACCCTATCTCCATGAGCATGGAGGGATGGGGCCCCTCCTATGGAATGAATTGAGGTGCATGCCATGAGTCCTTAGGGTTACGTGGGAACCCTTAGGGTTTAGGTAGGTTTAATGAAAGGGAGAGTGAACTAGGTGTCACTCTTTTTTGGGTTGATTATATACATGAGAATGCAGTGACTTGAGTTAGTTGGAACTCTTGTCTTGACATAGAATATGAAATGCATGAAAATGGAAGCATAGAGTATAAAAAGAGAGAATACAGTTCAAGTACATATGCATGTATGAACAGTTAGACAAGTATTATAACAGTAAGAATATAGTTATTATAACAACAGGAATAAACAGGTATCAATGAAAAATAAGAGCAGTCACCCTTTCCTCCATGGTGCGCGTGTCTTAAATGCGGCAGAGGCTCGGCTATGCAAGGTGCCTGCATGAGCATAAGGTTGAGGGTTAACTAATGCATCCTAAAAAGGTTCAGTCCCCAGATCTTCAAACCTAGGCCCACTCCCCGAGTTACTGCCATGATCGGTTGGTGATCTGAGCAGGGGACCATCAAGAGGCCGTAGGCGAAGAAACTGACACAGCATCTTGCCCACAACCAATATACCGTTCCCCTTTTCTAACTAGAAGGGTCATATCAGGGTAAAACTGCAACTATGCAGAATGCAAGTGCACATGCAGTGTGTGTGTGATTTTTAAAAACGAAGGAAAGAGCCCAACAACTTGCATTCATCCTGTTTATCACATTCATGCATAGCAGTTAATAAAATTTAAACAAAAAACGCACCTACGAAATAAAGGTACAAGAGTTAGTTTGTGGATGGCAAACTTAATACAAGATAATATGAATAAATGCATGTTTTTTTTAAAATAATTTTGAAAATTTGGTTTTGAAAATTTAAAGTGAATATGATTGAACAAGTTAGTTAAAGACTCTACATGGGTGAAGGGTAAAAAGACATGACTACGGTCTAACCCTCTAAGTGTTCTGTAAGCACCCCATTTTTACCCGCTTGGCAATCTCCGGTCCGACTGGACTCACTTTCACATATCACATGCATATTCATACTCTATCTTGACTTCTAAACTCCAATTTAGTCCTCTGGTTGCTTCCCGGGCCTGTAAAGCCCACTTGAAGCTAAATGACCATTTTGCCCCTAGGCATTCGAAATCCTCGGGAACCACACCGGCTCTAGGTATCAAACCGGTAACCTCCTGAGAATGCTTCTTATAGTATTCCAGACCTTCCAATACGCTCCTAGATCACTCTGAGTTAGTTTCGGCAAATCAGGTGCAAAATGACCGTTTTATCCCTGGTGGGTCAGTCGCCTCTTCTAACCACACTAGCTTTGGGTATCAAACCGGTAGCCTCCTGGGACATTACAAGTAATGTTTCCAGACCTCAAGTCTTCTTCTAGGACATTCCGAGTCCATCCTGGTAGTTTTCTGGTCTAGTTGATCGTTTTGCCCCTAAAGGCCCGGTTAACCCTTCAAACACATCCTTTCAGCATCTTTTAAGTCTATTGCCTCTGAGACAATATTCTAAGGGTTCCTGTCCCTTTCTGCCCGTCCAAGTCATTCCTGACCCCTTCAATTCATCCCCGGACTCTCCGAAGTCACTCTTAGTGAAGCCAAGCTAAAAATTGCATGGTAGTCACTAATACAGGCGCCCAAATCTTCTAAAGATACGTTGCTTATCGACCTTCAACATTTACTAAATGGCTGGCGCCACTACTAGCGGCGCTAAGCCAAAAAATAGCCTGGCGCCACTCCTAGTGGCGGCAGTGTAATTTTTGGCCTGGCGCCATTGCAACAAGCGCTAGTGCATTCCTCTATCTATAAATATAGAGCCTCCTCCAGCATGAAAGAGGTCCACTAACTCAGTCTAAAAACCCTACTTTTTGATATACAGAGCTCGTAGTCTTCCTAAACCCTAGCTTCTTTAGGTTTTCCAAACCTTAACCTCCATACACAAACCCTATCCTCCTATACACTCATACACACTCTCATATACTCATACACTATCCTCAAACCCTCCATTGAAGACTTGGATTACTGTAACTATGAAGCTTTGAAGATCAAAGACAAGCTCTCGAGGATCAAGATGAAGGCTAAAGCGAAGACCGAAGCAAAGCAAGAAAAGCAAAGCGCGCAAAGCAAAGCAAAATAAACAAGACACAAGGCAGGCTTTCTCTTTAAGTTTACACATCTTCCCCCTCTCTTTTCTCTCCTAACCCACTTGGGTTTTCTTTTATTTTAATCCCCCATCTTCTTCCCCCCTTTTCTTGCATGCTTGAATCAAGGGATTTTCCGGTCCATGTGTAGGATTAGGCTATTGGAGGGTCACCGTGTCGGGGGCTTTCTTTTAGTCTAACCGAAGACCATGTGGGTTCAGCCCCCTTGATTATGTGGTGAAGCCTTAACTTTGTATATTTACAACCCCAATTTGTATTGTGCATATCATGATCTTGCATCCTTCCAAAATTCGTTTTCAAAAGCTTGCATCAAAATTGTTTTCAAAACTCGCATCAAAATTTTCTTTTTCAAAACTTGTTTTCAAAATCACAATCCTAGGATGATTCTAACATTTTCATGATTAGGGTTGCTTTAGGAAAGTTTTACATTTAAAGTGACCGATATGGTCCATATTTTCAAAATCCTCGTTGTTTTCAAAACCGCTATCTCGAGGTGGTTCTAGCCTTCTTATGGTTAGAATCGCTTTAGGAAAGTGAGATATTTTTATAAACTTTCCAAAAACTCTCTTTTCAAATATTTCTTTCTAAAAATCTCTTTTCCCAACATACTTTCTAAAAACTCTCTTCAAATTCCCTTCCAAAATTGTTTTCTAAAAACTTCCTCCAAAAATCTATTTTTCAAAACTTTTTTTTAAACTCCTTTCCAAAAACACTCTCCTCAAAATTCACTTTCTAAAAACACTCCTTAAGTTTCCTTCCTAAACAACTCTTTCCAAAAATTTCTTTCCCAAAATCTCTTTCCAAAAACTCTCTCAAAGTGTTGCTTTCCAAAAAATCTTTCTGAAAACTCTTTCTTCAAAATCTCCCTTTCTAAAAACTCACTTTCCAAAAATCTCTTTTCTTAGAGTCCAAGTTAAACCCTAGAGCCAACGATTAGGAAACCCTAATTTTGCTTGCCAAAAACATGATTTTCAATCTTGCCTTAAAACCTAAGTTTCCAAAATCTCCTTTTTTACATCTAAACCATAAGTTTCCAAAACCTATTTTCTACATCAAAACTATAGTCTTCCAAATCTAGGGTTTCTAAAACATCGTCCTTCCAAATCCATGCCAAATCCAATATTCCATTTAGGAAACCAAATTCAATCTCCTGTTTAGGAAACTAGATCCTATCCTCCGTTTTTGGAAACGAAATCAAATAATCTCTTTTTAGAAACAAAATCCAAATCTTTCCTAATTCTAATCCTTTCTAATCTCGTACTTTCCTAGACCTTAAGTTTTCAAAATTTGAACTTTTAAATCTTTCCTTAAACTTTAAGCTTCCAAATCCTTCCTAGTCTAAACCTTTCCTAATTCCACACCTTTCCAAATCTTAACTTTTCAAATCTAAGTTTTCAAATCTTTCCTAAACTCAAACTTTTCCTAATTTCAAGTATTTCTAAAACTCAAATTTTGGATCTTTCTAAAATTCTAAACTTTCTAAATTTCAAATCTTTCCAAATCTAAAACTTTCTAAACTCAAAACTTTCTTACTTTCAAAACTTCCCTATTCCAAAAACATTCCAATTCTAAAACATTTCAATTTCAAAATTCTCTAATTCAGAACTTTCCTAAAATGTAACCTTCCTAAATCAAAATTTTCCTAAAATGAAACTTTCCTAATTCAAACCTTCCCTAAATCCAATCTTTCCTAAATCTTCTAAGTCAAACATTCGAGTCAAATCTTTCTTCAATCTCAAGTCTTTCCTAAATCTCATTTTTCCTAAGTCTAGGTTTCCAAAGTTCTATCTTTCCAAATCTAGTCCAAGTTCTTTGCCAAGAGTCAAATCCTCTTTCAAGTTCAATTCTAGGTCTAAGTTCAATCTTGATTTCCTAATCTTCCAATTCAAATTCCAAATCAGAATCTCTTTCTTCCAATCATACATTCTATTTTCTGTCAGACTCTTGTTCGAATTACGACTGACCTGATTCCTCAAAAAGGATACATAAACAACCCTCATGGGTGCGGTCATAATCTTTTTCAAGCTTCTATTTCCATAATTCTTTTTAAATCTCCAATTCCATAATCTATTTCAAGTTTCTAGTTCTAAAAGTCTGTTTTCAAATTTTTATTTCCAATTTCAAATCTATCTTTTCAAATCAAATCAATTTCTTTCCAAATCTATTTTTCAACTTCCTTTTCTTGCAATTGCATATCATGCATCATGTCTTTTAAAACATTATTTTCTAAAGTAGATAGGATTGGACATTTGTTAGTTGAAGACTCTTATAGGTGAATTTAGGATAAATAGACATATAGGTACCGCAAAGGCGGGGTAGGGTGATGGCTTAGTGCGTCTTCCCTACATGTAACCAACCTCCAAACCTAGATCACTATTTTCAAAAGACCAAAACGGAGTTATTTTCAAAAAAGGGCTAAAATATTTTCTAAAGGTTGCCAAACAACCTGTTTTCTTAAAAACCCTCTCTTGAGGAAGTATTTTCAAAATCGTTTTCAAAAACCCTAAGTGTAGTCTTTGGATTATGCTTAGTTTTTAGGTGACCTAACTCACCTTAATCAAGTTAGGTGGCAACTCCAAATTGTTTTCAAAAGCTCTTTATTCAAATCTATTTTCAATTCAAACCTAGTCGCACTCATTCTTCTAGGAGGATGAGTTCTAACGAGAGAGTACAGTATTTTTTCTGCTTGTGTGTGTATTCCTCGAGTGCAAAAAATCTGGACGCGACATGTCCCCAGTGGAGTTGCCAGTTGTCGCGCTCAGATTTTTCGCACTCGAGTAATACACACACAAGCGGAAAAAATACTATACTCTCTCGTTAGAAATCATCCTCCTATAAGAATGAGTGTGACTAGGTTTGAATTAAAAATTAATTTGAATAAAGGGCTTTTGAAAAATATTTGGAGTCGGCACCTCACTTGATTAAAGTGAGTTAGGTCACCTAAAAACTAATCGGAATCCAAAAACTACACTTAGGGTTTTTGGAAAACGATTTTGAAGATACGTCCTCAAGAGAGGGTTTTTAAGAAAACAGGATGTTTGGCAACCTTTAGAAAATGTTTAAGCCCTTTTTTGAAAATAAACTCCATTTTGGTTCTTGAAAGCAGTGATCCTAAGTTCGGAGGTTGGTTATGTGTAGGGAAGACGCACTAAGCCAACACCCTACGCCGCCCTTGTGGTACCTACATGTTTACTCACCCTAAATTCACCGATGAGAGTATTCAATTAACAAAATGTCAAATCCTATCCACTTTAAAAAAGAAAGTTTAAAAAGGCATGATGCATGATATGTAAATGCAAGAGAGAGAGTTGAAAAATAGATTTGGAAAGAAATTTGAAAAGAAATTGACTTGATTTAAAAAGAAATTTGAAAAGATAGATTTGAAATTAGAGATTTTTTAGAAACTGGAAATAGAGATTTGGAAATAGAAATTTAGAAGTGGAATTTGGAAAAAAGTTGTGGAAATAGAAGTTTGAAAAAGGTTGTGAAATTAGAGATTTGAAAGAAATTATGATCGCACCACTGAGGGTTGCCTATGTATCCTTTTGGAGGAATCAGGTCAGTCGTAGCTCGAACAAGAATCCGATAGAAAATAGAAGATTTTGATTGGAAAGAGAAATTGAGATGGAATTCGAATTGGAAGATTAAGAAATCAAGATTGAACTTAGACCTAGAATTGAACTTGAAAAAGGATTTGACCCTTGAAAGAGAACTTGGACTAAATTTGGAAAGATAGAGTTTTGGAAAACCTAGACTTAGGAAGATAGGATTTGGACTTGAGATTAAGAAATATTTGACTCGAATGTTAGACTTAGAAGATTAGGAAAGATTGGATTTACGAAGGGTTCGAATTAGAAAAGGTTCGAAATAGGAAAGTTTCGTTTTAGGAAAGTTTCATTTTAGGAAAGTTTCCGAATTAGGAAAGTTTTGAATTTAAGAAAGTTCTGAGTTTAGAAAGTTTTAGATTTGGAAAGATTTGAAGTTTAGGAAAGTTTAGAATTTTAGAAAGATTCAAAATTTAAGTTTTAGAAATTGTTGAAATTAGGAAAGGTTTGAGTTTAAGAAAGATTTGAAGATTTATATTTGGAAAGTTAAGATTTGGAAAGGGTTGAAACTAGAAAATGGTTGAATTAGGAAAGATTTGGAAGCTTAAAGTTTGGAAACCTAAGATTTAAGAAGGTATGAGGTTAGGAAAGATTTGAATTAGAAATGATTTGGGTTTGGAAGGATTGAGATTCCTATTTCCTAAAACAAAGGATTGAATTTTGTTTCTAAAAAGAGATGTTTTGACTTTGTTTCCAAAAACGAAGGATAGGATCTAGTTTTCTAAATGGGAGATTGGATTTGGTTTTCTAAAGGGGAAGATTGGATTTTGGCATGGATTTGGAAAGGGAAGTTTTAGATACCCTAGATTTAGAAGACTATAGTTTTGATGTAGAAAATAGGTTTTGGAAATTTAGGATTTAGATGTAAAGAAGGAGATTTTGGAAACCTAGGTTTTGAGCCAAGATTGAAAATCATGTTTTTGAGAAAGGAAATTAGGGTTTCCTAATTATGGGTTCTAGGGTTTAACTTGGACTCTAAGAAAACAGATTTTTGGAGAGCGAGTTTTTAGAAAGGGAGATTTTTGGAAAGAAATCCTAGAGAGAAGTTTTTTGAAAGTGAATTTAAAAAGAGAGAGCTTTTGGAAAGGGACTTTTGGAAGGAGATTGTTGGAAAGAGTTTTTAGGAAATAGATTTAGGGAGAGAGTTTTCTAAGAAGGAAACTTAGGGAGTGCTTTTAGGAAAGGAATTTTGAAGAGAGCTTTTTAAAAAGAAGTTTTGAAAAATAGATTTTTGGAGGGAGTTTTTTTAAAACAATTTTGGAAAGGAATTTAAAGAGAGTTTATGGAAAGCATGTTTGAAAAGAGAGTTTAGGAGGAGATTTTTGACAAGAGATTTTTTAGAAAGTATATAAAATATCTCGCTTTCCTAAAGTGATTCTAATCATAAGAAGGTTAGAACCACTTTAAGATAATGGTTTTGAAAACAACAATGTTTTGAAAATATGGACCATATTGGTCACTTTAAAAGTAACACTTTTCTAAAGCAACCCTAATCATGAAAAGACTAGAATCACCCTAGGATTGTGATTTTGAAAACAACTTTTGAAAAAGAAGATTTTGATGCAAGCTTTTGAAAATGAGTTTGAAAACAAATTTTGGAAGAATGTAAGATCGTGATATGCACAATGCAAATTGGGGTCGTGAACATACAAGGTTAAGGCTTCATCACATAATCAAGGGGGCCAATTCCACGTGGTCTCTGGTTAGACTAAAAGAAAGCCCTTGACACGGTGACCCTCCAATAGCCTAATCCTACACATGGATCGAGAAATCCCTTATTTGAAGCATGCAAGAAAGGGGGGGAAGAAGATGGAAAATTAAAATAGAAGAAAACCCAAGTGGGCTAGGAGAGAGAAGAGAAGGGGAAGATGCGTATACTTAAATAGAAAGCCTACCTTGTGTCTTGTTTATTTTGCTTTGCTTTGAGCGCTTTGCTTTTCTTGCTTTGCTTCAGTCTTTGCTTCAGTCTTCATCTTGATCTTCGAGAGCTTCAGTTTGCAGCACTTCAACTCTTCAATGGATGCTTTGGAGGCTAGTGTATGAGTGTATGTGAGTGTATAGGAGGCTAGGGTTTGTTTATGGAGGCTAGGGTTTGGAAAACCTAAAGAAGCTAGGGTTTAGGGAGGCTACGAGCTCTGTATATCGAAGAATAGGGTTTTAGACTAAGTTTACGGACCTCTTTCACATTGGAGGAGGCTCTGTATTTATAGAGAGAAGAGTGACCTGGCGGCTGTTGTAGTGGCGCCAGGCTAAAAAACCTTCTGGCACCACTCCAGGCCAAATATTGGCTTGGCGCCACTAGTAGTGGCGCCAGCCACTTAGAAAAGTTTTAAGGTTGGCAAGCAATGTATCTTCAGAAGATTTGGGTGCCTATACTAGTGACTACCATGCGATTTTTAGCCTAACTTCACTAGGAGTGGCTCTGAAAGGTCCAGGAAGGATTTAAAGGGGCCGGGAATGACCCGGAAGGCCGGAAAGGGACAAGAACTCTTAGAATAGAGTCTCGGAGGTATTTGAGTTGAAAAATGTGGATAGGATGTGTTGGACGGGTCAACCGGGCTATTAGGGGCAAAACGGTCAACCGGGCTAGAAAGCTGACAGGACGGACTCGGAATGTCCCGAAAGAAGACTCAAGATTTGGAAAAATTATTTAGAATGTTCCCAAAGGTTACCGGTTTGATACCCACAGCTAGTGTGGCCAGAAAAGGCGACCGGCCCACCAGGGGCAAAATGGTCATTCCACACCAGGTTTGCCGGAACTGACTCGGAATGATCTGAAAAGATAATGAAAGGTCGATACAACTATAAAAAGTATTCTCGGGAGATTACCGGTTTGATACCTAGAGCCGGTGTGGTTCCCGGGGCGTTTGGATGCCTAGGGACAAAATGGTCATCTTGACTAAAAAGTCTTGGAATTGGCCCGAAACTAACTAGAAGGCACCTAATTATGTCGGATCGTCTCTAAGACGATCTTAAAAGGGTGGACTTACCGTTCTAAGGACTTAGATACTTTATCAAGAAACATGCCGCAAATGGCCGTAGGGGCAGTTTGGTTATTTTTCACCGAAGTGGGCTAGCATGCACTAGTGTTGACCTGTGTTTTGAGTGTTTCTGTCACTCTGACAACGGTCCCGTGATACAGGGGTTTGTTGGCAATTCTCTATATTGACCTATTTGCGAGTATTTTCGTTACTCTGACGGTTGCGATGTTTGCGAGTACTTTCGCTACTCTGACAGTTTGCGATCATTCCCGAGACTGCCTGATCTCGAGAAGCTGCTAAAGGGACTTAGCGCCTGAGGAATCAACTTTATGAAAAGGCATGCCAAAATAGACATTTCTACATTGGTGGGCTAGCAGGCGCCAAAGGTGGACCGTTTTACCATCTCGGGGACTTGGGGTCTTGTCCCGGTCGACGAGTTTGAAGGGACTTACCGTTTCGAAGAAACTTTCTTTGAAAAATATACTAGACAGGATAGACTTACCATCTCGAGGAATCAACTTTCTCGAGAGAGGGATTGAAATTGGACTAGAAAAGAGGACTTACCATATTCGGGAAGACACGCCTATGGGATTGGACCGAACAACGCCCACAAGGGCATTTTGGTCATTCTGCCTCTATTTGGGCCTGGTGGGCTGCGAAGTGATAAATCGATTGGATTAGGACTAGAATTCTAGAATATGTTCATATTGACTTAAACTCAAGTCGGGATGGACTAGAGACTGCCGAGCAGGCAAAAATGGGGTGCTTACAAACAGGTAGTCAGCGATCTACAGGACAGGCATCTTCTAGCCAGAGTGGCCAGGAAAGTAAACCACCAGTCGACCCCTTCCCTCTGTTTAAGGTAGCTTTCAAGGAAGAGATAGGTGTTGATGACGAGGTGTTGGGCCTTGGTGATCAGGTGACCGGCTACGGGAGGGCCTCCTCTAGGCATAGAGAAACGGATGCTGATCTTGGTGTCCTGGCGATACCGGATATTCCACCGCTGGGAGACCTTGCCTATCATCCCAGTATCTACTCGCGACAGCATTTGCCCCCTCCGCTGGTACACACAGCTTTCAAAGGAACAGTTCATCTTGTCTTCAGTACTATGTAGCGGGTAGCTCCATCTTACTATGCTTTCTTGGCTGAGATTGGGTTTGAAGCCTTCATAAGATTACAGGCTAACTGCCTGAACAAACATTTAGTGTTGGTGCTTATTGAGAGGTGGTTCGGAGAAACTAGCACTTTCCATTTTGTTGGTTTTGAGGTAGGTCTCACCCCATTGGATTGGGCGATCATCATAGGGCTTTCCTTTATCGATTGGCAAATCACCTTACAATCAGTAGATAGAGCCGATGCATGCATTTTGCTAGACTTGCCCCCTCATGAGCATTCTGCCTTTCCCAGTCTCTTGGCTCAGTTGAGATGACAATACCTTTGTCATTGAGCCACCACCTGCCCGGCGAGACATCATAAGGCGGCGACTTGTTTTGTATATCATCTTCAACTGCTTCTGCAACAACAACAAGTCACTGGTGCCTTTTCAGTTAGTGAGCATAATAGCTGATCTTGGGGTTTTATCTTAGCACGATTGGGGATCCATCTCCTTCATTTGCTTCCTTTGGTCAATGCGGGTCCGGACTTCCTCTCATTAGGGCAGCATGATTGGTTTTTGGCCTTTTCTTGTTTGGTGGAGCTATAAGTACCTACCTATTCGTCGCCCTGCAGTTATTGAGGATGACTTTATCCTCGTGCTTTTAGGTGGGCTTGTGACCGGGTAGCCCAACAATCAAAGATCATTGATTTTGTGACACTACAGGCGAACCTAGAGTTGATCGAGGCGAGGGACGTGACTTGGCGGCCCTTTATTAGGTCGGTTCATTATGAGACGGTGCGATACTTGGTCCTATTGTCCCTATCGAGGGTTTCCTTTCTCAGTGATGATTCTTGGGAGTCCTACCTAAGGGACCGACACTAGCGCCAGTTTCATGAGAAGTACATGTTTGGTGCCTTGGTGGAGGGAGTTCCTATTCCTTATCAGGAGCATCAGTTGAGTGCTAGTTTCTTGCTTCCTCCAAATATGGAATATGCTGCACACTTTGGGGCTCATTCTGTCAATGCCTTCACTCGGTTTGAGGTACTAGTTGGCGCATATGATGTTGGCCAAAAGGTGGTCAACTTGTGGCACCGTGCCGAGGGATACGCGCCCCAAGCTAAGTTTACTACAGTGAGAGACCAGAGGGGCTAGTTCCAAATGGAGCGGGATTAGTACTAAGCAGAGGTGGCTTCCTTGACAGCCCGGTTAGCCTAGATGGGAGGTGGCGGGGTATGTTGTCCTTTCCCTCCTTTTTCTTTCGACTCTGCTATTATTTAGTTATTCCTTTATCTTACTGATTTCAGTTTTGTCTTCTTTATAGGATGCTGGTGCTTCTAGTAGTTATCCTCCTCCTCCTCCGAAGCCAGGTTTCGGAGATTTCAATCCAGAGGATATCGACTTTGATCTTTGACAGATGCCCCTTGTCGTAAACCCTAATCTTCTTTTGCCCCTATCCTAGAGATGTGTTTAATTTATGTAAGACAACTTTATTTTTGTAAATTTTGTACAAAGATGGATGTTTATGAAAGTTAGATGTATGGATAGGCAAAGATATTTATAATTTTCACAGCTAAGTATATGATCAGATGCGTGTGCATGGATGATGATGTTGTATATTTGCTACATGAGTTGATATTGAACTGTATTGGTGACTTCTATTTCTACAGGGAGTTATGTCCTATGTATGCGAAGCTCATGCCGATTTTTTTTTATAATGAAAATGCATGCATATATTAGAAATATACTAGTTAATGGAATTACAAAGGGTGCTGTCAAACTCAGTATCTTTGGAACACTCACTCCTTCCTTTTCGGGGGTCTGGCTTCTCCTTTGGCTCAACCTTACATTGACTGGATGATAACATTTCGTACCTTTCTCAGCCTTTGGACCGCCTCCAATTCTCTACCTCGGGGTTACTGTATAGGATTATTGGGCTGAAACTCTCAACTCTCAGGGCTTTGGCAATAGCTTGCCCGACCTTTAGCAGAGTGATAAATGGCCAATCTTTCAATTTGAGGAAACTTTGCTTTAGGATCGTAATGTAGGCTATGTTATGGGGTTTTTTAAACAACAGGGTATACAGGCTAAAATTTAATATTGATTTCAGCAGGGTTTAGATCTATACCATCCTTGACTATTTTTAGCAGGGTTAGCATCCTTCTTTAGTTTCAGCAGCGTGTCTGGCTCATTTTGATCAAGCAATTCGTTTTCAATCAGAGTGGACTTTAGTAGAGTTTTAATGTAGGCCATGGTTTGGGGTTTAACAAGAAAGGATAAAGGCTCAAACCTACAGCTTCTATTGGACTTCTTTCTCACCTAGGATCACCTTTGAACTTTTCTTCTTGCCTTTACTATATATATTTCCCAAGATGAAATGACTCTTTCATTTTCTTTTGACCTTTTTATATGATGCTTTCTCTTTCATCCTTTCTATACATTTCTCAAGGTGGCACAAACATGACTTTCTTCAAGCTTTTTTTTAGATATGTTTCTTCTTTCTTTTTTTATTTTTTTGGCCTCTCGCCCCTTGGCAACTCTTTTCCTTCACTCTTCTTTTTCCTTTTCATCTATTTTCTTTCCTTTTATGAAACGAACAATTCTACAACCCTTTTTTCCTTAGACCTTTTTCTTAATAATTCAATCTAACCCATTGTAGGCGGTGATCCTTAGGTTAGGGTTTTCTTAAAAAAAGATAAATGGCTCAATGGGTTTGGCAATGAATTGCTTCTGACTGTATGGGAAATGAAATGAGGGCCTCTCTTCACTTTGAACTAGATTGCTTGATCCATAGAGCCTTTAACGCTACCCTAGCATGATAGAGGATAGATGTCATTCCTAGAGTTTTTCGATTATTGTCTGCCCCAGTGTGGGGGGATGGTCTTGGATCGGGATTGATGAGGAATATTTCGCTATTTGTGAGGCACTAGGGGCTAAGCAAAGGGAACATAAATACACATTTTTTTTTATATGGAAAAATGAAAAATGGCTCCTCTTTATTTTGATAATCTGGCCACACATCACTTAGCTTCAGAATATTCCTAAGATAAACCATGCCCCTTTGCGTAGGGAGTATTCACCATTCACAAGAGAAAATAAGATGACAGCAATGTAAGATAATAACACAAATTGATATTTCACTACTTAAAAACATAGAGGTCTTTTAGAATGAAAGTGCAAACATTTATTTTAAAGAGAGGAAGAGAAAGAGATAGAAAGAAAGTGAGCGGGAACACCCCTTTCTTGTATGCTTTTTGAAGAGAACCCATTTCAGTAGGGCCTTGGGACAATGCCCACATCTTCGATACTCCATTCGTGATTTGGATTCTTGGCCAACGCAAGACAGGCAAAGGCTTCTTCTAAAGCTCCGGACATATTGACAATGATGGCACGGTTGTCAGCCTCATTAACCTCCTTGTTGTCCTTTGCGGCAGGTTCTTCTATAAACAGGATAGCTAGTTCACCTCCCTTTAGCTTAAACTGCTCCGTCTACGCTCTTGACTCTTCTAGCTCCTAGCCTATGTCTTCATAGTCGCACTCGATCATGAGCCAAGGATTTTCTAATAAGTGACGTTCAGCCATGGCATACTTCGGATGTAGGAACTAAGCACCCCATCCCTCAACAACCATGTTTTATGCAAGATCCTCCTCCAAAAGCAGTAGTTCCTCAATTGGCCAGTTAGAAGAATCAAGCACCTCATTAGAGTTATAGAGATAGATCGGGCATAATGGGAGATTTTCCTCCCAGTCATTCTCTTCATTGGCCTCGCAGTCTTCGATCACAATCACATCCAGTTCATTTTCTTCCACTATTTCCTCTAATATCAAGTTGACAGCATAGTCCGGTAGGGGATTTGTGGTTACATTAAGAGCATGAGGAGGATTCATCGATTGCAAGTCAATGGTCTTGTTGTCTATTAGGTCTTAAATTTTGTGCTTGAGAGAGAAGCAGCTTTCGGTGTCATGCCCTTGGCCACCTAAATGGTATTTATAAGTGAGGGCAGCATTGAAGGTTGGGGGTAGAGGGCTTAGCAATGGACGCATAGGTGTGGGCTTCAAGATATTGTTCTTCAAAAGGTTATGGTAGGCCTCAGTTTGGGTGCATACTAAGGTATCAAAGCTACGGATGCGTGGGGCAGGTCTATTAAAGTTAGGTCGTGCCCTAGTAAGGCCATAGTTAGGGGTTAGAGCAGGCATGGTTAAAGTGGGTAAGGGTAGGACAGGGTATGATTATAGTGGTGCATAGTATTGGGGTGGTTGACCAGGCAAGATGGTAGAAACCTCGCTTTCCTTCTTGATTATTCCCCTTGTAGTAGCCACCTTCTTGGCTATGTTGGCAGAACTTTCTCTAGTCTTTGCATAGGGGTCCGTAATCCTTCCTATCTTGAGATCATTTTCTATCATCTCCCCTTGCATGATGAGCTCAGAGAAGCTTTTCCCTATGCTTTTGCAGAGCTTCTTGTAGTATATACCTTGGAAAGTATGTACAAATAGTTGCACATACTCCTTCTCTTCCAATGCAGGATTGATTTGTGCAGCAGCTTCTCTCCATATCAAGGCATAGTTCTTGAAACTTTCTTTTTTACCTTTACTCATAGTCATCAGGGACCATCGGTCAGAGGTGAGGTTGATGTTATGACGATATTGGGCTTTGGATGCATTGACCAGCTCAATCCAAGTTGTGATCTTCCTTAGGTCCAGAGGGGCAAACCATAGCAGGGCAGACCTAGTGAGATTGTGTTGGAATAATTACATTAGAAGTTTCGGATCGTTCCCATAATCACTCAGTACCCCAGCATACAGACGAAGATGAGCAATAGGGTTACTAGTGTTGTCATACTTTTGGAAGTCAGGCATTTTGAACTTAGCAGGTATCGGGTGATCTGGAAAGAAGCAAAGCTCATCAGAGAAAGTAAACCCATAAGTGTCATGGCCATGGAGACTTTGCAATGAATCCTCTAGCCCTTGGATTTTTAGACTGAGAGAGTCTAGGGGAGTCCTCTTTACGGCAGGTGAGAGCAATGTGGTTTCCTCCTCTACAGTGTTGATCCCCTTGGCATCTTCCTTGTTCCTTCCAACATTGTCAGATTGAAGAGCAATCCTTGGGTTAGCGGGTTCAGGGTCCATGGACGAAGTCATGGATGACGATGGGATTACAGCAGCATCCTTCACGGCTAAGGCTTGGACGAGCTTAAACATTTCATCAATCTTGGTCCTCATTTCATTAACCTTTTCTCGAGAGACTTGAGACGATTCTTCAGGATTGGTGGCAATTAGTAACGCACTTTGTCGAGTGATAATGGGGTCTCTAGGTGGATGTTGACCTTTCTTGGGAGCAATGTTGACTCAATGTAGTGTGATCTCTGTAAGCGAAAAAGAAAGAAGCAGAAAAACAAGGACACAAATTACAAGTTAGTTTTTGGTTTTTAGAGAGCCCTATGCAATGCATGTCCTAGGGTGTCCTTACTTGAGAGGGAAACTAATCATAATGTATTGGCTCACTTTCGGAGATAGGGGTTTTGCCCTTGTATGCAAGTACCTTACCATTGATCAAGCATCTATACTCATACCTACATTTATTCTTTTGCAGAAAAGGGGTACATTGAACTTCAGGGTTTAAAATATAAAAGAGACAAAGTACACTTTAATAGGGGGAGGGGGAACATTTTTCTTTAGACTAATTCCTATCTACTTTTCCATATGAAATCCTAAACTACTCTTGAGTCTTTGGATTTGCCTTCTTTGGATTTAACATCAAAGGGGTCACTGAGAGACCTTGTTGATTTGATTGCCCCTTGTCTTCCTAGCAATCCTATCTCCGTGAGCATAGAGGGATTGGGGCCTCTCTTATGGAATGACTTGAAATGCATGCAATGATTCCTTAGGGTTACGTGGGAACCCTTAGGGTTTGGGTAAGTTCAATGCAAGGGAGAGTGACATTGGTGTCACTCTCGATGGGTTGATCATATGTGTAAGAATGCAGTGACTTGAGTTACTTTAGAACTCTTGTCTTGATATGGAATATTGAATGCATGAATATAGATGCAAAGAGCGTAAGGAGAGAGAATGCAATTGAAGTAAATATGCACACATGAACAGTGGGACAGGTATTATAACAGTAAGAGCATAGTTATTATAACAACAAGAATAAATAGATATAGAGGAAAGTAAAAGCAGTCGCCCTTTCTTCCATGGTTTTGGAAAATGGTGTGTGTGTCTTAAATTTGGTAGAGGTTTGGCTATGCATGGTGTCTATATAAGCATGAGGTTAAGGGTTTACTAATGTGTCCTAAAAAGGCTCGATTCTCAGATCTTCAAACCTAAGCCCACTCCCCAAGGTGGTGCCATAATCGGTTGATGATCCGAGCAAGGGAATAATCAAGAGGCCGTAGGTGAAGAAACTGACACAACATCTTGCCCACAACCAATATACCGTTCCCCCTTCTAACTCAAAGGGATATATCAGGGTAAAGAATGCAAGTATGTAGAATGCAAGTGCACATGCAGTGCGTGTATGATTTTTGAAAATAGGAGGAAAGAGCCCAACAACTCTCATCCATCTTGTTCATCACATTCATTCATAGTATGTAGAGTAGTTAACATGAAATAAAACAAAATGTGAATAAAAATCCACCTACAAAACAAATATGCAACAGTTAGTATGCGGATAACAAACTTAATGCAAGATAATGGAAATAAATTAGATGCATGATTTTGAAAACAACTTTGAAAATTTGATTTTAGAAATTTTGGAATGGATAGGATTGGACACATTAATTGAAGACTCTACATGGGTGAAGGGTGAAAATACCTAACCCTCTAAGTGTCCCCAGTAGAGTCACCAACTGTCGCGCCCCGATTTTTTCCATCTGAAAAAAACAAGTGAGAAAAATATAGTACTCTCTCGTTAGAACTTATTGTCCTAAAAGGACGAGTACGACTAGATTTGAATTGATTTTGAATAAGGGCTTTTAGAAAACAATTTGGAGTCGCCACCTAACTTGATTAAGGTGAGTTAGGTTACCTAAAACTAAGCACAATCCGAAGATCACACTTAAGGTTTTTAAAAACAATTTTGAAAACTTTCTCAAGAGAAGGTTTTTAAGAAAAGAGGTTGTTTGACAACCTTTGGAAATATTTAGGCCGTTTTTTTTTTTTTAAAATAACTCCATTTGGTCCTTGAAAACAATGATCTAGGTTCGGAGGTTGGTTACGTGTAGGAAGACGCACTAAGCCATCACCCTACCCCACCCTTGCGGTACCTGCATGTCTATTCACCCCAAGTTCACTCATTAGAGTCTTTCATTAATAAATGTCCAATAGTATCCACTTTTGAAAATAACTTTGAAAAGAAATTTGATATGATGCATGATATGCAAGTGCAAGAAAAGACTTTGATTTTTGAAAATAGATTTTAAAATAACTTGATTTGATTTTGAAAGAAAGATTTGGAAATGGAGATTTGGAAATAGATTTTTTGGATTTGGAAGTTTGAAAATTGTTATGAAGTTGGAAGTTTGAAAAAGGTTATGGAATTGGAGATTTGAAAAAAGTTATGACCGCACCCATGAGGGTTGCCTACGTATCCCTTTTTTGGAATCAGGTCAGTTGTAGTTCGGACAAGAGTCCGATAAAAAATAGAAGGCTTGATTTGAAACAAAGTTTGATTTGGAATTTCGATTGGAAGATTAGAAAATTAAAATTTTATTGGAAGATTTGAAAAGATTGGTTTTGGAAAGCTTGGTTTTAGGAAACCTAGACTTAGGAAAGACTTGAGGTTTGAGAAAGAATGGACTTGACTTGGAAGGGTTTTAGAAAAGATTTGACTCGAATGTTGGACTTGGAAGATTATGGAAAGATTAGATTTAGGAAAGGTTCGAATTACGAAAGTTTCAAAATAAGAAAGTTCTCATTTTAGGAAAGCTCCAAATTAGGAAAGATTTCGAATTAGGAAAGTTTAAAATAAGAAAGGTTTTGAAATTAGAAAGTTTTGAATTTAGAAAGTTTTAACTTAAGAAAGTTTTGAATTTAAAAAGTTTTAACTTAAGAAAATTTTGAATTTGGAAAGTTATGACTTAAGAAAGTTTTGATTTAGAAAGTTTTGGATTTGAAAAGATTTGAAATTTAGAAAGTTTAGAATTTGGAAAGATTTAAAATTGGAGTTTTAGAAATACTTGAAATTAGGAAAGGTTTGAGTTTTAAGAAAGATTTAAAAATTTAGATTTGGAAAGTTAAAATTTGGAAAGGTATGGAATTAGGAAAGATTAGAATTAGGAAGATTAAGAAGCTTAAAGTTTGAGGAAAGATTTGAAAGTTTAAGTTTTGGAAACTTAAGCTTTAGGAAGGTATGAGATTAGGAATGATTGGATTAGGAAGGATTAGGATTAGGAAAGATTGGGATTCCTATTTCCTAAAACAAAATATTGGACTTTATTTCTAAAAGGAGGTAATTTGATTTTATTTTTAAAAATAGAGGATTGGATCTAGTTTCCTAAATGGGAGATTGGATTTGGTTTCCTAAAACGAAGGAAATGATTTGACATGGAATTGGAAAGATGAAGTTTTGGAAATCATAGATTTTGGCGTAGAAAATAGGGTTTGGAAATATATGATTTTAATGTAGGAAATAGGATTTAGTAACCTAAAGTTTGATGTAGAAAAGGAAATTGGAAATTAGGGTTTCCAAATCATGGTTCTAGGGTTTGACTTGGACTCCAAGGTAAAGAGTTTTTGGAAAGTAGAACTTTCTGGGAAAGAAGATTTTTAGAAGGAGATCTTAACAAAGAGTTTTTAGAAAGTAAGCTTGAAATAGTTTTGGAAAGGAGACCCTAGAAAGTAAAACTTTAAGAGAGTTTTTGGAAAGAAGACTTTTTGGAAAGAGAACCTTTTAGGAAAGGGATTTGGAAAGAAGCTTTAGAAAGTGAATTTTTCAAGAGAGCTTTTGGGAAGGAGTTTGAAAAGAGCTTTTAGGAAAGTGAGTTTTGTGAAGGGAATTCTTGAAAAGCAATTTTTAGAAAGCAATTTTGAAAAGGAGATTGGAGAGAGTTTTTAGAAAGTATATTGGAGAAGAAATTTTAGAAAAGTAGATTTGAAAAGAGATTTTGGAAAGGGATTTTTGGAAAGAATTTGAAAAGGGATTTTGGAAAAGAGATTTTTAGAAAGTAAGTTCAGAAAAAGAGATTTTTGAGAGGATTTGATTGTGGACATTTGTAAACCTTTAAAAATATCTCACTTTTCTAAAGTAATTCTAATCATAAAAATGTTAGAACCCTTCTAGGATTGTGGTTTTGAAAACAACAACGATTTGAAAATATGGACCATATCGGTCACTTTAAATGTATCACTTTTCTAAAGCAATTCTAACCATGGAAAGGTTAGAATCACCTTAGGATTGTGATTTTGAAAATAAGTTTTGAAGAAGAAAATTTTAAAGTAAGTTTTGAGAACGATTTTGGCGCAAGTTTTGAAAACGATTTTCGATGCAAGTTTTGAAAACAAGTTTGAAAATAATTTCTGGAGAGATACATGATCATGATATGCACAATGTAAGTTAGGGTTATGAACATACAAGGTTAAAGGCTTCACCACATAATCAAGGGGGCCAAACCCATGTGGTCTTCGGTTAGACTAAGAGAAAGCGTCGGACACGGTGACTTTCAATAGCCTAATCCTACACATGAACCGGGGAGTCCGTTGTTTCAAGCATTCAAGAAATGGAGGGGGGAGATGGGGGATTAAAATAGAAGAAAACCCAAGTGGGTTAGGAGAGAGAAGAGAGATGGGGGATTGCACAAACGTAAATAGGGAACCTACCTTAAGTCTTCTTTTATTTACTTTTCTTTGTTTGCTTGTTTTGCTTTGTTTTACTTAGGTCTTTAAGAGCTTTCAAGTTGCAACACTTCAAGTCTTCAATGGAGGCTTTGGAGGCTAGTATATGAGTGTATATGAGTGTATATATGTTAGGGTTAAGTGTATAAAGGCTAGGGTTTGAAGAACCTAAAGGGAACTACGGTTTGGAAGGACTTCGAGCTTTGTATATTGAAGTGCATGGTTTTTGAACTGAGTTTGCAGACCTTTTTCATGCTAGAGGAGGCTCTGTATTTATAGACAGAAGATTGACCTGGCGCCTGTTGTAGTGGTACCAGGCAAAATTTTCTTCTAGTGCCACTCCAGGCCAAATTTTGGCTAGGCGCCCCTGATAGTAGCATCAGCCACTTAGGAAAGTTTTAAGGTTGGCAAGCAACGTATCTTTAGAAGATTTGGGCGCCTGTACTAGTGACTACCATGCAATTTTTAGCCTGGCTTCACTAGGACTGACTCTAGAAAGTTTGAGAATGATTTAAAGGGCCGGGAATGGACCGGAGGGCTAGAAAGGGACAAAAACCCTTAGAAAAGTGTATCGGGGGTAGTAGACTTGAAGAACGATGTCAGGATTTGTTGGAAGGGTTGACCAGGCCATTAGGGGCAAAACGGTCAATCAGGTTAGAATGTCCTGGAAGAAGACTCAAGGCTTGGAAACATTACCTAGAATGTTCCAGAAGGTTACCGGTTTGATACAAAGAGTCGATGTGGTTGGAAGAGACGGCCGGCCCACTAGGGGCAAAATAGTCATTTTGCACTAGGTTTGCCGGAACTGACTCGGAATGACCTAGAAATGTATTGGAAGACCAAAGATACTATCAGAAACATCCCGGGGAGGTTATTGGTTTGATACCCAGAGCCGGTGTGGTTCTTGGGGCACTCGAAATTGACCCGAAACCGACTGGAAGGCACTTAAACATGCCGAATCGTCTTTAGGACGACCCCAAAAAAGTGGACTTACTGTTCTGAGGACTTAGGTACTTTCTCAAGAAATGTGCCAGAAATGGCCCTAAGGGCAGTTTGGTCATTTTTTATTGAAGTGGACTAGCAGGCACTAGTGTTGACCTAGATTTTAAGTGTTTCTGTCACTCTGATGGTGGTCCTGTGACATGGGTGTTTGTTGGCAATTTTCAATGTCGACCTGTTTACGAGTGTTTCCACCACTTTGATTGTTGCGATATTTACGAGTACTTCCGTTATTCTAACGGTTCGCAATCATTCCAGAGACTGCCTGATCTTGGGAAGCTGCTAGGTGGACTTATCGCTTGAGGAATTAACTTTCTTAAAAGGCGTGTCAAAACAGATATTCTTCATTGGTGGGCTAGCAGGCACCAAAGGTGGACCATTCCACCATTGTGGGGACTTGGTGTCACGTCCTGGTCGACGGGTTCAAAGGGACTTACCGTTCCAAATAGTTCTTTAGAAAAACGTGCAGGATGGACTTACCACCTTGAGGAATCAACTTTCTCGAAAGGTGTGCTAGATTTAATTGGAATTAGAATTGGACTTGAAATTGGATTTGAGATTGAAATGGGGACTTACTATCTTCGAAAATACATGCCCACTAGAATTGGACCAAACAATGCCCCAAGGGCACTTTGGTTATTTTGCCTCTATTTGGGCCCACTGGGCCCCCGAAGTGATCGATTGACGGGATTATATCTTGAAAACTAGTTTGAAGTAGAATATATCCATATTGACTTGAATACAAGGCTAGACAGACTGGAGACTACCAAACGGGTAAAAATGGGGTGCTTATATGCGTCTACGCCTCTTGTTAGGTGGGTGGCAAGGTATTACGTGTTTGGTGATGTCGTGAATTTGTGGTTGTGTGGCGTTGTAGAGGCCTTTTACAAACGTGACTCTACCGGATTTTTCAGAAAATTTGGCACTGGGAATTTTCGTGAAAAAAGGTTTTAGGAAAATTTTAAAAAGGTTTCTTTAAGACAGGGAAAGGGATAGGCTGTTGAAGGGAAAGCCTTAGAAACTATCAAACCGGGACTTTTGAGGGAAAGCCCTAAGTAACCATAAGGCTGGGCTTTTAAGGAAAAGCCCTAAGAAACCATAGGTCGGGCTTTTGAGGAAAAGCCTTAAAAAACCATGCTTTCTTGTAAGGGAAAGCTTTTTGAAAACTTGGGCTTTAGGCCCAAATCGGTGGACCTTTTTGGAAAAACTTTTGAGAAACCAGGGTTAAAACTAATTTAAACTTTTTAAGGAAAACGTTAGAAAACCAAGACAAATTTTTGAGGGTAAAAGCTTTTAGAGAATCAAGAGTGATTTTGAAAACAGCTTTTTTGAGGATAAAAAGTTTATAAAACCAAGATTGATTTTGAAAGCAACTTTTTATAGGGTAAAAAGTTTATAAAATTGGGAATCCGAAGTTGAGAAATTGCTTAGGAAACTTGAAGCATTTCTTACCCATATCCCTTTTTTTTTCTACATTCTTTTCTTTTCTTTTCATATGCCATTGTTCATGTTGCTATCTGACAGATCTTTACGTGTTTCTTTTCTTTCTTCTCTTTTTTTGGGATGACCGATGTAGGTGAGGGTGGATCCGAGAGGAGGCGTTGCCATGGCAAGGGTGTTCGAGGGGATCTAGATACCGGAGAGGCTTGCAGGAGCAGCTCTCATTCAAGGAGCAGTCGATAGACGACCAGTTGGTTCGCCACTAGCAGTAACCAGACGACTAGTGAGCCACCTTTTGAGCTAGACATTGAGGAGAGCAGCAATGATGATTGTAATGAGGCATAAGGGCCAAAGGACCCTTTTACAGGTTATAGGAGGGCGAGTGTCAGGATTAGGTGCGCTAACCCTACTTTGGATGATCTGGAGGTAGCTGACATCCCGCCCTTGGGTGACTTAACCAACCATCCCAATGCCTACTTTCGTTGGGAAATGGTTCTGCATAGACACTTTGCCTTTAGAGGGGCATTCCACCTAGCTCTTGGGGAGATGAGGTCAGCTGCTGCATCTTACCAGACCTTCTTGGTTGATATAGGCTTCCGCTCCTTCATGCGGCTTTAGACAGATCTGTTGGTTTGTCGACTGGTCCGTGCTTTAGTTGAGATGTGGTTCGGGGAGACCAAGACATTTCATTTTATTGGATTTGAGCTTAGGCCGACCCCCTTAGACTGGGTGATCAATACTGGGCTGTCCTTTATAGGTCGTCGGATTGAGCTGAGACCAGTTGACGCAGCTGAGGCTTGTCATTTGCTGGATATACCACCCTTCACCGGGCCGTCATTCCCCGCTGCCCTTCTCTACCGCCATATTTTGGATTTCAGTATTAAGCCTCCACCAGCCCGTTGGGCCATTATGAGATGCTGATTGGTGCTATTTGTAGTATTTAGCTGCTTCTGCAAAACCGACAGGTTTACTATCCCTCTTCCACTAGTGAGCTTAGTGGCTGATCTAAATGCTCTGACGAGTGTAGACTAGAGATCTTTTACCTTTGCATGTTTCCTTGGGAGTATGTGATGGAGGACGTCGGCTCATTGGAGTAATATGACTAGCTTATGGCCTTTTTTGATTTGGTGGAGCTATGAGTACCTACCCGTTCGCCCGTCCTCGGGTCCGTATAACTGACTCTTATTTGTGGGCCTTGAGGTGGGTGCGTCATTAGGTTGACCATTGTTCCGAGATCATAGATTTTGTCACCATTCGGGCGAACTTGGAGTTGTTAGTACCAGATGACATGACATGGAGGCCTTTTACTAGTTCAGAGTATTATAGGACTGTGAGGTACCTTGTCTCGATATCTTTGTCTAGAGTCTCATTTGTAGGGGCTTAGTTCTGGGAGACATATTTGGGAGAGAGGCATTGGTGTCAGTTCCATGAGGAGTTTCGAACTGTCAATATTCCTCCCTAGTACATGTATGGGTTTTTTGGTGGGGATACTGTTATACCACTAATTGAACCATAGCTAGGTGCTACCCCCCTACTTCCGCCAAATGTTGATTATACGACCCATTTTGCTGAGAGATCCATAGGAGGCTTGACTTCCTTTGATGTAGTGGTAGGAGGAGTAGTCATAGGCCATGAGGTGGTGGATTTATAGCGCCTTTCACAAGGTTATGTGCCTCCAGGGGAGTTTGCAGCCATAAGAGACCAAAGGGATCAGTTCCAGGCAGAGCACGACCAGTATAGGGGCAAGCGAGATCAGTATTAGGCAGAGGTGGCTGATTTATCTGCCCGATTAGCTCGGATGGGTAGTGATCCGGTGAGCCCATTTTGTTTTCTCTTCTTTTCTTCATTCATAGTAGCTGTATTTGTCTATAACCTGCATTGACTTGGCTTTTCTGAATTTCTTGTAAGGATCTGGTGGTTCACAAGTTGCCCCTGATTTATCTCTTCCTGATCTAGCTAACTAGGGCGACTTTGATTTAGATTCACCTCCGCTATGATGTGCCTTTTCATGAGCATTTAGACATTTTGGACTTTGTTAGACGATTTTTATTTTACACCCTTTCATTCTGGTATTGTAACTTTCAAACATGATAGATATGCTGATATTTATGAGATGATTGGTTGATATGTGCAGGATGTATTTGTGTGCTTGTCTATACAGGGGGCTTTATCGAATGTATGCGAAGCTCATGCTGAAATTTTTACTAAATAGGAATGCAAACATCATGAATGTGCACATGCAAGAATAAAAGCCTTTTTGAACACCCCAGACTTATATTCTTGAAAATGAGGGTGTCTTTCTTGTTGGGGTTTTTGCCCCTTCATCCTCTATCCCCTTTTTAGCTGTAACATGATAGCATTTCGTACCATCCAAACAGTGGTACCCTTGATGCTACCTTTCAGGGGGTTAGTATTTGGGGATGACTGATCTTTTCAGACATAGCTTGGGTAACAAACCCTCATAACCTTAGCATAGTGATAGGCAACTAAGCCCTCAATCTGAGGAGACTTTCCTTTGGGCTGTAATGTTGGCTGGGCTAATGGGTTGGAATGAAAGGATTTGTAGGCACAAAACTACTATCTTCAACTGAGGTGGCACAAGACCAAAGATGCTCTTAGTGATGAAATACACCCCTGTGAATGCCGTCTTGTACATGTGTTACTATCACTTTGTCCAAGCTTATTTAGACTAATCAATTTTTTCCTGATCTGAGAGGACTTTTCTTTGGACCGTAATGTGGGCCAGGTTATGGGGTGTTTGAAAGGATGGATGAAAGTTTAAAATCCTATTTATCTTTACTTGGCTGATGAGAACCCATGATCACTTTTGGCAAGAATTCTTTGTCACTTTTTTAGCATAAAGGACTGGCTTTCTTGCAATTCCCTTATCTTTTTTTTTTTTTTTTTAAGGATAAAAAGACTTGTTCTCTTGTAGACCTTCTGTCCTTTATAAGGATCCTTGTGTAGTACTTGTATCTTCTTTCTTTTTTTGTATTATCCCATGCATGCTTTCTAGCTTCACTGTACCCAGGTCTTTGCCTTAACCCAGTGGGCAGTGATCATTGGGTTGATTTTTTGAAAAGGAATGCAAACGGCTTAAATGGGCTTTGCAATGGTCATATTTTGACTGTAAGGTAGAAGAAATGAGGGCCTCTCTTCATTTCAAGTAAAATTGCTTAGTCTATAAAGCTCGGCTTCAAGTTCCAGTGACGTCTTTCGAACAACAACTGTTGATGTATGGGCTCCTTCACTACTGGTATCTACTCCAACATGCATGAAGCAACTTTGGTTCGGGTTTTTGACCAAGAAATGCCTTCAGCTCTAGTGGGCTATGCAAAGGGAATCATTTGCTATTTGCAGGAAGATAGAACAATGGCTCCTTTTCCTTTTGATAGCCCGACTATCCATCGCTTAGCTCAGATGTCATTCAAGTGTTGCTTATTAGGTAAACTTCACATTCTTGAGTTGGATCTGTTTTCTCTCTGTTTTCAAGGATTTCTTGCTTTAGACGAGCTGCTAATGCTATCACACCCACCAAGCAGGGTTTATTGGTTGAAGAGTAATTTCTTGGAAGCATTCCACTATTAACAAGAATACAGAAAAAAAATGCTATTATTTCATTCAACAAACTTTAACGTGGCACAAGTTTATTAAATGAAGCATGCAAATTAACAACAAGAAATGTAAAAGGATAGAAAGAAAGTGGATGAACTTTGGAAGACATCCCTCCCTTGCAAGCTTTTGGATCACACCTCAGTATGGTTTGGGAATTGTGCCAACCTCTTTGGTGTCAAACTCATTGAATGTAGGGTGGACGGATAGATCTTCCAAGGGGTGATTGGTGCAATCGTTGATTTCTTTTTCCTCCATTTTTTCATTTTCTGCAAACAAACGAATGAGGTCGCCTTCTGCAAAATCAAATGGTGTCGTTGGCAGCTTGGGCTTAACCAATCCCCAACCCATATCTTAATAGTCATACTCAGTTAAAGGCTAGAGATTCTTGGCCAGAAGGGCATCAGCCTCAGCATATCTGGGGTGCAGGAATTCTTCTCCCCACCCATCAGCAACATGGACCTCGTCCATGAATTCTTCAATTGGCCAATCAGCGGTGGTGTCTACTTTATTGGCCATCAGTGATATTTTGTGCTTGGTGATAACTAGTTCTTGAGCGGCGGGTAGTACAGGGTCTTTCCCTTTTCTTCTTTTTAGAGTACTGGTGAATTGAGTATGTTTTTAATTCTTGTGGAATGGGGGAAAGAGAGAAGAAAACAAAAAAGGCAATGAAAAAGGGAAAAGTTAGTACTTATCCTTGAAAAGCATTTATGTAATGCATGCCTTGGAGGTGTCCCTGTTTGTCAGAATTTAGGTATGATATGAAGGCTCATTTTGGAGATAAAGGATTGCCCCTACATGCAAATACCATACCTGTGCCTGTTTCATTCATTCCACACAACCATTCATTCAAGGGAAATAGAAAAAGA